>JAWLRI010000824.1:437909-449976 GCA_034781795.1 Crypturellus tataupa | reverse complement strand
CGGCCCGGCCCTGCCCGTCCCGGCCCGGCCCGTCCCGTCCCCTTCCCCGTCCCCGTCCCCTTCCCCTTTCCCGTCCCCTTCCCCTTCCCCTTCCCCTTCCCCTTCTCATGATTTCTTGTAAATATTTTTTCCTGGCATTGATGTGTTGAAGGCCAGATCCTCAAAGGAAATCTCCTAATTGATTTCAGTGCTAGAAGATCAGACATTACATTTTACACATTTTTCTTCCTTCCATAATTTTAAAAATAAACCTTTCAGCATTTCATTCTGAATTCTAATTCTTTTCACAAAGATACAACTGAAATAAATGCAACAGGACAAATGATTCTGAAATTATTGATCTGTTCATCGCAATGACTATTAACATTACTGAAAAAGAAACAATTATAGCACATGCTCAGATTACATACATGCACAAAGAAACAAAGTATGAAGAAAATTGGAGAGAGTAAATGTTAAAGTGTAGCAGTGATGATAAACAGAATCCAGCTTGCCTAGAAAATGTTGGAAAATATGTTGAAAAATATGTCTTGAAATTTGTCATTTACCCAATTGAGTTCTAAAATGTGCATAAGTTAAAATATTTCATGGAACTGTCTTTTTATTGCTCTTCATTATTTTATGAAAAATGGAAGGGAATTATAGTTTAGTAGTAAAAACACTGCTTTCAGAGTGAAAGGCTGCAATGATAGGCAAGAAGATGCTTGTGTATTATATTTCCTTTTTAACAATCTTTTCATGCATAGAATGTATGTAAGCAAAATATTTACAGCCTCTCAGCCCACTGCCAACTAACTCCTTTTCACAATTATCCATATCCTGTGTGCTAAATAGATAAGCCAGATGATAAACAATCACAAACATTAAGGAATTTCTGCACATATTGCAATTCAGTTTACTGAATAAATTGCATATATGGGAACTTATATTTAATTGTAAATTGACAGTTCATAATGCAAAACAAAAAAAATCTATACCGGATAAAAACTAAAGACTTTCAATTTTAGAAAAGATATCTTTGTTGTATGACATGGAAAACAAACAGATTATGCTGAATGGAAGAGCAATTTCTATTTACCAAGCAAAGTATATTTAGATATCAGTACTTGTTATTGTTAAATGTCTAATAAGAAGGAAAATAAACCAAAAAAAAACAAGAAATTATTCTTATTTCTTGTCATATTGGATAAGAATTGAACCTAAATTTCAGATAATGAATTTATCTGAATTCTGGATAAATTCAGATATCTAAATATCTGGAAAAATATAGAAATTTTTGAACATTTTGAAATTCTAAATATTTTTGAATGTGCACACCATGTAATTATTCAGGTATAATGCAGGAACGAAATGACATATAATTATGTGCTATGTGTTTCTATACTATATTTCTATACTATATGAATGTATAACTACATACATGTTATGATATCTGATTGACTATAATCTTATAAGATGATAATAAGTCACAGTATCTTATTATGCCAGATCTTAAGAGATTTTGCATTCCTTATAATTCCTTATACTCATTGATTTGGATAAGTAAGTTTCTACTACTTTCACTCTGAGTCTGAAGACAATGCAAAGACTAAATTTGTAATTCTTGGTTGTGATAACGTTTGTGTGGTTTATCAGTGTTGGTTGCAGAGAATATGAAAAATGCTTTTTTTCTGTCTGTATGGAATATGTGAACAAATCAATGAACGGTCTAGCCTTCTCTCATTTGCTGTCTTCCTCGCTTACATTATCTCATCTTCAACACACCAAACTCACTTTTTGTGGTATTTTAATATTCCAGGAAAAATCTTACCCTTTATTTCTACCTTCTGGAAACATTAGCAGATCTAGAGCAATTCTGTCTAGTAGGTAAAGGGTTATTGAGGTTATACAGATCATCTCGTTTCCCATTCCAGATCATCATCTCAAGTTCACAGAGCTTCCCTGCACAATAGGCCTTTGAAGGAGTATTAGAGACAGAATCCACTTGTTAATGCTTGCCCTCAAGCAGTTGCTGACACTATTGCAGTCTTGGCATTTCAGTAACATTTGCAGTGCCAGTTAGAGTGAGGATTATTTTTACCAATATATCTCAAAGAATTTTTGGCCTAAGATTCAGTAACCATGGACCTCATCTCTTCTGATGCTGACTTTTTAGTTACATTTTTTTTGTAATATAAACAACATATACTTGTAAATAAAGTTTGTGACAGAATATTAAAATATTCACTTATTAAAAGTAAAAAATAAAAATAATAAAAGAAAATTCTCTGCCCAACCTTTAATTTAGTCCTTTTATATTAAAAATAATCTCTATCATTGTATTTCCAAGAAACTATATAAAAAACCTTACAGTGACCATGCAATATCATCATTACCCAAAACTCCATGTGAGAAATCCCTGATACAGCATTTTTACTTTAGCATTTTTAGTTCAGACTGGAGCAGCGCTTTTGGGGTATTTTGCCCAATTATCACTATTGTTATATTTTAGTTTGCGTAATGGAGCAGTCACCAAACACACAAGATGTGTCACCTTCAGCTGAGACCAAACCAAATATATGTGTTGGGACTATTTACTTCATACACTTCCATGGTTAATAAGTATTCAGTTTATGGGAGCAACCACCTCTGGAGTAAAAATCTGAAAAACTTATATAGCATTTGCATCAGGTCATCCGCACAAACTGCTTTACTCTACAGACCTTCAGGGATACTTGATAATTGTAAAGGCAGAAAACTAGTGTCCAGCAATTTCCATTGTACTCCCAGCAAAATACACTAGTCTAATGCCTGTGCCAGCAGTATTGCTGTGCAGAGGAGAAAAGGAATCACTTATAACACTAACCTTGCCTGGTCATGTGTGTTGTCTGAGCTTTGGTTCTATATTTGTGAGTTTTTAGAATGAGAATTTAAGGGTTAAACAGTAGCAGATCCATAAACATTTAAGTGGTGCTATTAGTAAAGGAAGAACACAATTTTCCCTGATTAAATCTGGATAACTTTTTTTTTTTTTTTTTTTTTTAATACAGCCCCAGAAATATTGTCAAAAATAATCCAGAAGCACAGAACAAAAATAAAATGAATATTTTCACATTCCCAGGAGAGTGGTACTAAATATAGTAAGTAAAATGTGTATATTTTTTCAGCTCTCTCATTAGGTACACTGTGAGATGTCTCTGTCATACAAATTAAAAAAATTAAACCTTTATTGAGTCATTAAAGTAATACTCTTGCAAGGGTATGATTTCTTTTATAAAGTGCTGTCTATACAGTCCAGCTTTAAATGGCTCAAGAAAAAGTCTTCCAGAATTCAAACAGGGACTTTACTTTATAAGTGAGTGCATATCATTCTGAGATTGTTTTACAAGTGATTGGCACTCTTTCTTTAAAATATGTTTATAAAGTATCTCTTAAAACAAACAACCATACTCAAATTAGAACCTGTGGAAGCTATTTTTTTCTCCCAGCCGCTGTAGTACATCTGTCATCATTCTTTTCACGGTTGCTATAGTGTTGTCATTCTAAGGCACATATCCTGTAAAAGCTTATCCCCTGCTCTAACTTGTGTTTTGTTCTTTGTTTCATCTTAACTGTCTGCACATAAAACCCTTTTGTCCAGTGAGTATGTGCTTTGACTCTGGACTCAACTGCACAAGAGATTGACAGAGGTATTGCAATCGCTGGAGATAAGGGAGGAAGCATGATGTTGCTTTAAAGAAGGCTTTGTTCCATCCACCCTGTAGGAAAATGCATCTAATATTTCAGTTGCTAAGAAGAGCCAAACGGGTATTAGATGATGTTTTGCTGAGCATAAGAGTACACCGGCATTTTGCTAACCTTTGCAAGTTCCACAAGGAGTTAAGGGAGCAGTGTTTGGAAACTTAAAATATCTGAGGAAGTTGATAGATGTGGATGACTAATAAATGCTTCTTTAAAATGAGTGACCACATAAACTAGTCATGCTAAGGCAATCTCGCTAGGCTGTGCATGGGTTATGCTTCAGGCTTTCCTTCTTTCCTCTTTGCATATGGGAAGCCACATGATGTTCTTATCATAAGTATGAATGAATTCTGCTCTCAGATCCAGAAGGAGAAAGTATTGCTTCTCTCTCAGTGTTTTTCTGCTAAAATAACAGTAGAACCACAAGGAGAAAGAGTTCATCAATTGTGCAGGTCTTCCAGATTGATAGCTGGGTTCATAAAAGGTGTGTGCTGAACTGGAAAAGTCTCAACTAGATGGACAAAGGACAAATATTACTACAGAAAACTTTGGGAAAGACAAATATATTTTGCAAAACATTTCACAAACATGCTGAATTAACTGAAGCCATTCCGTACCAAAGCAGAGATTCCCAATTTGTGGTAAGTATAAACTGTGGTGCATACAGTGCAAAATATATATTGATTTACTAGCTTCATTCAAACTCCTTCTGAACAAGTATGTCTAAATCTTATAAGAGTCTTTGATCTATTCCATCTCTAAACTATCATTTTCAAGTGGTTTTATAGAATCACTAGTGATAATACCATTCCCCGTGTTCTTATACACTGACATCTTCTGACTTACTTTGAATGTGACCTCCAAGCATTCATGAACACATATCTCATACTTCTTTTGGATAGATATTCAGAAACATTGACTTATTTAAAGATTTAGAATTTAAAGTATTTAAAATTCTCTTGAGTATATTTTTTGTTTTGACTTTTGATTTCATGATAATTTTTAAATTGTTATTTTGGGGGGAACTTCACAGATTTTCCTCATTTACACTAACCCACATTGATTCTTACCATAAAAGATCATTATTTGTTCTTTTCTGTCTTCATTGTCTTATGATGGAAAACAGTCTATATGAAAGTCAAACATCATTGCATCCAATTCTAGTCTCTTCTTCCATTTTCACAGAATGTGCCTCATTTATTCTCATTCTTTGACATTTCTATTTAGTCCTTCAGGATAAAGCCTTTCTGGGTATGAGATTAATTCTGTTAGGACTTTTCTTGATCTTGACCTCTGCATTGCTTATAAATCAGATTTCTGATCTTTAAGTCTGAACCTTCTTGTTTTACCTATTTGTGCATTGAATTTGTCATCTCTGGGTCATTGACAAAATGCTGAACTTACTTCCTGTCACAATAATCGTTACACCTTCCTTTTACCATTTTTTTCCTACATTTACATTCTGAAGCACCTAAACCAGTAAAGCACTTGAGATCCAAGTGGTATGTGAATATCTCATGACTATCATGACCTTGTACAAGATGCTATGATTATGCAGTCTCAATTATGCATTTGGACAGCTCACTGAATTTTCCCTCTAGTATGCCCTGCAGCTATAAATTGTCTCAAAGGATTTGGAAGGGAATCAGAAAAACTTTGTCCCATAAAGCAAAATGGTTAAGTTTATTCAGAACTCTGTAATTAGGGAGTACCATAAAACAGGAAGGTTCATGAAACCTACAGCCTGCCTTGTATTTGGGCCTGTTTCTCTGTTTCAATATGCATCTCATGATTCTATTCCTTCCTGTCTGAATCATTGCTCTCCGACAATGATATCAAGGTGAGACTAATGATGTGAAGAAAATAGGTTATTTAAATGAAGCCTTGTACATATAAACTTCAATTTTCTTGTTTTGAAATATCCTAATTTCTTTAGCCTAAATAATTTTTATCTTAATGGAACTGGACAGGTCAGTTGTTGAGGAGTGATCTTTCCGTGATCAGGTAAGGATTTCTTTCCTGATAAAAGTAATCAAAAATATTTTAGGAAGTACTGAGAAAATGAAGACGTGTAGATACATGCAAAGCATAGATGAAGTTAAAAATTGTACTTACTAGGTCGTTAACCATAATGAGAATGTATAGGAAATTAGAGGAGTGTGTATTATCTGAATTCCAGTTGTTTCTCAGTGAGGGTGAAGGAAAATGAAAGTTCACCTGGGAAACCATCTTTTTTTTTCCTTTATTCTCATGATATGTTTAAAGCACAGCTGTAATGAACTCAAAGAAAGATATAATGTTGGAATTGCCAGGAGAAGATCTGTTTTTCTTTTAATTTTACAGTGGCTGCAGGTAAAGTTTGATCCTTTGGCCTAGGTTTAAATGCAGTTTGAGAGAGAATTACATGTTTAGTAGCATTTGTTCAGAAGTTCTCCTGAGAGCCGCTACTAAAAGAGCAACCTAGAATCCCAAAAAAATGAAGCAAGGCACAGGTGTGATATCATGCTTCTCTTTACCATTATAATGAAGGTCCATAAACCAGGGTCTTGTTATCTGAAGGCTAGTCTGAAATAAGATGATCGTCTCCCAGATGATATACTCTCGTTCTCCTGTGCTCCCAGAAAGTCCTATATCTTGATGTGCTAGTCACAGATAGCGCTCAAATCGCAGCCTTTGGTGTGATATGCCAACAAATACAGAAACTCAAAATTAGGACTTTTGGGTTCTTTTTGTTTTCTGCTTTGTTATGAAAGATGCTTGCTTATCTTTCTTATTAGGTTGGGGTTCAGCCTGTGATCTTGGGTTGGGTAAGTACTCAGTTGCACAAGTTGATGTACAAATCAGTATCCAGAGTAGCTCTTCCAGGGCAGAGTGGCCAATTGGAGTTCACGGCAAGCAAAGTGAAGCTTTGAGGCAGGTCGCGATTTCTAGACTCAAACTCAATGTGAGTTATATCTAGCTCCATTTATTAAACCCGGATAACATACTTATATACACAAGCAGAAGCAAGCTCTTTATACGCGTACAGCTACGATAGGTTACAGACTACCATCCATGCATTTCTACCGCACTCGGTTGGTCGTGGATAACGGCGTATATTCACACCATAGGTCTGTGCACCAGTCCTTCTTTATTACTGACAAGCTTAATCAAAGATCTGCCTCGCCCAACTTTCTCATGCTTGCTGTTCAAGGACTGCTGTTCACATTCCTTTAATTCAGGGAGTATCTGCTATCTTCTTTAAACTCAGCTCCCTGCAGTCGTTTCCCATGGGAAGGCCTCTGTCCTTTGATTTATTGCCTATAACCAATGATAACTATAAATTCATTTTTCTAAATAGCACAGATGGAGTATTTTCTCCCATCACAGAGTGGTCTATTTTTCTTCTTGATGACTTTTCTTGATCACTGTCTCCAAATAAAGTACATTATACTGGTGGACATATCTTTGAATGAAATCTCTTCTTTTAGACTTTGTTAGAAGCATTTCATTCCTCCAAATGATGTCTTATGACATGTCAGAGAGAGTTTTTCTAATTTCTTCCTTTAACAGGAAATCAGGATGTTAATCAGGTAGTTAAGATGGTAAAATTGGGATGATTTGCATATAACTCCTTAGAGGATATGTGCCTACCTCTTCTTTTTCAGCACTGGAAGGATTGCTATTTTGGAAATGATAGGTTATGAATAGTTATTTCTCACTAGATAGCTGGTGTTTCACATTACCAGGAGTGTGGTTAGTCATGGTGTCAGCTGACCATAGGTAGGGTCCTTAGTCTGATCTAGGCAGAGTGATTATCTATCACTAGAAGCATCGGACAAACAGAGAAGAGAGGTGCTCTTCTGATTCTGCTGCTCAGCACTAAGGAAGAATAAATTGAGGATATAAAAGTTGATGGCAGCCTTGGCCACAGTTACTATGAGATGTTGGGGGTTAGGATCTTGAGGTAAGTGAGGTAAGTTCTGGAGTTCACGAATGTAGATTTTGACTCTTTTAAGTGGATAGGATCCAATAAGAGGCTGCCTGGAGAAGCAAAGAAGTCCAGGAAAGTTTTAGTTCATCTTCAGCGACAATGTGCTTGAAGCAGAAGAACACTCTATCCTGACATATAAGAAAATGATCCAGTGTAGCAGGAGGCCAGGTTAATTAAAAAAAAAAATGCATAGAGCATGTGGTAGTGAGGACAGGATATCAGAGGAGGATATAAAAACTGATTATCATAATGGCTAGTACCTGGATCATGAGGTAAAGATATGTGAATTGGGCTTATTCAGCTTGAAGAAGAGGTCTAACTGCAGTTTGCCACAGCCTAAAAAGAAAGACATAGCAAAAGAAAGACAGAAAGACTGCCATCAGTGGTGCACATGGAAGAATATGAGGCAAATTACGAATGGAAGAATATGAGACAAAAAGGGAAATTCCAGCTATGTATACAAAAAAGAAATCACAGTGAGGTTGGTTAATCATGGGAGCTGATTATCCAGAGAGGATGTGGAATCTCCATTCCCGGAGATACTTAAAACTCGTCTGGACATGGTCTGACATCTGGACAGTCTGATGTAACTTGGATGTTGTCTCTACTCTGATGACCTAGATGACCTAGAGAGAGCGTTGCGTCTTAAAGCATTTTATGATTTTGAAACATTTCAGGATCATAGTCTAGCATTATTTGTGGTATAGTCAGCCGTTTGTTTTTTTTTTTTTTTTTTTTTTTTTTTTTTTTTTTTCGTGGGGTTGAATTCATTTAGCTGCCCATCTGGACCACACTCTGAGTTTCTACAATGTCCATTACCTCCCATTTTGTCTGCTGTTTTTGATGCCATTTCCAGGGATGCTGCTCTTGTGAAAGCTGGTAAGCCTGGGTTATATTTCTGTACTCTCTGGAAAACAGTGAGCTGAATGTGTTTTACTCTTTGAATATGAGAACCAATTCATATTTCACCACAAATCTTCATACTATTATGTGAATGTTTGGGCTCCTATCCCTACAGACGGGGCCAGGGTGCAGACAGACTTTGATTCAGACCACTATATAACATAACTCCTTATGGCACAAACAGATGCAACTGTAACTCTGGAAATTTACTACACAGTTCAGCTTTCATTTTTATTCTTGCTCCTTGAATGCCTCTTTTTGCTCACTTTCTCTAGAAACGAAGACATTCTAAAGGGAATGACTTGCCTCTCTGCCTGAGGTTTGATCCTGTAGACCTTAAGAGAAGAATTCCTAGGTTATAATAGGAAGAACTGTCTTGAGCTCATAGCAAAATAAGTATTCATTTTTTCAATAACACTTTTAAAGCTGTGAATGAGTGTAGGCTTATGCAATGGCATATGCAAATACAGCCTCGGATCACCCTGAATTGTAAAAGGGTATGTGCAACACAGCTCAGAATCAACTGAGTCAAACAAATGCCTGTATAAATATAGGAAGGCAAAGGTTTAAATATCAGTCAGCCAATAAATTTAGAATTTAGATCTAACTCCTGTAGCAGAGAGTGATTCCTTAGGCAAGTAGAATTAGCATATTGTAGAAATCAGTCATATGTTATATAATTTGTATATTTTCTTGTATTGGATCAGATTGTTAATATACAACAACATATTGTTGTACAACAAACAAGTACAACTTTAACCTGGGGTCCTCTTTTCACAGAATCACAGAATTGCTGTGATAAGGAACAACCTCTGGAGGTTGTCTAGTCCAAACCTACAAAGTCAGCTATGGCAGTTTGCTCAGGATGATGTCCAGCTGTGTTTATAATATCTCCAAAGATGGAGACTTCACCATATCTCTGGGTAAGCTGCCCCAGGCCAGTAAAAAACAAACAAACAAAAATTTATTTCATTTCTGTTTTAATGTTTAAATGGTATTTCAGTTTGTGCCCATTGTTTCTTGTCCTTTTACTGGATGTCTCTGAGATGAGCTCTGACTTCTTTACTCCTTCCAATGAGGTACTTATACACATTTGTAAGATTCTTGTCCCAAGTCTTCTCTTCTATAGGCTAAAGAGTCCCAGGTGTCTTGGTCCCTCTTTGTATGTCAGATGCTCTAGTCACTCCATCACTTCTGTAGCCCTTTCTAGGACTCAATCCAATAGCTTCACATCGCTCTTGTGCTGGGGAGCCCAGAACCGGACCCGGCAATTCTGGATGTGGCCTCACCAGTGCTGAGCAGAGGGACCTTGACTTGCTGGCAACCCTATGCTTAATGTAGCATCAGGATGGTGTTGGTTTTCTGTACCACAGGGGCACATTGTTGGCGCATCATATCTCATTATATTAGAATCATTCAGAGTTTGGCTTGTTAGGAGTTTAATTTATTTAATTGTGGTGGTTTACTAATTTGCAATAAAATTTATAAACAACCTTCTTAGGCTTTCCTTCAAAACTGCAACATGGTCTCTGATAGATATCCATTGCTATGTTTACAGTCAACTGGATTTTCTTCTTGGAGTTGTCCACTTTCAAGTTTCTAAAAGATGTGTCAATGCCAGGAAACTATTTATCTTGTGCAATTTTAATGAACTTTTCCTTACATTTTGAAATTCATAATGGTCAGATTATCAGATACTGCTACAACAACTAGGCATGGCATACAGATTTTAGCTTTAATGTTTAATATGATTATCTGACAAAGTTTTTATTTCTCCACCTGGCTTTTTATTGATATTCTGCTGGATAGGTACATTTACCAGCAATAACTGTGTTAGTGGTCACATTGGTTGTAATGACATGTCTTCCTTGCTGAAGGAAGGCATGTTACAGAAAAGAGGTTTTGGACTGGGCAGAGTGCATATAAATTTCAAATTGATAGCTTCGCTCCTGCCATATAACACATTTTTCTTACACCAAAAAATTTCTTTATCCTTCACATATCACTCTTATTCCATCACTTGGGAGTTTCTTCCTGACCTCTTCAAGATTGAAAACTGAAGTTACTCAGCTACACATGCTAGTAAAAGGTATTAAAAAAACAAACTAAAATGTCATTATCTTCCTTTCCTGCATAGAGGCAATATGGAATGCCCTCTATATTTCATGAAATCTATATTTATGGATTAGATATTTATTTTATTTTTCCTTTCTTTTTTTTTTTTTTTGAAAAAGGGTAGAAAAAGAAAAGGAAACTCAAACAAATCTTGTCACTATTCTACTGACAGCATGATAGGGATAGAAAATTGTCTTGCTGTCCCAGAGGTTAATAAGAAAAAAAATTATTTTACCAGACATCAAATAAAATGCAGAATTATCACAACAGCAAACAATATTCTTTCATTTGTAATAATAAACAGTGCACGTAGCTACAGGAAACAAATGTACCCAACTGAATAGATAAATCCATAAATAAGAGCAGACATTTTGCTTCAGCTGAACTGAAGCAAACTGGACTGAAATGTTGTGTATACGGCCGGAGACAAAGTGCATTAATAGTAGTGACCTTTACTAGGACCTGCACTGGTTTTGGTAGCCCTACAGCACCAACCATTAGAATACTGGGCAAATATGTAACAGGAAGAAAGCTTTAGTGGAAGAGCCCTCACACACAAAAAAATCTCCAGCTTCATCTCCTAGCTAGAAACAGAGCATTAAGATCTAGATCCAAGAAAAGGCCCCCAGATTAAGCCTTGGAGAGAATATACTGCCTAAATCTGAAATGTGGCTGCTGAAGGACTATTCAGCTGCTGCCTAATTCTGGAATTACATAAATTCTGCATCTGCTTTATTTTTTTTCCCTTTACGCCCTCCCAGACATCAGGGTTGCATCTTTGCACAACCCTGAACGAGCCCTGATGCCCCCGGCCTGTGACTGAGAAAGGGAAAGATCCCTCTGGCTTCAGTTTGGAAGAAATGAGGGAGCCCTGACAGTGCTCAAGGGTCAAGAGAGCAGTTCCTTTTGGGGAAAGGTTCCAGACTATGGATGCTGAGGAGTTCATTCCTTTTCACAAATGCATGTGGACATAGTGCCGGGTGCAGCCTGTTCTCCGTGTTTTGTTAGGGATGAGTCTGTTTCATGCTGCTTTTTGAGGCTTTCTGGCCAGCAGAAGGTGCCTCACTCCAGCCTGGAGTTCAGTGATCACCTTGAGGCAGGGGTCTCAACCTTGGGGTTGCAGAGCCCTAACTAACTTGAGCAAAAAGCAAATCCCACAAATCTGCTGAATCTACTGAATCTTCATCTTCTGATAATCACTGAAGGATCATTACCTTTTCACAGACCATCTTCTCCATGCAAACAGACCTCAAAAAGACATGACTTGCCTCTCTGTCCCAAAAAGGAAGGAAGGAAGGAAGGAAGGAAGGAAGGAAGGAAGGAAGGAAGGAAGGAAGGAAGGAAGGAAGGAAGGAA
>JAWLRI010000824.1:410095-437809 GCA_034781795.1 Crypturellus tataupa | reverse complement strand
AGAAAGAAAGAAAGAAAGAAAGAAAGAAAGAAAGAAAGAGAGAAAGAAAGAAAGAAAGAAAGAAAGAAAGAAAGAAACTTTTTTTTTGATTCAAGGCTGTTTTTATGCTGATTTAGATTTCTCATTTGGAAAATGCTTTATTAATTTCACTCGATTTCTTTTTGCTGACATTCTGCTTCTCAGTTCCACTAAAACACTAAACAAGCTATCAAGTGTTATTGTGAACTCTGAATAATAATTTTTTTAAGAAAACACAAAATAATATTTAAAAAAAATCCTTGTAAAAGCAGAAATGATCCAGGACTTTACTCCACGAGTGATGGTCTTTTTTCTTATCTTTTTCTTTGTGTGTATTGAATATAAAAGAAGCCTCTGAGGTTTTTATTTATTTATTTATTTATTTATTTATTTATCTTCCTTCTGGAATTGTGATATTTAACATTGTTATCGCACCAAGGAATAAACAATCATTTGAGGAATCGGGGGGAGCTGCTCCTTGTGCTACAGTGCTGAGTCAGCCACGCAGAACTAATTTCCTGGCTGTCTCCGAGCGCACATAAAGCTGCTCTGTAGCTGCTGCCGACAATGAACCAGTGACTGGAAAAAGGAATCTTAAACACAGTCACATCTCTTGACTGTTAAAATCCTTTACACAAAGCATGCTGATCTAATGTACTGTAGTAAGCTGAATCTTTTTTTTTTTTTTTAAGTAGTGTGAGTAAAAGAAGTTTTAATACCTGAAGCAGTTGCTAAGTAACCAAATGCTTCCAAATTATATCTCACTTGCTAATAAAATTATCCTTTTTTTTTCTGTTAATGAATTGCATATTTAAGTTAAAAGATGCAATATTGGATTTTGCATAGTGGAAATAAAGATATTTTAACAATTAATGATTGCTATGGAAAACGGAGAATGTCTCACTCACATGGGGAGCATATTGCTGGTCCTTTCTTCAGAAAGAAAAAACAAGAAAAAAAAAACCCAAAACTGTAGTTAAATAAAACCACCCAACACTCTAAGAACAAGGATACAAACAGCAATAAGCTGTCTCTATAACAAGACACTTCGCAATTTCTTTAGCCACATCATGAGGTACAGAAAGAGAGAACTGATGCCTGTCTTCCATACAGGATATTTCAAGCAGGTTCACGGGTATTTTTGCCTTTCAAAATACAGCCAATTTGATGAAGTGGTTTCTCAGGACAACAAGATTCTCAGAAATAAAAAATCCTCAAGCAATCCACCAAAAGAGAGCAAACAGATGCATTAAAGTATTTAGATTATCTGAAACTTGCAGGAGCACAAAAGATTCCCACAGCAGTAAGGCTGCTTCTGGCTTAATGTGGATCTCATGTTATTCTTCAGACAAACTTTAATGGCTGGGAGAAGACTGAGGTAGGAGGCAAGTGCACTCACATCCAAGTTTGCAGCGTTACAGCCCACACAGGGACGTAAATGGGGATTTGGACACAGGATCTGCTCAGTGAAGCAGAATGTTTTACTGCCCTCTAGTAAAATGCAGTTACAAAACTGTCTTTTAAAATGTATGCATGCAGAGTAGACCTATTCAGTGATTGCTACTGAAAATGCTATTAATCCTGGATTGTCATCTCATTCTTCCCAGAGTCAAAGAACAAAACATTTACATTCAATCTAGAATGACTTATTTTTGAATTAGGGAAAATAGCAATAAGGATGCACAAAAGCAAGATCTCTGTGGCTGCATCTGCACGAGCAAATCTGGTGCCAAATTTTCAGCGTTGTTATTAGCAAAAGTCTAAGTGGTTAGCACTCCTGGAATAGAAAGGAGTTTTCATAACACAGTGGAAAAATTCCTGCATCCTGACTACAGGGGAACTTACCCTGTTGCTAGCATTGTACCAGCACTAAATTAGCAGCTCAAGAGTGAGCACATGATCTGTGCCTTTTAATTTCTGGCAGCAGCAACTCTGAGAATAAAATGGCAGCTGGACTCTTTATACAATCTTTAGATAGTGCTATAGATAACTGGGAGGTCGCTGCTGAGAAATCCAGATATTTAAAGGTACACACACACACGCACATACACATACACACACACACAAACCTTTTTTTTTTTTTTGCTAGACATAGTTGTACTGTGCAGTGCTTTACCACTGGGGTGCTGCTAACAAGACCTACATGAAGGGACGTGTGAGGCTGTCATTAAAAGCCTGACATTGATGGGGATTGCTGTAGCTCTGTACACTGGGACTCATTAGGCACAGCAACCCCTACTTCTCAAATGGCAGCAGGAAAAGTGCTTGGGAAAGGGCAAGTATATACTGCAGCATTACTAAGTATCCAGTGCTTTCCTTTCCCCTCCACATCTCTCTCTATATATATATTTTTTTTCTCCAAATTTTAAGTTTAAATCCAGCAAACTTCAGAAGTCACATGGTCCCTCTGGGAAAATTATATTTGCAATTCTCAACATCAGGCACCGAAAGGTACAAATGTTCTGTCAATCCTTCCACTGATTTTTGTGAAAAGAAATGCTCTGTCTGTATATATTCTTATTTATATAGCTTCATAAATATTCAAAGGCCGAGCGAAAAGGGGGTTAGAAGTGGAGGAGTATTTTTAAATTAAATATAACTTAAAATAAACATGCAGAAAATAATGCTTTTTGGAAAATAGCAACAGTTTGTATTCGTAGTAAAGAGCTGACAGATGGTGGTGTAACTTGTTTCTCCTCCTACCTCTTACGCCCCGCTCTGCGGGAGTGAGCACAGGGTGGCTATCTTGTCCACGGGCAACAACCGAGGAGGGACTTTCCAAGTGTCTTTGTATATCTTTTCATATCTTAAGGTGAATACATGCTTAAATCTAGAAACTGGAACCTCTTTTTTTTTTTTTTTTTTTTCTTTCTTTTCATTAGTCATAATCTGGGATCACAGAACATGAAATTTGTTTCCTGATATTCTCCTTCTCTCCTGAGACCTGCATATATGTAGATGGCAAAACAGGTTCTCACGTGCTCCAATACTTTGTTAAAAAAAGAGGACCCAGAATAACAGCACCGTTGAACTATTTTTCAGTCTGTTTTTCTATGATGACTCTTAGGTCCCTCTCGAATCCAAATTCATGGATTCGTAGAAAAAAATGATCTGAAAAGGGCCATGGGAGACCACCTAATGCATCTTCCAAATAGTAGTCAGAATCAGTTATACCCCAGGGACTGCTGACCAATGCAGGCACTTCCTAACCTGTCCTTGAAAACCTAAGTAACAGACACTCCAGGTGCTCAAAGGTGTTTTGCTTTTTTATTAGGTGAGATCCCTGATGAACCTTTCTTTTCCTTTTTTTTACTGCTCTCATCTTTGCTAGCTGCTAGATTTTTTTAAAAACTCTAAGTCTTGTTCCATTAAAGGTCATTCTACAGTTAAGTTTTTTAACGATTTACACACTAAAAGATTATGGCAAAAAAAAAAAAAAAAAAAAGGATCCAGGGAATAACAAGCTTATTTTTAAAAACACCACTGGGTTTATTTAGGATATATTTCCCTCCTTTTCACCTGCTGTTAGCAAAGTTTCTTAAATAAAAGAACATAATGTAATGATTTTGACGATTATTTATTATATATGTTTATACATCCTTGTCCATGCTACATGTATTGCTTTATGATAATTTATCATTCTATAATAAATTTGATAATATTTATTATTCTTTGTTGATCTTTTATTAATGAAGACTGGTACTTTGAGCAAGTCAGGAATTTGAGATATGTGAGCACTTGAAAAATTTTATTTAACTAATTTATGTGCAATTAGAGAGGTTATGTGTAGGTGGTATCTGTGTGTATGAAGAATACATACCCCTATGTTAGGCCTTTATATAGATTAAAAATGATTTTCCATGTAGTCAATGCATCTTAGACAACTCTATGGCCTCAAATTTCACCTACATTCTTAAGGAACCTACAGATGCAATGGTAAAAAGCAAGGATTTCATAGAGAGTTCTCTGAACAGGTAATACAGGCACAGCTGTCATCGCAACACCCTGTAAAGGACGTTTTAGCTAGAATCAGAGCATTTCCCTGAAAGGTCGATTCCAAGATCTAGCCCATGTAACTATACATATGACATGATAAGATACATGAGTATCTTAACTGAAAGAATGACAGATACAAGTACCTTAAATATCTTGATTTGATTATGTTTGAAGTCTTAACATTAACATTACTCTAATGAAGCTTGCTGATGAAGCTTGCATTTCTTGGCTTAGTTGCATGGTTTTGAAGTTCACCATCCCTTTTTCATATAGTTCCAAACTTGTATTTCACTGCCTTTCTTCCCCAAAGCAAATATTGCTGTAAGTGATCATTAAACAATAGCAGAGAGTCCAATGAAATTCCTGGGACTGTATTACAGTGAACCATATAGTGGCTGCAATGTCAATATATCTGGCCTGCATATTTCTTCTCCTTGGAAATCTTCACTGAATTTCTAAACCCTCACCAGGTCAAATCATACTAAGAGATCACAGCTAAGTCTCTACCACTAATGGTTTCATGTCCAAGAATTGTAAAGTTAAAAACATTTACATTTATGTTCTGATTCATATGAAATTACAATCTTTGGAAGTTTTTTCTTTTATTCTTTTTTTCCAGAAAAATTATACTTCAAGGACTGCTAGTTCTCCTTCTTTCATGGCTGCTGCTTCCACAGTTCCTTTCTTGTCACTGAATACTTGATTCACAATGTTGTCCTCATATACACTCTCCTCTCAGGACATTTACTAAGGAATGCACTGTTGTGTAAAAGGCTAAACACATACACACATCTCTGCTATGCTTGATTTAGATTAGAATAGTGATTTTCTTTTTTTTTCTTTTTTTTTCTTTTCTGAAAAACAACCTGCGAGTTCCAAAAAAAAAAAAAAAAAAAGGAAATAAGAAGGTAAATCCACATATGCTACAGAGCTATGCAAACAAGTGCAATTTCCAAAGGTGTTCATGTCTCCTTTGGGAAATGTATGCAGGTAAACACATTGAAAAAGACAGAAAAACTCTGAACTGGAAATTGCAACAAGTTCCTCTCTCAGTGGTGCCTTAGTTCTCATACTATTTTGGGAATGACATGTTTCCTGGATGAAATTGTTTGACTTCGTAGGAAGGATTATGCATTCACTGAAAGGTCAGAGGCAAAGGCTGACAATACTCTTGACTTTGTGGTTTCTGAAAAAAATACAGATATTGAAGTAGTTAGACAAAGTTGAACAGCTTTGACAGCTGCTTATGTAGACCTTTAGATGCAGATGGATTTTTTTTAACCTAATACCTTATAATAAAAATTCTAAAATCTGATAAAAGACAAGGGGATGATGAAAATTAAATCACTTTCAGGAAAATGGTGAGAGTAAGCTTTCTGTATATTTATGAATCCTGAAAGAATAGTTGGATGAAATCAGCATCACCAATTCATTCCCCTCATTCTCCTCCATACTGTGCAGTCTTTCCGAATCTGTAGCAAAAATAGGAATGATCAAATCAGTGCAGCTGTGAACATTACAAGATGCACACTCCAACAAACATAAAATGCGTGAGAGCCTGGTGCACATTAGGAAATCTGTCACTATGAACAATTGAAGGTGACAAGTTTAAATAGACTAAGGAATTCTAGTGTTAACTTACTCCCAAACAAGATATTTTCAAAATTGTAATGATCAACGTTCTTTTTCTGAAGATTACTTGCATGAAAAATAAGTTAATTTAAATTCTGCTTAGATAAATGTTAAAAAAAAAAAAAGCAGCTCAGAAAACTACTTAAAATACAAAACCAAGAATATTTCTGCCTAGGCTACTTTATTTCTGGCTAAAATTTTCAAGAGCATTTTTGTAAACTGTTAGTGATGGACGGTTGACCTTGCACTACAACCTACCTTGGAAGGTTGTTGGTTTCTTTTTCTTTTTTTTTTTTTTTTTGGTGAGGAACCATGGCTAAAAATGATCCTCAGTTTTCTGTTCTCTTCTTGAAAGGAAAGGAAAAGTATTGATCTGAACAGCCTCCCTTTTTTTGCAATAACTGTACGAAAGCTCTATCTGTGCGTGAGTGTTTCCTTCCCCAAAGACCTCAGCTCTGCAGAGCACCCATTGGAGAGCCCCAGGAGCCCCTTGCTCGCTGACTGGCACAGCAAAGCACCAGGGGTAGGACAGCTACCTTTAAAACTTTCAGAAATAATCTAATATCAGCATATTTTTGTTCTTTTGAGAGATGTTTTAGCTTGTTTAATTCATGGAGAAAATAGTGGGAAAAGGTGATGAGGGCTTAGGACAGCCTAATTGATAGCCCCTTTACTATTCCTGTCTCTTTCTTGATGGGCGGATTGATGATATGGAAGAAGCAATTCCGGCTTCAAATAATGTTTCTTTTTTCCTTTTTTTTCAACCAAATCTGATTATCAGGGACCTGGGCAATTTGTTTTGTGTTACCCTTGTGGGCACAGATCTCATCTGTAAGGCATTTAAAAACCTAGTGCCAGTTTAGCATTTAACTCCTCTTCACTTAACCATCAAAATGATTTTATTGATTTCAGTCTTTACCTTTACCCTAAATTATAAAAATAGAATACTCACATAATCATTGTAATTTCTCTGAACATGTTAAGGACAAAATAGCAGAAAGCAGCAGTTTATCTTTTTCCTACCACTTAATATATTCCAAAAAAAAAAAAAAAAAAAAAAAAAAAAACTTTGTAAATGATCTGTGAACTCTCGTATTTCAACTTTCTTACTTATGCTGCATGTTAGATGGAAGTGCTAACTTTAAAATTTGTTATCCTTATGTGCAAAGCACTGGAAAAAGATGGATGTTTTGAACATAACAGGCTTTACATTAAACTCCAGCACAGATTAGATGAATTGTGGAATTATGCCTAATACTCTTAAGGGGTTTTAGTGATCAAACACAGAGTAGACCCATGCTGACTTTAGGTCTAACACTTCTAAGGTATGCATAACAGATATCGAGGGCCTTATAGACCCATGGCTCTGCTTATTTATTTTCCTGACAGTTCAAGCTTGATGTAAATGTAAAAATATTGTAAAAATATCCATTTTTTCTATAGACATCAGTATATCCCTTGGTACTTCTGACAGTCCATTCTGTGCAAATGTAGTCCACATATGATGTAGTATGAGTATCCACTACAATATTGTGTAACCCTCATATATGGTAAGCGAACCAAGATATCACTTGTGAAAAGCTTATGACTGATGTGATAAAAAAAATTCTGCCTTCACAATAGGACTTTAGCATGAGATCTGCTATTATAACACATAAATATGAATCTGTAGCATTTGGGCAGATATTTAAAATTCTTTTTATGGACCACTGACTTGTTACTGTTCAGTGATTGCTCAATATAGCTATTTTTTTTTCCAGTCATGATAAAGATTTTATCTCAGAGCTTTAGAAGTTAGTCATCTTATCTAAACTATCTCTGTAGACTATAGGATAAGAAGGAGAGGTATCCTTATCCCTCGGTGTGAGAGACAGATAAACTCCTATCTGAAAGCGTCTATACCCGTCCTTCAACTATGGAGGGGAGATAACTTGACTCGTTGACTAAGGTTAGTTGACATGAATCTCCACCCTACTAGGGAGAGTGGCTGCAATTGAACTTTGAACACCTCAAGATGTGGAGTGGTTGTCAGTCTTCTAGAGCAACCTGAAAGTCTGATTGCTGACAGAAGTCACTAGGAAATTGTCATAGTTCAGTATGGTAAAGTATAGTAAACTGTCAAAAAGGTGATGAAGTTTCTACATTCTGAGCTGCAGGCAGACTTTAACTAAGTCAGAGATCAGGTGTGAGGTTCCATGGAGATGGATGAGAGTGTATGGTCATTTTTATTAGGAGAAACTGGATGAAACAGTAGTCCTGTCTGGTTTTACAGTCTATGAATTCGTTCAGTTTAGAAGTTTCTAATGAACTGCATCACATTACTATATTAGCCTTATTATGTAAAGGAATTAAATTGGAGAAGTGAATAGTAGAGAATTTATTTCTTGAAGCTGAGTCGGTGCAATAGAGATGCCAGACAGGAGGCAGCAAAGGAGAGAAAAAACAAGCCTATGTAGGAGTCTGGGAGGACTAAGTTCCAAAAATATTAAGGCCTCATCTATGCACTAGGCTATAGCAGTATAATTAGATGTGTGACTCAGAAGTGGTTTAGCTAAAAAAGCTCAATCTGTCCTGACAAAACCTGGTTTAAACTCATATAAAAATAACAATACATGGTTTAACTAAGCTAAAAATTGAAGACATGCCATACAACTTGGTAGTCTAGTCCAATCCCTAAATAGTTTAAGTGGTAGAAATACTTTTTGATAAATCGTAAAGTGTTTTGTTCTGTCAAAAAAATCTAAATTTTGAAAATATTTCTATATATTCAGCACTTTAAAATTCATCATTCTCTGTTTGCTCTGTATTTACCTCTTTGGCTTCTGATCAGTCTGTGGGAGTAAGTCAGGGTAGGAGCAATTGCAGCATTTGAATAGCAAATTTAAAACATCGGAATAAGACTTTCACTTGCTGTTCACTTCTCAGTTGCTGAACATATCTATTTCCCCTGTGCAACAGAGATTTTTAAATACATGCTATTTGATCACATTTTAAAGGTTATTTTTGAAACAATTTTATCTCAAACATATTTAATTTTCTCTTAACACTGCTTTACTGGAATACTTGGAGAAATAAATTTGTTATACTATGTCTATTACCTGTTTTACCATCTGGGATTTTTGCTTGAATCTGACATTATAAGTATTAATATAGATGAATATTTGTTAGGGAAAAAAAAGCTTAAATTCTAAAGGCACTTTCAAGTCTTTGATCTTTGTGTACCAGTTTTATTAATAGAAATACCAGCTGCTATGTGGAATCAGGGTATATTCCAGTTCCACCTGCATTGTACAAAACAAGATGAAGAAAAGCCATTCAAGTTAATAAAACAAATAGTTTTGTCTATTGAATATAAAATATTGAATACAATGTCTTAAAGGTACTATATCACTACTTTGTTTGTTTCGAGGACAGCTCACTTGAGGATACAGTAGTCTGCATGGCCCTAGCAACAGGAGGACTTTATAATTTTCTTAGGAGACAGGCGGCAGAGCCCTTCACACCTTGATATCATGGAGGCAGGTGCTTTAGGAATACTCCAGACAGACAGACTAGATGATAGATTTTAATATTTTTTTTCAGAAAAATATTTCTGATCTTTTTTGAGTAGCTTTTCTAATATGAACATCGGAAAAGAGAAGTGCTATTTCTGATCTCCATAAAATAAATGCATGAGCTAATTCTGGCACTTATTACTATTGTAGACTAAATTTTGATCTTAGTAGTGTATTGCCTTGGCTGTTTTGTAATTAGGTACCACTAAAATAGAATGTCCATCAAAATATTAACAAGTATGGTGGTCAATCTCTGTCAGATTTATTGAAAGCAAATACATTTACAAGTTCCATCATAAATCTAGGTCAAGTAATGAGATTCTCAACTTATTTTCCATAAAGCAGTTATTACATTATGCAGGCAAAATGGCATAACATACTATCGTTCAATTTCATCAGCTCTTCACACAGCAATGAAAGCAATGAAATCACAAACCAATACTGTTTAAATTTTACTTTATTTCATTGTCATCTATTAGCCTAGAACACACACATATGTAGAATATTTTGGTGAGATGTATATTAAAAAACCCAGAATTTTCATATTTTTGTCAAAATTTAACCAATAAAACATAAAACTACTCTTTAAGGTAAAATTAAGTTTGTACATTTTTAATGTTTCATTTTGAAATGTGGAGGTTGGTATTTTGAAATGAGTACTAATGTCAGCAGTATGAAATGAGTCTCTTATTGACATTAATACACCAAGAAATGTGTAGAACCAAGAGATACAGAAATGTTTCTTGAATCTGTTAGCTTTTAATGAGTAATTGTAAACATGAAGAATTTTCCTACATGTTGCAAAAAGGTAAGGACTTGTTTCTTCCACATATCCTGAACTAATTAACTCCACTGTGTTACTCTGAGCTCAAGGTGAACTTTGTAAGTGCTGGTCTAGAGAATAATGTTTACTGCCTACCTCAAAAAGGCTTAGGCATTTCTTAAAGTCTTCCATAACATTCTCATAGGAAAACTCCAGAAGTCTGGACTGGACAAGTGGACTGTGAAGTGAATTGGATGGATGGCAGAGCCCAGAGGGTGGTGACAAATGGGGCCGAGTCTGGTTGGAGGCCTGTGGCCAGTGATGTCCCCTAGGGGTCAGCACTGGGCCCTGTGCTCTTCAACTTCTTCATCAATGACTTGGACGAGGGCACAGAGTGCACCCTGAGCAAGTTTGCAGATGACACCAAACTGGGAGGAATGGCCAACACTCCCAAGAGTTGCGCTACCATTCAGAGAGACCTAGACAGGATGGAGAGTTGGGCAGGGAGGAACCTCCTAAGGTTCTATAAGGACAAGTGCAGGGTCCTGCACCTTGGGAAGAATAACCCCAGACACCAGTAAAGATTAGGGGTTGACCTGCTGGAAAGCAGCTCCACTGAAAAGGATTTGGGAGTCCTGGTAGACAGCAGTTTAACCATGAGTCAGCATTGTCCTTCGAGGCCAAGAAGGCCAATGGGATCTTGACCTGCACCAGGAGGAGCGTTGCCAGCAGGTCGAGGGAGGGGATCCTGCCCCTCTACTCAGCCCTGGTGAGGCCACACCTGGAGTACTGGGTGCAGTTCTGGGCTCCCCAGTACAAGAGAGACATGGAAC
Source organism: Crypturellus tataupa (assembly GCA_034781795.1). NCBI lineage: Eukaryota > Metazoa > Chordata > Aves > Tinamiformes > Tinamidae > Crypturellus > Crypturellus tataupa. Next base: position 427,013 of record JAWLRI010000824.1, on the reverse strand, counting down.
TTCTAGAGAGGGTCCAGCGTAGAGCCACGAAGATGATTAAGGGACTGGAGCATCTGGCATATGAGGAAAGACTAAGTGAGCTGGGCCTCTTTAGTCTGGAGAAAAGATTGAAAGGAGATTTGATCAACATGTTCAAGTACCTGAGGGGTGACTGTAGGGAGGATGGAGCCAGGCTCTTCTCCGTGGTGACTGGTGACAGGACAAGGGGTAAAGGGGGTAAGTTGAAACACAGGAAGTTTAATGTGAGGAAGAACTTCATTCCTGTGAGGGTGACAGAGCCCTGGAACAGGCTGCCCAGAGAGGCTGTGGAGTCTCCTTCTCTGGAGATCTTCCAAACCCACCTGGATGGCACCCTGTGCTACATACTCTAGGTGTCCTTACTTGAGCAGGAGAGTTGAACTAGATGATCTCTAGGGGTCTCTTCCAACCTTAACCATTCTGTGATTGTGTGATTAAAGACCAAGTTTCACTTTAAGGTCTGAAGAACCTCCATAATACTAAATACGCTGCTTGTAAGTGCATTAAATGCAGAGGTAGGGAATTGTGCTTAATCTTCTTATGATAATGATACAAAGCTGAGCAAACAGTTTCTATTTAGGACATTCATATAAGTAGTGTGACTTTTGGTTTTAGATTCTCTGATCCAGAACAGGGAATCAAAACTTTTTTATAATTCTGACTCACCATGCTTCTCATGAAAATTATTTCATAAATTTGGATAAGTGCTGAAGTTTGAGAATTTGGGAGAGAACAAAATAGCATTTTGTTTAAATGATTTTGCTGTTTAGAAAGGAGTTCATACTCCTTCACCTTTCATATTCCATATGTATATTTCCAGTTATGTCTACACTGAATATTAGGGTAAATTGTAAATTTATCACTGAATGTTAGGGTTAATTGTAAACTACCATTAGTCTAAAACTGCTGATCAGGTAAAATAAAAATGTTTTTTTTTTTCCTCTTCATGTTTGATTTGGCTGATCACTTCAGGATCAGCACTATGTGAAATGTCCAGAAAAAAGGCAGGGATGCTTTGAAGCTCTTCCTGTTGTGTAAGGAATTTGTCCATATATGCTTAACTGCAAATGCATTGATACTAGCCATATTGATTTTGTAAATTCTTGGTCCATCATTTCCAACCTTCCATAAACTACTAAATTTTGATATTGCAGCTCTTATCCAGAATAATTATGGACTCTGAATTAAGCACCTGATTATAAATAGTTCTATCACTGAAATACTGAAAGTAAGCCATGATCTTGTGGGTTCACAGTATGAATCCATGCACTTCTGAAGCTCTTCTGCAAGTAGACTCAAGAAAAGATTCCCAGTTATCACCTAAATGAAGATCTTTATTTTTTTTCCTGCTGAGAAAAAGAGGATTTTACCACTTGCTCAGAATTTCTGAAAACCTCAGGCAAATGACTGCTGAAATCCATGATCAGCTCACTTGTACACAAGTGTTTTAAGGGAAAAAAAAAGTCTTACTACTTAAATACACTTCTGTTTTCATTTCAAGAAATACATTGACACACTTCTCTTTTTAGTTGTTTTCAGCTAAAGAGCACAGGCCATTACACACCTCATAGAGTTTGTTATGGCATATTCTTGTGTCCTGTTGTCCCCTTCGGCTTAGTGGTGAAGATGATTAAAAAAAACAAGAAAACATATTTCCTTGTCTAAAATTCTGATCACTCACACTTTAAAAAAATTCAAGAATGACATACCTTTCCTGTTGAGTTTTATAACCCTACAGTGAAAAAAACACACCAAACATTTCTGTCTCAAAGCTTTATGAATGGTAGATCACAAGATGATACATGAAAAAGGATAGTGGATAGCAACACTGAATAGTAAGCATTACAAAACCAGAGAAAAATTGAAGGAAGTTAGTGATTAGACTTGCTCTTTCAGAGGTCTATGATGTGGAAAAAAAATGCAGTCAAGAGGGGGCAGAAGGTTGAGGAAAGTAGGATCAGGATGAAGCTTGAGTGGCATAAAATGATGTCAAAGAAAGAAACACAAATGATGTCACAGGATACTGTTACCCTCTCTACCTGCTGTTGTAATTTTCATTCTCCCCCTCCCTCCAGTTGAATTTAGTTTCTTGTGCACAGGGATCCAGTTTTGATATGCCCCAGCTGCAAATCTTATCTCAGACTGCTGAAGAAGAGCTGTGAGAGAGTCTATTAAGCGGTAAGAAAGGTGAAAATTGCAGAAAGTGGTATGGTTGCTACAGTCACTGGATGTTTGTTGGGCTAATGTTGTCCAGAGAGGAACAGTGGGGTCTTGGGTCAAGCAGGTGCGATGGCTGGGGTTGGTGGAGCTGGAGGAGGGCAACCCCAATCCTTCCCTCCTCACCAGCTGCTGCACCATGATGAGAGCATGTCTCACCACTCAGCCCAGCGGCTCCCTAAATGCTTAGTCTTCTACATGTGTTGGCCAATAAATGATTGCTCTACACTTATAAGTTATCCATATTCAGAGTCTCTTTGTGCCAGGCTAACAATATCTAAACAAACTGAGGATAAAAATATTTTGAAGAGGGTAAAGGGTGATTATATTATTCTGCTGGGAAGCCAATGTAGAGATTTAAGAGAGCAGCAACCAAGCTTGATCAGCACAATAGGAAAGGAACATGATCTTGGGAGAAGTGATTTACATTTGTAGAAATAAAATAAAAAAAATGAATCTAGCAGGAAATACAGTAAGTGTCCCTGGCATGAATGAAGAATACTTTGCTGCAGCCATACATCTCTGAGCTCTGGTGCTCAGAACTAGCTGATAATAAATCATGTCAAGCAGAAGAAAACATGAATTGAAAAAAAATAATATTTTTAATTAGGTTGTCTTGTATTCTCATCTGCATTCAGAAAGCAAAGGGCTTATTTCAGTAAAAATCACGGCCAGATTCAGTGGCAAGGAAACTGGATGTTCTCTGCCTGAGTTGGGCCCTGAATTTGTTGCTTGGCAGGAGCAGGGAAGTGTTTTGCTGTGGTGTTTGATTCCATTGGCAGCGGTGTTTGTTAATCACACAACCCATTACAATGCACTGTACAAGGAGGAATCTCAAAAACATCTTATTGCTGAGCTAAAGGCTATAAAGTGCAATCTTTTTTGCTAAACAGATTTGTGCTCTGTTGTGTTTAATGGTAGTGATGCCAGGCCATGATTACTCACAAGCAGTGCCTAGGGACTGTAGCAGAGAACTCTTCATGTGAGTGCAAGAAGGGGAGGACCTCAGAGCTCATGTTTTAAAGCAATATTTAGGCTAGCTCAACACTGAGCAATAAAATGAAGACAATAACATGGAAAACCAAGGCTAGAAATGTTTAATTACTTTACCCTGATCACCCTGTTCCTTTCCAAATTGGCAAATACAAACTGGAAGTTGCCAAACATGTTTTATTTTTAAATCTTTTATCCGTTGGCAGAGCTGTATATTGCATCGGACACCACAAACCTGTTCTACTGTTCTGCTAGGTTTTCCAGCCTGCACATACCTATGCATGTGTGCACATACAGATTTGGACCTTTCACGCAGGAGAAGCTCCTACCTTGGGTTTTGCAGGGGGAGGGTCCATCCCGTCCTGAACTTTGCAACTTGTATTTCCCCCTGCCCTAAGTGCAGCAGCAGCAGGGCTAGCCCAAGGACCGGCACCACTGCCCACGGGAACAAGAGCTACACTGTGCCCATGCTGGACCTCTCAGAGAAAGGGATCCCAACTAGATGAAAAGCATGATAACTGCTCACACATGCTATATGTATATATATTTACATTATTTATACATACAGATGGTGAGCACATTGGATGCTGCATCTAAACACCACTCTAGGATCTCTGATGTATGTAGCAGCGTATATTGAAATACCGACACTAATAAGGAAAGGAAAAGGTAGAGCACTCGCTTAAAACCTGCAATTCTGGCAGGTGAACCAAAGCCCCCGTACTGCACTGCCTGCTCCTTCACAGTTGGGTAAGGGCTTCATTGCAGCTGTGCATACTTTCATTTACACCCTCCACTTCCTGAGATCGTTTTCAGTAAACACAACCCAGCAAGCAAGCCACTGAAATAGTTTTAGTATATTAGGATTCCTGTCAGCATGACCTATAAATTTGGGTAGTGGCTAATAAGCAATGTCTGGCAGTAGATGGCTAGTAGTTCCACAGAGCACAATATTATTCACATAATTCAATCACTTCCAATTAATTTCCCATTTTTATGTTTAACAGGAAATAAATAGGAATAGTAGCTGATTTCCCAGGACTAAAATATTTGAATCCCTCTTTTTTTTTTAAAGAAAAGAAGTGTCACCTCCTCAGTGAAGATGTTGAGCTAACTTTCTGGAAGGATTTGTGTGCAGACTCTGCAGAGTTGTGTGCCTCACTGGGTGTGCAATTCCACAAAGCATAGCATGCTCCAAAGGTGACAGTAATTACTTGTACTGCTGTTGGGACGGAAGTGTGTCCTCATCATTAGCATGTGCTGGGTGATCAGCAGAGAAAGCAAAAATGTTACAAGCTCTAAAAACAGATCATAACTTAAAAATAAAGAATGCACAAGGAAGGTGGGTTCCTGATTTGAAGCATGATGTTATTAATTACAAAAGCCAAATGATTAACATCAATATTTGACCTCAAAATATAATCCTGCAAAATCCATCATCCCAAATGTGTTCTATTCAACTTAGGTCTATATTGAATTTCTTTTTCATATAGTTGATACACTGGAGCCTAGTTATCTTAAAGACCACATTTCTCTTCATTACCTATCAGACTAACTGTGCTTTATAGGAACACTGTGGTTGACAAAGTCCAGAAAAAATGCATTCCCATGCATTCACTACTGTATTAGCGGCTGTAAGTATATCTTTTCTTAGCTACTTATCACTCATGTTTCAGTCAGTTTCTATGAGTCTTCCATTTGTTTTTTCCAAACTTTCAGCAGTGAAGAGAAATATTAGATGATAATGCTTATCATTAACAGATTAAATAAAATAAGCGAATAAGTGACCCAGAAAAAATAGTTATTTTTAAATCATTACTTTCCTAATCTCATACAAAATAGGCTTCTTGAATATAAACAAGTAGGATTTATTATATTTAGATTAACAACATACTTTGCTTTTTACAGATTTTGAGAGAGATGATTATACTTGGATATAAGGAAACAAAGTATTTTCCTGTTATGAATTCTGGTATATGTGTATGGAGCACAGAATCTCCACCAAAACCGAACCAATAGGTTATAATTATAAAGTAAATGACTCAGAAAGCAAAGAATTTCACAACTGCAGGTGGAGTCCAAGACATAAGAAATTTTTACAGAATCTGAAGTTGTTCCCACCTTACTGCTTAGCAAAACAAAGTAAAGAATATTTAATATTTACATAATACTGATACACAATACACATGGAGTTTTCATCGTTCCCTTTACTAATACTTGTACTTGCTCTCAGTGCAGTATTTTAGATATACGGTCATCGGAGATAGTTTAGGATGTCTCAGTATGCCACTGAAGAGCTCGTCAAGATCCTGCCTGGTTTTAAACTGCTGGCATAAGAGCATGTGTCTACTATACAGAGAGGCAGACCCATCATGGAGACTGTAGGATATCCTAAGCGGCATAAGAGATTCATGTTTAGTCCACTGTATTGTCTCTCTATGGGATTGATTTTATGTCATTTAACTTGATCATCTTAAATAAAAATGCAAGTTGACTCAACTCAATGTTAAGACACATAAATTCATGCGTTGCACATACCATTCCTCTTGCAGATGTCTCAGAATGCTTCAGGCATCTCAGATGGCAATAGGTGCCATTTTGGCAATTTTGAATCCCTAATGAAGAGTATTTGACAGAAACTTAAGTGCAATTGAGCTCACGCCAGGGCTCAGTTACCTGTTGGGTTCATTCTGCCCAATTTGGACATCTGCTTTAGGCTGTCGTTAATTTTTTCTGGAGTTACCAGACTATGGAGAAAGACTAATTAGGACTTTTTCAATTCTTAAAAGTTTAAAGAAAGTTTAAGGTTTAAAACAAAGATTTAAAGTTTAAAACAAAATTTAAAAAGTTTAAAACTTAATGGGTGCAAGTTGAAATACAGGAAATTTAATCTCCATGTGAGGAAAGCTTTCCTGTGAGGGTGACAGAGCCCTGGAACAGGCTGCCCAGAGAGGCTGCAGAGTATTCTTCTCTGGAGATCTTCCAAACCCACCTGGATGCCACCCTGTGCCATATTTTCTAGGTGTGCTTGCTGGAGCAGGGGGGTTGGATAAGATAAGCTCTAGAGGTGCCTTCCAACCTCAGCCATTCTGTGATTCTGTGAAAATACTTAGTTTTTACATGGATTAAGATGGTTTAAGATTAATTCATGTTTACTGACTATTCCTTATATGATTAGAAAAGTCAGTACTATTACTAGTAGTGGTACATCACTAGTAAATTTCCAAATTATTTTGATTATTAGCGATTCAATGCTTATTATATTGAAGTCAATTGTTGACCTTAGACAGTCACAGAAAACGATACTTTCCAAGAGCTCTGGCTTCTTTTCTTTGTCAATTCTTGCTGGTGCAGTTTAAGAAGTTATTGCCCTGGCTTTCTGCCCTAAGCAGGCTGTAGATCTGTATTTCTCCTATTTCTAAATCCTTCTTACTGCAAGAAGACACAAACTGGTATATGGGCACACATGATTACAGATTTTGATTACGATGCTGGGCAGAGAACTGTGGTGCTGAATAATAGACACACTGCCTTTTCTATGTCCCTGCAATAATGGGACAATTGACTGTTGTAATCTCTTGGTATATCTCAGCATAAATCACAGAGATACATGCCAGAACCCTGAGAGATATCTCTTCTGGAAATAAAAATAAAATAAAATAAAATAAAATAAAATAAAATAAAATAAAATAAAATAAAAGTCAACTGCAAAACCAGGCCATACCAACCAGCAATAGAGAATACTTTCTTTCTTCCTTTAAACAGAAAGACTACATAAATTAACTTCATATTGTAAAAGAATAAAGCAGTTGGTGATAAATGCCAGTTTGCCTTTAGAGAGCTGGCAAGAAAGGTCATTCCCTTATTCAAATAATATTAATCTCTAAGTCAGACAATTTTCTCATGCTTTATATTGCCATTAAGAAATCAGGAGTTTAAAGTTGATAGATAATTTTGAGAAAAAAAAAGATTATTATTTTCTCCTTAGAAAGGATATATCTGGCAATTTCACAGGGACTAGATTTGCTTTTCCCCAAAAAGCAAAGATTTTCAGAATACTTAGATACTTGGATTCTTCAATGCCATTCAGTGCAAAGGACATCTTAAAAGATTTGAATTTTCAGTGAAATAATCTAATTTGGGGACGATTTGTTAAAATCTACCATTAAAATGTGGTTAAACTTGTTCTCACTGATGACAAAAAAAAATAAGATTTATACTCAATTACTACAGTTATGGGAACTACCTAAATAAGTAAGTTCTTAAAAGTTAAATTGTGTGCCCGCAACAATCTTCATATCTATCAGTACCACATCTTACTCATCTGCAGCAGCACCCTTTTCAACTGCAATGTAGGTAAAATAAACCCTGCTTGTCTTGTCATCTTTTTGGAACACTTTGCAATGAAATTTTATTCATTAAAAACAGGAGGAATAAAGAGGCAATTTCATGAAAGATAGATGTCAGAAGAAAAATGTGGGAAGCCCAGAAAGATGATTAAGACTTATTAAGAATAAACCCCCTATCCTATATTTAATTATAGTTATTGTCTATTTTAAACTTCAGCTGAACAAAAGGACAAAACTATATTATTCACCCTTGTGCTTTAGAAGGGTCTATAGTGTTGGTTATTAATTATGGTTAGTATAATAAACATGCCTGGAAGAAGCGCCTCAAATAAATGATCAGACACATCGAAAAAAAAATTGACCTGTATAAATGTCACAAAATTGCACATTTAATTAGCAAGCTTGTTATTTCTCACAAGGAAGATCATCAGTTGACAGCATTCATATTTTAATTAGGAGAGAATACCTTTGCACTCTTCCTCAGGCTAAGTAGAAAATTTGTCATGCAAGCTGATTTCCTCAGTGAAGTGTTTAGCTCTGACTGTAGGTCCAGACTCTCTGATGTAAACTGCACCGAACTCCACAGAACTAGACAACTGAACAATCTGGAAAACCTTGGACATCTTCTTTAACAGGCAAATGCATGGAAGACTATCAAGAGTCTCTTACTAAGGGGAGTTTTATTGTTGATGTAACAAGGTCATAGTTTTGCCCATCAACCTTATTTTACTTGGGTACTGTAGAGCTTCTATACTCCTTCTGATCTTTATTTTTCATTATTTTGACTAGCTAGTGATTCCAAATCAGGAGACTAACTCAGCTCCTATTTATAGTGGATGAATTTTTGGCATTGGTCACTTCTCTTCCTTTTGGTTCTGCTTATAGGTGGCTCCAGCAGAATGAGATAGCTTCCTTAACCTCTACAGCGAGAGCTGCTCATTCTCTGTCTTTAGGCTCTTTGACTTCTGTTCTTGACTTGCCTCTGTGCTGCTTGTCTGTGTTCTTCTATTCTAGCAGTTAACAAGCCTTGTGTCCTTTCATTTCTTGTGACACACTTTGATGGGTCTTACTTTGAAAACTCCAACTTCATGCTGGCTTTTCAACATGAAATTGAATGTTCCACTTGGTCTTTAATATACCAGGTGTCTTTGACACCAGTGTTCATAATCTGTTTTGCTCATCAATCAACATTTCTGGTTTAATTTCTTTTTAAAATATCCCACCACATTATCCTGATGACAGTGGTTACGGTATCCTAGCAACAACTTCCTTTTACAATGAATTGCTATTCAAGGGACAAGTGTCCAGAATATTTTAAATAGACTTATTTCTCTATACATTCCCCATACACTCCTTTTTATGCAATATGTCCTTGATAAGGCTATTGCAAAAAATAAAATGTTATATAGCCTAATTTAAAACAATATTGCCTGTATTTTATAGTAATGCTATCACAGACACACAAAAAAGGAAAGTTCTTCTCTTAAAAAATCCTTGTATAATCCCTTTATTATTTATACGAAATTATACAAGCTGATCAGGTATCTTCTGCAGAAATTATTTTCATAGAAAGAGCATTTCTTTTTTTTTCCCCATTAAATGTTTTGATTTTTTTTTGAGGAAAATCAAAGATATAGTGCCTAAATTCACAACCTGGAAGCTTTTATTTTTTTAATTTATTTGTTGTTAACAAGTGGAGAATCAGCAGAGCCTATGGTGTACGGAGAACCAAACGATGTTAGCAAGGCTAAACAATATAAAATAGGATTTGTACATCTAAGTGCAAAATCATGAAGAAAAATCTCTGTTACTGTCACCAGTCACTGCCAGCTACAGCACAAAAATTCCCTGTGTGTCATAACTATCTGACTTGTAATTTTAGCATATGCTACACTGATACATATCAGTTTTTCTGGATTGTTCCAATTTTCTACCTGGGAACAGCTGGGTTTATCACGTGCATAAATAGCCCTTGAAGCAGAGGAATGAAGCCAGAGACCAGCCTCTCGGCCATTCATCCCTCGTGCTGCCCACTTTTCCTGTTCTCTCTGTTGTGGGTCGCAGTCTCTACTCCATGGAACTCACGCTGCTCAGTGCTCGACTTGCAAAACTGGGCAAATACTGGATAAAGAATTTGCGTGCCTATTTCTTGGGTTTGAACACCACTTTGCCATGACATAGGTGACGACCTAGGATATTTATGCTGACATCTGCCTGGCAGATGACTAAATCAATGATTAGATCTAATCCTCTAGCAATCTAAGAAGAGATGCAGGTAGTGGGCTGGAGGAATATTTCTGTGTATAGGGCTTAGGGAAAGGGAAAAGACAGATGGGGAGGGCAAGCAGAAAAAAAAATCTGTTTTTATTCTCCAAAGATATGGAGAATGTGAATAAAATCTATTTTAATGCAATTACTACAGTTGTACATTCTCTCTTGCACCTGGATTTGCCTTTAGCTGCTGGTTCTGTAAAATGCACTGAAGATAATCACCTGTGTCGGTACCATAAATAAATCATAAGCATTATGGCTACCACAAGATGACATTTTTATTTTAGCTTGTTATGGCTTTTAAATCTTTATTCAACCCTCTTGAATCTCACAAAATGACAGAAATCTAGTCAGAAGGTTGACTTTGAGTCTTTTTTGAATGTTTCATAGGTTAAGGAACAAGTGATATAAGAACATAGAGATATTTCTAAAAGTTCATCTTTGCCAATTTTTTTATACTGTTATGTTTTTGAGGCTTCCTTTAAGCAAATAATCTGAAATTCCTTATCAAATCATTGTTTTGACACTAATCAGCACTCTAATGCTGATTTTATCAAACCGACTTAGAATTTGGTTATTTACTTATGGAGCACATCATCAGCTTTGCAGAGATAACTTCATATATGAGCACTGAGAGAGACACATTTCATTTAGCATTGAGGATAGAGGCAGGTAGAAATCTTCTGGTGATGTCCCAATGACTCCCCAGTATAGCTTCTCCAAAAAATAAAAAGTAGGAGAGAAATGAAAGCTAGTGCAATGGAATCTTTTAAATACTTTACACATTGATCATTTTAATGATCTTCTCAAGTTTTCTAATGTTTTCCTCCAACCTTTCCCTCCTTTAATCATTAGACCACGATGTTCATCGGGGAGATCATGGTATTATAGCACTCCCTGGGCTAGGGATGATATACAGGGAAAATTAAGACGATAACTGCCCAGAGATGTTAGGGAAAACTTTCAAAGCTTCATAGATTTTACATTCAAAAGAGACTACTGTGATGATTTACTCTGACCTCTCCCATAAAACAGCCCCAGAAACTTTAAGTCTTTTTTTCATCCAACTGAAACCCTCATGCAAGGACACAGTGAGTAGCAGACACCTGCTGCAACTAATCCTTTAGTCGAAACAATTGCATGGGTCTTAGAGAGTTTTAGTGAGAAGATGGCATGACTGAGAATCAGCAGTTGTGGCTGCAGTGCAGAAAATGGCACCTTTTATGTTCCAGCTATCTCCCACCAAGGCCATTACCTTTCCCGGAGTCTCAGAGGGTCATGTTTCAACATTCTCCACATCCCAGAATGAAATAAGAAAATGCCAGGAAACTTAATCATTAATGCATATACAAATTTATTTTGAAAGGGTCTATAATAGAAAGTCAGAGTAGGATATCTTATTCAAAGCATACCAGATTTTATTCCTGTCTGGCTGTGACAGCCTGTTTATGAAAACAAAGAACAAAATAACAACCCAACACAAAACCACAGATTCTCTCTTAATTGAGCTAGGAGGGAAGGGAAATGAGTCTAAAGAGGAAGGACAGCTTATGAATCTTGCAGAGGACCTCTACATCTTTCTATAGTGCTTAAGGGATAATAGTTCTGCTTTCTAACACTGGTCCATATCTCACAGTCCCTTATCTGAAGACCTCACATGCTGGGCTCACACACATAATAAATAAAAAGTGGAGAGCTAAATTATGCAACATTGCAAATTCCCTGGGTTCCTTTTGGTGGAATTTCACTGTAGCTGGCATGTTTACGGCATCTACTTTGTCAAGATTTGTCCCTATATGCATCAATGACCATACTTTGTCAGAGAGTCGGAAAACCCTTTGCCACATAGCTGTGAGACCACTGAAAACATAATTTTTCTCTCTGAATTAAAGATGGTCCAAGGTCAAAAAACAAAGTAAAAAAACCACCACCAACAACAACAACAACAAAAAACAAACAAAAAAGCTTCTCTTCTTGAGTTCTGATGACGAAGAATTCCAAAGCTTTCTCAGTCTGGGGAGACAGTTTAGCTGCAAAACTGGTGATACATTAAGAGTTTCAAAGTCAGTTTCCTTGTTACAGGAGACATGCTTACCTCCCTGTTCTCTGAGATGACAACACGCTTGGAATTCATAAAGAACAATATCCTCCTGAGGTCATGTGTGACAAGCAAGAAATGCCTGGAAACAAAGAAGTTTGGGTAAAAGAAGAGAAATAATTAAAACTGGTAAAAATAAGCAATCTAGTTACAATTCACATGAAGCTCCCAGCAAAAAAAGAAGGAAGTTAAAGAAAATATTATCTCTGTCTTTTGCTTTGCAGATGGTTACCTTCCTATTCCCTGTCTTTCAGCCATGTGGGAATAGAACAAATGGAAAAGTAAATGAAAAGCAATATAATGAAAAGTTATTTTTTCTACAAATCATTATTAAGATTTTTAATGCAAAAAGAAAGTGACACATATTTAATTTATTATTACGCCAAAGGTTTTTCTGAGAAATGAAAATCCATACAACACCGAGTCATTCGTGATCCAATTTGAAAATCACCAAAATTGGCGTGATTTAGTTACTTTTATAATCTTGTTTCTTTTCAGAGCAGCTCTATTCTTCTTGATGCAACTTATGCTAAAGCTAGATATTTCATTCCTGCAGTTGAGATACTATAGAAAATAGAATATTGGAAACTCAGACATGTGCAATATGCTATAGTTGTTCAGAAAAAAAAATCTTGTTCAAACTATTTCTAGGTGCCAGCTTTGGGTGGGAATGCCTGACTGTATGAGTCTCACTATCTATTTAGGTATGCCTGTAAGCTTGGATTTTGCTAAAGTCTTCCAAAATATTCAAACTCTGATGATTCGGATTCTAAAAGCTCTTGGCTCAAGTATCAATAATGACTGATAAAACTGAAACCTGGCATACTACAGATAAGATAGGAATACAATGACCAGAAGCTTCTAAGGTGTTGTAAAAAAAAATAATTCATTTGAAATAATAGCTGTCTGAATGCTCACACTGATACACTATTACCTTTTGGAGAAGTAAGGAATGCTTTTCCACACACAATCAATGTATTAAAAATGGTTTCTGTGACAGACAAATGCCCTTAAAATGGTATATCTTTGACAAGTTTGTTTGATTGAAAAAATTGAATAAAATATTGCTTTCATGCTTTAAAGAAACATGTAATTCACAGCAGGAGAATTACACAACTGCCTCATTGGGTGATGTAAATTTTTTTGGCGCAAAAGTATCTTAGGACATAAATAATCCTATCTCACAAACAGTAACGTAGTAAAGATTTGTATGCACATGGAAGAGAAGGATGAAGAATATCCTTAAAAAAGAATATTTTTTAATTTGAGCAGGTCAGCAGCTTCCCTTTATTTGAGACTGAGTGTGTCAAAATTAATGAATGAGACTAGTAATTAGAAAACTTAATTCAGAATCACTCTTCTTGCATTTTACTTCCTGTCATATGGCTTTGGGCAAATCATTTTACAGCTTTACATCTATCTTTCAAATGATATATTTACCTAATTTATGAGGAAGTTGTAAGGCTCAACTCAAAATATTTACAAAGGTGCAGATTATGATGTACTAGACATGTTAGATATAAGGACAGTAATACATTGCCATGGAGGATGTAAACATTACTTCAGGTTAATGATGGGATCAAATTGTCTTTATACTTCTAAAAGTGGAAAGTTAAATAATGGATTTTCTGGGTTGAAACTGTCTTTCTTTGATGTTGTACAAGACAGGAATTCTTTGCAATCTGAGGTACATTGCAGGACTGCAGCTACCACATTTTCCCTAGAGGAACTGAAAGGAAAAAAGACAGATCTATGCTGCAAACTGTTAAGGCAAAAATCTCGTGCTTATTTAAAAAATAAGCAAAAGAAGAAAATAGCATGCTTAATGAGGTGACTTATGATGAAGCTATAATTTGAGCAAAAGAGAGGAGTAGCCTCAAAAGCTAGTGATACAGTGGAATTTTCTTCTAAAAGGACAGAGCTGTGCCCTCAGTAAGAACAATCTTTCCTTTGGGGATTGATAGGGCAAGGTAGAATGGACTGCAGTTCAGGTAAGCCTCTGGATCACTGAATATTTTGCATGCATACTGTCCACTTAACATCCATGTCAGATGTCCAGTAAATTAGAAAATGTCTGTGGAAAAGTATCCTCAATGAGTTATCTGATAAGCCGTCAGAGATTCTCCTGCTAGGCTTGGTCCAGGCCCTCAGTTCCTAACTCTGAGGAGAGAGACTGTAGCCCTTCCTAAACAGGTAAAATGAGCTAGGGAGGAATGATGACTCATGACACAGGATTTCCCATAAAGGAAATGAGTAAATGGGGTGACTAATTAATCCAATTGCCATATCTTTTTGTTCTTCATGTATTTCCTTGGGGAAAAAAAAAAAAAAAAACAGAGCAGAAAATTAATGGTGGGAAGAAAGGATAGTTTAAAAATTGCCTGAGAAAATCCCTGAGCTATTTTTCTCAGGACCCTACAAAGTAGGGCATAGGAAGAACTTCATTTGAATTAACTGGTTTTATGGCAGAAATCAGAAATACTTCACTGATTGTGCCAATATATTTGGAGTTAGTAGAATTTTGTCTTTTTTGAATTGGAAGGAAAGTGTCTGCTTCTAAGAGAGTAATTTTCAAATATGAGAATACTTATGACCTAAAAGATTACTTAATTTAAACGTATTGATGTACTGTGCTTAAATAAGTGACATTTCACTAGGAATATCTTTAACAGGCTTGTTCATCAGAGCTGCCTCTATTTCTACTTATGAGAGTTCATTATATAGATGGACAATTATCTGTAGTAAAAAAGAGTAACAGTACACTGGTAAGTTTACTTGAATTGTTGGGGATCTGAAGAGCTGATTAATTAACCATGTTAGTGAACACTTGAAATATTCATTTCTTCAGCTGGCCAATGTACATGACTAAATCCCTTGTAAACTATGTAATCTTTCAAAAAATGATGTTCAAAGTCTTTAAACTGGCTTTGAGATAGAAGACAGAAGACCTGCCAAAGCACTGACAATTCAGATGACACAAATTATAACACTTATTTATAGCACTTTATATTTATGCAATGCTTTAATTTTGCTGCTATAAACTCCCATACTAAAAAATACAATGGCAAAAATGAGGTGATGCCAGGTGGCTTTACAAGTTCTCCTAAGAATATAAAAGCAGGCAGCACCACAGGCTGCACCAGAGGGACCATTGCAGAACTTAATAGGGACTATGTGAATACTTTTGAAATTGCTTTCAGACTGTATTTATTAAAAAAAATGACTTTGACATAGGCGAACTTTCTGCTTTGAACACAATCAAAATGTGTAATAATATTCATAATGTAGTTCAAGAAAAAGAGTGGAAAACAAACATAATGTTCAATACAGAGAGAGGTGCATATAGTGTCCTTGGAGAGACAGAAGACCTCAAAAGAAAGAATACAACAACGCAGAAGGAAGAGTAGTCTGGATTGTGAAGAAAATGAATGAATAAAAGCCTACAATAAAGGAATACAATAAAAGGCAAGGACTGAAATTCTGATACCAGTGATGCAGAGCAAATCCTCCAGTTTACACTGTCTGAAGAAAAATGAATATGATTCGAAGGTGCATGTGTTAGAAATTGAAGAACCTTCTCTGCTGGTTTGGTAAGCATTGCCATTTACACAGCTAGGCTTTTCTTTAGAATATATATGGCCTGTTGCCTCTTCTCCTTACTCTTGCCTTTGGCTTTGAAGTGAATGTACTTCAGAATGCTGAAAATTCTGTTGATCAATAACAGTTTTAAGGTATGTACGTTACGTAATACTTTTCATGTAAGTCACAAATCTAATAATCCCAAAAGTGGTGTTAAATCTTTATGGCTAAAGCCTTTTTTATTAAAATAGTTCAGAATCCTTTCTGCAAAGTGAAGTGCTTAAAGTTTTGTGTTAGAGTTTTAGTGTCTTCTTACATGATAAAATCCAGAAGTGATTACTAGCCTTCCATATTCTACAAACATCATTGCACTAATGTATCCCTAAATGTCCGGTAAAATGTTTTCATAAATAATATATATAGCTTCATATTTATGTTAGATATTGCCTTTTAGAATTCCAGTAGTTATTCATCACTTTCTGAAGAAAATTAGAACCCTCTGAGTAGATATTTGAAGTATACAGACGGCATGTTTCATTGGTTTCAAGTAGACAGGAAGTATAGCTGAGATATATTTTCATACACACATTTTCCTCAGTTTTGATGTATGATAACAGAGTGTAATCCTTAGGTTTGAGTGCAATATTTTTGCATTATATTATTTTTTGTTTGGGAGAAAATAATAGAACTGTCACAAGTTATTTTTGCCATGCTCAAATCCTTCCTATATTTATGTAGGCATGTAATTTATTCAAAAACTTATTATCTGCTGTTCGTAGAGATGAAGTTAGCTCTCTTCAGTGTTAGTCCATAAATGAAACCTAACAAACAAACTGCACAACTTTGCTAATCTTTTAAAAGACATATAGATCAAATATCCTTAACTGTTTAAATTAACAGATTTAGGAAAGCTATTATTATATGTAAAATGTATGTATTTAATCAGAAGTATTCAGTTTCAACAAGTTAATGGCTTGGCCACTTTCTGAAGATAAATTCATTTCTTAATTTTGTTGCAAAGGCATTTACTCACAACCTGAAAACTTCTTTTTCTCCTGCCTTGCATAGTGAATTACAATGGGAGACAAGACTGTGTTTTATGATTGGCACAGATTAGGATCAGGAATACGGGCAGCTGCCCTAATTGTGAGGCAGTACCTTGTTAAGCCATGGCGTATTGAATTTTATCACCATAGCTGTAGTATTTATCAAAAATGCACAGCAAAAAAATTCTGAGAAATGTAGAAAAAATTCTTAACTGAATAAATTATACCTTTTATATGAGTTATTACTTTAACATATTTTAAATACCTTTCTAATAATCATAGAATCATAGAATCATAGAATGCCTAAGGTTGGAAGGGACCTCTAGAGGTCATCTAGTCCAACCCCC
>JAWLRI010000824.1:354012-409995 GCA_034781795.1 Crypturellus tataupa | reverse complement strand
CTTCCTCCATCCTCTCCAGTTTTGGCACAGGCTCTCCGCCTCGGAGATGAAGGAACAAAGAGAGTCTTCTTCAAAGCAGTCGGAGTCTTCAAAGGAAAACCTCTCGCCATCCTTCCACTCCGCGAACATGAGTTCCATCACATCCAGCTGACCAAGAGGGGAAAAAACAAGAACAAACGCAGAGCCGCTTGCTGGGGCAGGTGGAGGGACTCGAGAGCTCCTGAAACGCTTAAAAATTCAGCTCCTTTCGGCTGATAATAATTATTACCATTTAAAAATATATACATGTGGTAGGTGAGTATTAACAATGCTTATTACCATGTTGATTTTTTAAAAATAAAATAAAACTGTTTCTCTACTACTTTAAGCTTGCTACAGATGACTATTCTTCAAAGTCGATTAAATCAAAACTGCATTAGTCTCCGTTTTCTTGATTCTCCATCCTCTTGTGTGAAAGTTGATGACAGATGACTGGCTAACAGTGAAAGGTCATAGCTGACAGATTAATCATGCTGTCCACTCAGAGTGAAATTTGTTTTATTACAGGGTCGGTGACATGGGAGCTTATATACATGGCATAAATGTGACCCCTGTGTAATACAGGAGTGCTGTTGCAGAGACGAACATGGCCTACTGCTTGCGGGATGCATTTTTATTACAGGAGAGGACAAATAGGGTTGTGTTTGACTTTGAATCAAGAAAGTTTCTTAAGAAATCTTCTTACGCCTAAAGCTTTAACCTCAAAAATTCTCAAATTCCTGCAATATTTCCCAGCATTGTCGCTTTGGAATGAGAGGAGGAGGACACAGGAATTCAAAGCAAGTTATTAAATGATACCCATATGGAAAGGTTTCTGCATTGCAGAAATCAAATGGAAACAAAGAGTATCTCAGTGCCAGCTGTTCCAGATGATTTAGCTGGGAATAACTTACGTCTAAAGGTACAAATCTATACAAGAATGACAGATGCAGCATGTAAAGATTAAGTGACAGAATTCTTTTAGGCTTAGACTTTATGAAAACTGTTTCAGTATAAGAAATGTACTTTTGAATTGAAAGGGGAATGTTTATAATTCCCTCTTTGCAGATACGTCCCGTATATGTAGCACACGCCACAGTGCTGATTTTGACAGAGCTAGAGGGGTAAAACTACACTGACAATTATAGTCACCAGGGAGCAATCTCAAGCACTGAACTCTTGGCTGCTCACACTGCTTAGCTGGCAGCTCCTGTCTGTCTCCAGATCACTACAATTAGCTTTATGCCAGAGAAGGGCTAGTCATGTTTCTCCAGGGCCTCTCCAAAGGAAGCATAGCACAGATGAGACTCTACAATTTCAAGCTACCGCTTGCGTCTGCACTCCTCCTATACTACGCTTCTATTGCATACGACAACATCGAGCATGTACATCCATTTTTGTGCTGTTGTCATGTTTCAGATATTTTGAATTGGAAAGCAAAGGAAAAATAATTATATCCTAGAGGGCATCATAAAGCACATAGAGGTGCTTTACAGCACCCACGTGCCATGGGCTGTGGCGAGTTTGCTCTAGAGCAATGCAAAGCAGCTGTGTGGGAGCCTGCCTAGCATTCAGCAGTGTAGCTGTAATGCAGTTGCTACATGCAGACCACCCGTTCGACTTCTACACAAGTATGCATAGCAGCATCATGGTTTAATTTGGCCAAAGAGGCAGTGCAGATGAAGTGCAATTTTTCCTTCAGAAATTGTCTGGACCTTCCTCAGAAATGAAATAAATCAAGTTTATTTTCCTCCACTGGATAGAACACATTTCTCCTGGATTTCTCCCTTCCTTTCAGATAGTTTTGTCCTTCTACTGGCATTAGAAGATACAGAAATAAATCCATCATAGAGTTATCCTGAAATGGTTTATCCCACCTCTCTCAGGCTCTATAGAAAGCTTGTGAAAGTCCTTAATAGCTAAAATCAAAAGTATAGGCACACTGCCTACTTGAGAATATTTCTTTTTATTTTTTTTTACCTTTAGGGCTACATCTTCCACTTCTCATATACAGTTCATGGTCCTGAAAACAAAAGTTACATAAACTCGAAAGAATTCTTATTACTGTAGAAAGATAGCAGATTATGGGTATTATATGTAGGGTTAATGGGGTAACATTATGGAAACAATAGTTTGCTTAGAAGATACATGAAAAAAATAAAATAATTTTCTTTCAATTTATATAAATACCATATGTTACTCAGGTTAGCTGTGTGAGATCTTGTTTGAACACTTTGAATTAAATAATACTTTGTAAGACAGAAAGCTGAAGGAAATAAAACACGAGAAAGAAAATCTGTGCTAAAGCATACCAAAATTCTTTGAGGAAAAAAAAGGTGAAATCATTAATTGAGTAAACTATCCTAGTATGGTCCCACATGGCCTGGTTAGGTGTGTTGTTCTCTAACCAAAATCTGAGGTCAAAGAGAATATTAAAACCTTGATGATGTATGCCTGAGGGGAAAAGTTAAAGTGAAATTCATCAGTCAGAGGCTGAAACATAGTCTGTGTAAGACAATAAAGGAGAAACCATGCTGAGAGCAGAAAATAAAAGTTCTTCCTGCAAGATGAAGAGGTTAACTATGTTGAGGAAAATAGATTTTTTTCCCAAACTTTTGCTGACTCCTCATTCTGTTATGAAAGGGCTATTCTATTGCTAATGGTCTTTTACTACTGCCCCAATCAAAGGCAGACACCAGGATCAGCCTCTGCTCACTCCCTCACCCCCTAAAAAATAATGAAATGCAAGAAAATAGGAGAGGAGATACAAGGCAAAGAGCCTGCAGATGTAGACTGAAATGCAGAAGTTCTCCTTTAGCTGGTACTTCAAGCTCAAAAATAGAGACATTAAAAAGAAAATGATCAAAACACTAGTGAAAGCCTTCAGAAGTGTAAACACTGACTGTATTCTGCCTAAGATAATGGTTGAAAGTGGCTTTTCCACCAGAAACTTGCAGAAATTTGAAGTTCTAATTTTTATTAACACAGATGGTGACACGGTGGTCTAGGCCTATGTAAATTGACTCTATCTTCTATCATATTGAGAATCTGCTTGAAGTACTATCACATCTTTCCGGCATTATTTTTTATTGCTACCAATTAGTAAAGGCTGTATTGACTTCAGTTAATCAATCAACATGTTTTTTGTATATATATATATATATATGCACAAGGGCCATTTGTTTTCCTTGTGAATTTTTAAGGACTTAGTAACTGCAAGTCAGATTCTGTTGCCTAAATCTAGTAACTAGTGCCATTAAAGACATCCTGATATGTCTCATTGACCTCTAGCTGCAATATGCAGCATGTGTTGTGTCACATCTGTTAGTTCTGAATGCATTTTTTGCATGCCTTAGTTTGTATGTATATGAAGGTAACTCTGTCTGACATTTTTGCAGAAGGAGACAGCCAATAAAGTTTCTACTTTCTCCTGATACTTTCAAAGGAAGGCAAGCATCTCAATGAAACCTCCTTTTCATTCTTATACTAATTTGTAAAAATTACAGCTACATTCTAAAAAGAATCTCCAAAATACAAAAAATAAAAAAAAAAATCCTTCCTTCTTTCCATTTCCATTCTAATGTTTTCTGTCCCTCTTTCTTTTTTCTTTTGGGCTAATGTGTTCAATATATATATTTTGTATTTACTATAAATGTGTAAGACACATAATCTCCAATTATTCCTTGGAGATCTGGGCACAGAAGGGAGCATATGGTTTCCCTCTGTAGCACTGTCACATAGATGATTAGAAGCTCTTCATAAGGCAAGTCAAAGAAAATGCACAATCTTCCCGAAACATTTGTGGAAGGGTTTCAGAAGTGCTAATATGGTGCAAGCTGCATCCAAGTTGTGCAATCCATTTACAATCACAGAGATATCCACACAGACACACACAGTCTCCTCCAAAAGTGTCTTCCAAGGACAAAGAGCGTAGCTGACCAGAAGGAGCTGGGAAGTAGCATGATAGAACCCGTACTCTGAGGTAATGACTCTTCTTTCACAGTAGAATTTCCAGGAAATGCATTAGAGAAACCTTTATTCAGTTGTCTTTCACCTACTTTTCCATTGAAGATAGAGTTCTTTTTTTTTTGACTTTTTTTTTGTTTGTTTTGTTTTGTTTTGTTTTGGGCTTGATTTTGCTCATGGGGGGCACAAGTGGATATCTGTTTACCTTTGAAATAAATTTTTGATCCCAAACATATTATATCATAGACTTAGAATAGTAACTGTTGCAGAGATCAAATTCCAATGATTGACTTGGTCAGTAAAATCAAAGAACTTTCAAAACTAAAGTTAATGGATAAGTTGTTTCTGTATCATTGCAATATTTCATTTCTAAATTATGGTTGATGTTTGCTCACCAAAACCTGACAACTAGCACATAAACTCAGTAACAACTGTTATTTGTAAGATACCCAACTAGAAGTATAGTGTGCTAACAATATTCTTTAAAAAACAGGTAATATTGATTTTCTATACAGTATTAAAAATGGAACTGTAGTATGTTCCTGAATATAAATTGCTATTAAGAATTAAATTAGCAAGTCACAAAACCCAAGAAACATTGACCTCATTACAATAACAAAGCTATCTAATTCTTCTACAGGTCTGTGTGCCAGAGCCTAATTTGGCTGTCTTCTTTAATTTTTCAAGATAAAAAAAAATAATATTTTAGTAAACAGCTTAAAACGGAAAAAAAAAATCTGTAAGGAATTTTACAATATGGTCTGGTTGATCTGTCTTCCATTCCTTCTGTCTTAGGATAAATACTGACATTTCTTAGCAAAATGTTTTATCATTTCAGCGAAAATGTATATACTTGCATTTTTATCTGCCAGGTTTGTCTAAATATGGGGGGGGGAAATATATTATTTCTTCTCAATAAGATTACCCATCTGCTTTTTATAACAGTCACTATTTAAGTGATGTCACAGGTCAGCCGTAAGAGCTTATCTAATCATACTAATTATTCAAGTCAGTTTTTATGCTCATACTTGATAGAAGTTCAAGTGATATGCACCTCAATGATAACCCCAAAAAATCACCATTTCTCAGAATTAGCCTCATTTTGGAATAAATTTGTCTATCACACAGTTTCAAATTACCTTAAATGGAAGTGTTAAAACAGAACTAATGATATTCAGATATTTATCTGAGTGGATATCATAGCAACACTGAAGTTTAACATTTTACGGAGCAAGGATATCTACAATAATGAGCAGAAATTATTCCTCTGAAGCTGATGTTTACTCTAATACTTTTATTTTATTATTATTTTTATATATATTTTAGCAGAATTTGTCTTCTATAAATAAGTTTTACAACACTATAAAGATAGGCAGTCTATTAAAAAAAGGAAAAAAATTGTCCAAAATAAAATTAAAAATCTTCAAAAAAATTTACGATATAAATTAGAAAAGAGTGAGGACCACACGCAAACAAATATGTAATATAGGCCAGCTTGCTTGTGCAGCATGATGATGTACTTTCAAGGCAATTAGTAATTTAGGAAAACACTAGACAACACCATGTTGTCATATTGTTGCATACAGTTATACTGACAGGTCCTGATCATTTACACCTATCTTTTGTGCACATCTGGTTGCTAAGATTAGTTGTTAATACATCTCTGTACATATCTCAAAATACATCTAGAAAAATGTAAATATGGCAAAGTCAAATAAATATGCAGAAAGGACAAGCCAGATGATTGGGTCATTTACAGGCCACTGTATTGGATAGTAGTTCAAAATAAAATGTAGCAAGAGCTAAATGCGGAATATGATGAGCTAGAAAGCAGGTATACTGTTAAAGTCAGTCAGTTTTTTGTATGAGCTAAATGTTGTCAAGCACATCTAAATTCACTCATTTGTGAAATTACAAAATTGACTGAATATTAGCAAGATACTTAAGACTGCTGTAAATGGACAAGCAAGAAAGTTACAGAGGTGGTTTTGTTGCTGTATTTGACTCTGATGAGACCAGTTTTGGATTATATATTCCTAACATATATTTCTAGTATGCATTCTTGTTACAGACAAGTTAATTGTAGAGTGAGAGAGATATGAGTGCAAAATGAATGTCTATATTTTTAAGAAATACATAATATAAGTTGAACAAATAAAAAATAAATATGTAGGCACATACATATAACTAGGAGTGAAAATACAGAGCACTTGTCAAAGTGGTGGATTATCTCCTTATCAAAACTGTTTTTTTTTTCCCTGAAGATATACTTTAGTTGAACACAAGATTTGCATTGAGTAAGCTGAAATAATTGGGCACAGCAAGGCAGTAACTGTGTGAAATATAATAGAAGATAATATACATGAGCTAATGGTCCCTTCTGGTTTTAAATGTAATTGAACTGTGAAAGGCAATGGCCTCATCACAATAGCTTGCTTATCTGCAATAACATGTCTTGAAGAAATTATGACTAATTTTTGAGTTAAGTATTTCAATACAGTTGAGACAATAGTAGAATCTCTTTATTTACTTATATGTTTAAAAGCACTCACCCACAAGTAAATGAAAGGAAAAAAAGGGTTCAAATTTATATTGCATTATATTGGTTTGAATTATGGAGCAGTCAAATACTCACATCCAGACCTTTTTCCTTAGACTACTTCATACACTAACATTAAATAAGAAGAGTATGCACACTTGTGTAACTATAAAAATTATTTTAATTTCAGCTTTTTTATGCCTGAAGAAATTCCCTTGAAGATAAACTTATTATTTGTACTTCTGTTCAAAAAACAAAGGCTCAGAGTGCAACACAACACCCTTTGAAGGCAATTAGAATCCTTCCATTAGAACAATATGTATTTTATCTAGTATGTAAATTAAATAAATAAAATAACAAATAATAGGAGCACAGGAAGCAGTGGAGGAGAAAATTCAGAATAAATATACAACTGATTATGGATACAGTACAACTATCATGCATGTGAAAGTTTCAGTATTGCAACAAAAATGCTATTTGTGAAAGAGAAATTATTTTTATCAAATATATACATATTTAATATTTTCTTTTTATAGACCTTGAGTTAAAGTTGTATAATCTTCTACAAAGAAATGCTTATGTGATGTGTTATTACAGATGTCAGACACGTGTCTGAACATACAATTAACCAACTTTTCAATGCATCCGAAGTAGTTATTTAAAATAGTGATAACATAAATACATGATATGAATATGAAATAAATTTCAGAAATCATTAATTAAATGATACTGGACCAATACAATTATCTAGCATTGAAATATATATCATCAGCATGTGCAGGAGTATCTGAAAAACATATTTTTTCTCGGCAGGGAAAATGTGATACTTACCGCTATAAAATTTGTTAATTAACAATTGGAGATCTATCAATTTTCCATTACAAATATAAAGAATATATTTATTATAATCCATTCAATTTAATTTGGATGAAAACCCTCTCTCCAGCTTTTCCTCCTCCCCCTCCCCTTTCCTTAGAATTGACTTAGACATTAAGCAGAGAATAGCTGTGTAAATGGGTTCTGTTCATTTCCTATTTGGAAAGACAGATACTATCTTCTTAGATAGTTTTTTTTTCTTCAAATTATTCTCTAAAACAAGTAGGAGGAAAAATAGAACAGTCTTCTGTAAAATGATTATGCTAAATTTAACAGGCTCTAGGCCACTTTGATGGCAATTTCAATCATCTGACTAAATGAATGATTTGAGAGCAGGAAGGAAAAATCTACCGTGTAATTTTCTAGAAGCCCATTAGCTTTCACCATCTTGGTTATGTTTCTTTCTGCCTCTTATAATTAAGAAGAGATCCGCCATCCTCCTGCCTCTACACACACCCCCCTTTGCAATACTTCCACTGAGCAGCTTGGGTCACTGCGAGAACTAGAGAGATGTGCTTTGGAGAACAAGGAAATCCCCTTTTTCCAGCCTTCTCAGAAGGGATGGCAAACACTGTGGACTAGGAAAGATGTAGAGTGTAGGAAAGCTGAGTGTAGGAAAGGAGAGCTGTAGGAAAGATGAAGAGTGTGTGCAAAATGTAACAGAAATGTTATTGCTTCAGAAAAGTGTCTCCCAGGATGCTCTGGACAGTATTATTGTTCCAGCTATTTTGATCATTGGAAGCCTGCAAGTTGCCCTGGGAGCATAGTCTGCAGTCCCAGGCCTACACATTGTCACCTGTACATGATGACAATGTAGTCAACATTCAGTAAAAAATCACCAAGGGTAAAACAAACAAAGGAGGACTAGATAAACAGGAAAGCAAATCTGATTGATTAGTTTAAAAAGTACAAAACTCCAATGACTGATTAGAGGGAAATAATAACTACCCTCAAATGCCCAGCTACTTAAGTGCAACAGAGACCTCTAGATCAATTCCTATAATTCATCCAGAGCCACTGCCATCATTCTCAGTAACATATTCCTTTAAACATTCAAGTGCTATTCAAGTGTTGCTCAATTATAACTTATTTTGCTAACTGATTAAAATGTTGAGTATTAAAATTGGCACCTGTTCAACCATCATAGTTCATTATATTACTCGGGAGACACGGAATGCAGTAGAAGAAGGCCTATGCAGTAAAATGAAATCTTGTATTCATCAAATTAAATCCTGCTGTGCTATTCGTCTGGTAATAAAACTATTTTCTCCACTTGTGCCCTGTCTTATTAATGAGATAAAAAGTATAGTCAGTTTATTGGTCTGTATAACTACATGAACATTCAATCAAAGGCAAGCAAAATATAGATAAAGCTCACTAGGAACAAAAAAAAAAGTGGCTTTTTTTTGAAAACTATGTTCCTTTTTATTACTTTCTAGGCTTTGTGACCTATAAGTCTTCACGTATACCAAATAAAGTGATAAAAATCTGTTAGATGGCAAGGATAATTCTACTGATATAAAGATAATTCTTGCAGTTATGCAGCTCTGATGTGTTTGCTTTGTCTCCTTTCACAAGGATTTGCCTTAGTGGAAACAGACAAATACCTTTTGATCAGTTTGGGTGATGAACAGATATGAAAAAAATAGACCATAGGTCCTGATCCTGAGGCAGTTTATATTCTATTCCAGCTCACACTAGTGTCTCTGAGAAGTTGCTCCTCTTGCTCACATATTAACACCTGGAAAAGATTTAGTCCTAGAAATTGCCTGTCTGGGCAAGAAACTCCCTGCCTGAGCAGAGCAGCTAAAGGCAGAACCAGTTACGGTTATGCTCCTTCCAGAATCCTGCATGTGACAGCAGCTAAGGCAAGGGGATGAGGTATGTGTAGAGTGAAAGTGCCTCTTGTTTACTTACTCAGTGTAAAGGGTACTATATTAAGGGATTCAATATTAGGATCTGAAGTAATCACTTCACAATCTTGGAAATTTCCATTTTCTTGTCAAAGTGTTTTCATGATACCTCTCTGGAGTGGTACTCTGGAGTAAGAGAGAACCCAAACTCCTTGGAGCTCAGTAATACTCTGTCACCCTTGCGAGGAACAGGCCCCAGGCTTTGCAGGAAGTTTGCAAGGTTTGCAAAGTCCTACCCTCAACTTGTCTTGACCTGCATGGCACTTACTTCGCTTTTACTGCATTTTTTTTTCTTATGAGTAGGTAGCTATGTCTAGGCCTTTTTAGTTTAGCCTATCTTTCTGTGGTAAAACCTCTGTATAGATAAAAGTAACAAGCAGTTAATTCTGTGTATAATGAAATATTTATGACTGTAACATAATAATGTAGGATGAAGAAATACAGGCCTATTATAACAGCAAAGGTCTTGAGTAGTGGGAATGCAGGTGGTGCAGGGGAGTACAACCACAAGATGATAAAAGATAGGCACATGTTGGCACTGAGACCCCATAGCTATAAACAACTCATTGGTGGTCAGTCAAAGAAATGAAGACCTGGAGCT
This sequence comes from Crypturellus tataupa, assembly GCA_034781795.1. Classification (NCBI taxonomy): domain Eukaryota; kingdom Metazoa; phylum Chordata; class Aves; order Tinamiformes; family Tinamidae; genus Crypturellus; species Crypturellus tataupa. Next base: position 400,082 of record JAWLRI010000824.1, on the reverse strand, counting down.
GAAAAAAAAACTGTTTTAATGGTAACAAACGGAACAAAAAACCAGTATCTATGTGAATTGCAACTTATCTGGCAAATATGGATATAAGGTGAACTTTCAGATACTGAAGAGTGAGGCCTAGAAGCATGTTATTAAATGACTTAATGACTTAAAATGGATCCTAGAGTGAGTAAGAAGAAACGAACATCATCAACATTATACTCTTCCTGGTGAAGGACAGGATAGGCTGCCAACAGTCTGCCCCCTTCCCAACAGATGGAAGTGTGATCAAAACTTCAGGGAGAGAGGTAGGACCTAGGGAGTGTCTGTACAAGTTAGATGTGTTGCTATTATTACTTAGACCTTTGATTTTGTAACTGTATTCCTCATTTTATTCTATTTTTCTGTAATAATTAGAGCTGTCTTAATTATATATATATATTTTATTAGACTGTTAACTTTTCAATTGTACTACAAGTAAATTCTTGGGTTTGCATATAGTATGTGTTTTATTTTTGCCATAACAAAATTAGGAACTTGAAAAGAGAATTAAGGAAAAATGAAATCTTTATATTATATTCCTAGTTTCACTTTAGAATCGCCTACAGCTTATCATGGTAATAGCATTTGCTGTGACAAAGAGTTCATAGAAATCTGTTACCTTTGTAAGCTTTCCAGTTTGTCTACTGAGTCAAGCTTTGAGGTACAACAAAAATCAAATAACTTTAAAGGAAAATATTATATTCTACAAAGGTCATAAAAGCAAAAGCTCGTAGGACACTAGAGAGGCTCTTGTCCTCCAAGCAACCCACTAGCAAAAACAATATTGTTTTGATGTAGAAGAATTGGAGAAGGGGGGAGGACAGAGACCAAGAAATGCAGTCGTAGCTGCAACAACAGCCAGAAAAACAAAATACATGCTAACAAATGCATGCAAGCCAAACACCAAGAGATCTCAAGAACTATGGAAATAAAATTCATTGTAATCAGTTTATACAACAGCCTCCAATAGATCATTACCCCAAATCTTTCCAAATTTAAGGAAAATCAGAAGAAGAAAGTCCTTCAAATGAAATACAAGTCCCTGAACTATTAACAGACACTAATCAGCTAAGCTGGTGTCATGTTAGTTTGATAAAGGAGAGAGTAAAACAATCCAGAGGGGCAACTGGACTTTAATTAGTTGAATTTATTCCCTAGTGCAAGATCTTTCTGATAACAACATCCACCATTAACTGCTGCAATAGTTATAGGAGTCAGCTTATCAATTAGCAAATAGCAACCAGCAATTAGTGCAACTAACGGACACTGTTTGTCCCAGGAAAATATTATAGCATTTCTTCATCCCGAGTGTACAGGGATCTCTCAGTCTTGCAAGGAATTACCTTCGCCCAGCATCTCAGGTAAGGGGAGGGGATACTCATGGTCCAGCTGTAGGACCAGGTGTCATTCCTGGTCTCTGATCAACTTGTAAATCATAGACTCTGACCTTTATACCCTTAGGGGAGATGTATGTGACTGTGCCACAGCCATTGCTATGGGATGATCCTTCCCATCCTGATGAACCTTCAGGTAAGATCTGGAAGAGTATCTGCTCCAGCTCCAGTCCCAGCCCACTATAAACATTATACTGCTCTTGGTAAAAGCCTGAAGAGGCTGACAAGATGTTGACATCCTCTCCTGCCTTCTTTCTATAGGATGATAGCATCTGGTGATCTTAGGGTCTCATTGGTGATCAGAGAGACATTCAAAGGGAAGCATTGCTGCAGATTTTTAAGACCCAGCTGGTTAAAGTCCTGAGTAACCTGCTCTGATTATATAGCTGATGCGGATCCAATCTGAATTATTCTGTGATTATGTGGGTCAGTACATATGTTTCTTTGTATAGCAGTGTTAGGGATATTACTATGGATTTTGTGCTGGATTGTAAGTGATAGTATTCTTGTAGCTGGGCAAATAATAGATGTTGGTTGGACTTTGATGAGAATGTTAAAAGTTTTAATTGGTCTAGCAATAGATTCTTGGCTGCACATAAATAGGGTATGTTTCCTTTTTCTTATAACAAGCTTTTGAATGTAATGATATGTAAGAGTAAAATGCTGCTTCTTGATGGTGAAGATGTAGGCAGGGGATTAAGGACTGAAGGTTCATGGTTGTGAGCAGATTGGTGTGCGAGAGAGCTGGGGAAGATAGAGGAAGGGCTCCAAGGACAGCAGAAGGTTTAGCAGGGGAAGGGTCGAAACAGGACAATGTGGGCTTGCACTAACAGAGAGGAAAAGAATAAATTAATATTTGTGAATTGGAGATATGCAAATCCAAGTTTCCTTTCAATCAGGGAATCAATGGTTTCCTGGAAAAGATTGTGTTTGCATCTTGGCTCCATCAGCCTGTGAGACTTTTACCAGACTTCCTTGCATAATAGTTTAAATGTTTCTAAATGCATGATATTTTTAAATATCTCTCATTAATATCAAGTATTCTTGATTCAACTGGGGGTGGCATCAATCCTCAAAATGAACATTCCCTAAATATATTTGGAAGGCGTTCTTGTTACGAAGATACATTTTAAATCTTCCAAATGCATTTAAGAATTTAGGAGAGACAAATTTAGCCAGAGACTAAATTAGACTAAATTCATCTGGTTTCCTATTAAAATTAAGAAAAGCAATCAAATTAAAGTGGGTCATTACAGCTCACTATTTCCTGGCTTTCTAGGCCCATTGGAAATTATCAAAACTTCAGTATTATCTAGTTGCTGTTAGATTTGAGGTCAGAAATTATATTTATTACAGTTGATCACTCATACATTCTTGCAGTGGACAGTAAAACAACATAAGTGATAAATGGAGAAGTCAGTGAAGGTGCTTCATGCTCAGGTGAATTGTTGGTACCAGGTACTCAGAAAAAAAAATTATCTAAAATCTGTTTTACTGCCCTGTGATAAAATTACATGTGTCTAGTCATAAAGTTAGCCATTTTAGATGACCAAAAGGATCTAGGCATTTGCATAGGTTGGCAGTCACGTCCGCCTAGTATGCTTGTAGACAACTGCATTTGGACACAAAGTTTAGGTAGTTTAAACTTATATTGAATCCCACCTTGATGGGTGGGTTTGGATTAACTTCCTGAAAGTAGAATCTATGATTGGAAAGAATAGTTATAGATAATACCTTTTGTGGCAGAATTTGGGGATATAAAGTAGGTTTTGACTTGAAACAATGATGTCAATAGTGGTTTGCTACCTTCCAGGTCTCCAAAGAGAGTTAAAAATAGTATGGTTGTTGATCAGTATGAGTGGATCCAACAACTCTTTCTGTCTACCTCTGCCAGGAATCTGTCATTGAGACAGGGAAAGTCCTCTTAGAGTTGTCTAGTGATCAATCATGCAAGACAAATTTTGCTTCTCTTTTAGTGAATGAGCCCTGACTTTCAATCATTGGGGAGTATCAGTTGTTATAAAACACATAATTAATGTCTCAACCATGTGTACCTATGGTTATGCAAGCACTTTTTCTTCATTCATAAAAATTGCCTGAAAATCTTGCCCTTCTAGGAAGGCAGCCCTGGCAGACTGTCTCAGATACTCACTCTAGGGCAGACTGGCTCTGTACCCATCATATGAATTAAGTAAATGAGAAATATTAAATTTATAAAACAGATTCAAATTACATACAGGTTAGCAACAGCTGTTTGTTAGTTTGACCTAGTTAAGAAAAAAAGAAAAAGATTTCAAAAACCACATTAACAAATCTATAAGAGAAATTGCTAGATAAAATTATCTTGATAATCTTGATTAAAAAAGGAACAATGAAAAGGTATAAGCACAAATTACCCCAAAGGATAGGAGAAGGAGAGGCATCATGGGTATGAGATGAATGCGTCTAAATCATTAAACTCAAACATAGGAAGTAATCCTGTAGAACATGCAAACTTTTCCCAAATATCAAGAAAGTTTATAAATGAAGAGCATCTGGATTTGGAGATTAAGTCAGAAAGACTAAGACACAAAACAAGATGCAAGCTGTATGACACATCAAAATAATAGAGATAATTTTGTAAACAGATTAGTATTAAGTGTGGGGTCCATTGTTTATTGCGGATAGTGAACTATAAAAAAGATGACATCAAAAAAGAAGAAATATTTAACTCACTTTTTGCCTCTGTCTTCCCCTAAAAGGTCAATGACTATAGTAATGTATGCCAGTGAAAGTGGGAGAAGCAGATTCTTTCCATTTTCCAAATACAAATGACAATATAATTTGAGAAGCTTTGGGATATTTGCAATATCTTCATGGACTTCAGATACAGGACATAAGAGGATCTATACTCTTCTGCACTGGCATCTGGAGGGCAGTATCTTGGTGGCACTAAATGTCTGGTAATTAGCATGATGAAGAACCAGATGCCTGAGCTGGCATCTGGTCAAGGTATGAGTCTACGGTAGGGAACTGAGAGTCTAAAGCCTGCGTATTTTACTCATGAGTTTTGAAGTGATCTCAGTACAGTTAGATCACAGAAGATCAGGAAATGAGAGCAAGATTCTCTCTGAGATTATGACATCTACATTTAGATGTGTGTATGCAGGAGTTCAGAGATGAGCCAGATTCAATACCCACACTAACTTAAAATACTCACACGTAGGCCATCTGAAATGCCCTGCAGTATCCAGGCTTCCATACTGCTGCCAGATATCATACTAAATCTTACTAGGTCTTTTTGAAACGGACACTGAGGTATGGGTGAGATACCCTACAGCTCCTTAGATAGATAGCACTAGATGCTAGAAATGCTGAATTCCCACAATAACCAATGGGAAGCTAAAGTGAAATTCAACTGCTTAAATGCAGACTTCTAGTATCATATGAGAGACAACAGCTATCTGAGGATGATATGGACTGTCCAGTGTTCTGGTGACTGTCTTGGACACCTTGCGTCACTCAAATGGTAGCAGGTCTTTTGGATAATTGATTTGAATTTTGGGTCTCTTTTGGGCATATTGAGAGGGTAGATATCCTGGACGTCTGTGAGAATTTATGTGGAGATATGAAGACATGTTAATACACCCTTGCAGTCTCAGCCTTGAAGTACATCCTGCCCTGAAAGACAAGGAAAGATGAGATGAAGATCACAGAACTGGTGATGGTAGTGCTGGAGATGACAAGAAAAGAGAAAATATTATATAAATTAATCATACTAATTCTGACTATATTAAAGGAAAAAATAAAAAATCTGAAATGATTGACACTTTTAAGCTTCTGAAGGATAATGGACTTTTGACTAATAGGAATTTTTCAAAAGAAAGCTGGGTTAACCCATGTAACTTTTTTCATGACAAGGTGGGAGATCCTGTTGATACAGAAGAATCTATATATTAGTCTAGAGTATCTTGACTTTAGTAAGGCTTACAACATTCATAACATTTTATATATATACATATATTCAAGTAAGGAAATAGTTTTTTGTTGTCTCTTCTACTGGGGAGTAAAGCACTAGTTGGGGAGATATGTCTAGACAATTATCTGTAGTTCACTGCTAGAATGAAAAGATGTACAGAAAGGAGATTTATTCAGATTTTTTTTTTGTTAACAATTGGTATGATGAAATCAAGAGCATATGGTTAAATTTTCAGACAACACATAACTAAGAGGGACTGTAGGCACACTAGAGACAGGATTAGAATTCAAAATGATCTTGATAAATTGGAGAAATGATCTGGAAAAAAAAACAGATGTAGTTCAATAGAGAGGAATGCAAGGACCTACATTTAGACAGATATAATTAACTGCATAGAAGGGAGGAGAAACAAATGGTTGGGAAGAAATTCATTTCCTCACTCCCTTTCCTAGGGATTATTGTAGATCATACACTGAACTTGAATCTGTAAGACCATCCTTTTGGGAAGAATGATATTCAAACCAAGACTGTAGTCTACAATACATATTAAATAACCCTACTTGGTTTATTCATTAGCAAGGCATCAGACAGAGTGCTGTGTTCTGGCAAAGTCACCTTCAAGAAATATTTATTCAAAATAGAAGAATTTTAAATAGAAGGGATCTCAGATACAGATAGAGATTTTAAAAACCTGATGTAAAATGAAGGTTTGAAAAATCTGAATCCAGAGAAGAGAGGACTGCGGGAGAATATGTAAAAATATCTTTTTCTGAAGAATGATTGTTCCAAAGAAGAAAGGATCAATCTGTTTGTCATTTTTTTCCTAAGGTGTAAAAAGTAAAGTCATGGTTAGGTAATAAGACTTTGAAACGATAAAGAAGTTCTGAAGTCAACAGATTAGCTAGGCTGTGAATAAGAAACATGGAATATGTAAAGACAAAGTTAGACAGATATTAGTCAGGAATGACACAAGCGTAATGGATCACTTCTTTAGGACAGAGTAAGAGACTAGATGGCTTCTGAATATCCTCTCCACTTCTATTTTTTCAACAGCTTTTAGTTAAACACTAAGGAAGCTTGACAGACAAATGTAAATACCAGGTACAGAGGGAAAAGGAGGGGAAAATTATTTGAGAATGAATGATTTCAGTAGTGTGGAACAGGCAGGTGATACAACTAGGAGAAATCTGTAAGGGAAAGTAAGGTCTCTCTTGAGCCCATGATCTTTATCATACAGGAAATTTTTTTTCTAGAGATGTTATTAGAGTATTTTGGAGGTGTCTGTGAAAGCTTAGTACTGAAGACAGACAGTATTTTTTTCTTGTTTATTATTAGTAGCATTAGTAATAATTATTTATAACTATTCATAATAATTTCTGCCTTCCCTTGACATATGGCCTTGGAATTATGTGTATCTGTTAAGTCTTATGTGTAGTTGTCCAGCATCTGGACAGAAGAAGAAGGCAGTTATGGTGACACACAGAACCCTTAGTGACAAGCATATATAGTGCCCAGAAATATCTCTGTAGTGAGATGTTTTATAGGAAGACTGTTAAGATGTCCTGGCAGTCTTGTATTATCTGTCCCAAGGTACACACAAAAAGAAGTAAAGTAAAAGAAGTATGATATACGATTAACATTTAAGCAACAACAAAGTAAAGAAGGCTGATACAATTATAAAAACAACAAAAAATAAATTTCTCCATAAAGGACAAGACCTTGAATGAAATTTTGAGTATCAGGAGAGACCTTATCACTCTCTACAACTACCTAAAAGGTTATAGTGAGGTGGGCGTCAATCTCTTCTCCAGAAAAACTTCCAATAGGACAAGAGGAAATGGCCTCAGATCACACTAGGGGAGGTTCAGGCTAGAAATTAGGAAACATTTCTACACAGAAAGAGTAGTCAAGCATTGGAACAGGTTGCCCAAGGAAGTGGTAGAATCACCATCCCTGGTAATGTTCAAGAATTATGACATGGTTTAACAGATATAGTGTTGAAGGTCTTACAGTTGGACTCGATGATCTCAAAAACTACACTGTAAAATGCAGGTAATTTTTCAGTGAACAGTTGTGAACAGAAAAGTAAATGGCCAGCCATCAGTTGAAAGAAGTAAAAAAATGCTAGTGGCACTAACCTTTATATGCTCAGAGATATCATATAGCTAGAGGTATAAGAGATTTCATAATTAATCTTTTGACTTCCATATTTTTTTCTTGTTATATGCTGAAAGTGGAACTTTTAAAGACAAGCTCCTTAACAATTGCTAATACCAGTGCATAAGCTTTCTTCTGTAGTATAGTGCTGCTTTTCAGCTCATTGAGCACTGAGTTAGTTGCAAAATTTCTGTTAATGTCAACAATACTTACCCAGCTAACACTCTGTACACAGTAATAACAATTTACCCAACTTTTACATTTTCCAACCCCATGAATAGAGATTTAGTAAAATAATTCTCATTAGGTCAGTCAGCCTTTTGCTAGCATAGGCAAAATATGTGTTACAGAGTCAACAAGAATAGAAGGCATCAGGGTAACCCCCTATAACACTAAGAAAATATATCCATATCTGTGTAAATCCTTCATGAAATTAATGTGTTTTTTTAAAAAAAGAACACATTTCTAAAAAAAAACATTTTCTAATAAAGTATAAATAATAATCGAATCAGGTTAAAAAATATCGTGTTCTACTTTTTAGCAATGTATATAGTTACAGGAAGAAAATAATCTTTTCTGCAACTTATCTGTACTATACTTGCTATATAGAAATTTCAAATTTGTTTGGATTTGTAGTTTTTACATAATGTTGATGCACAGAAATATTTATGTTTTATTCTGAGGTTGACTTAACAGTTCGAGAAGCATCTTTGGAATCCTATGAGACCTTTGATTTCCCTTCTGAATTTTGCAGATGAATCACATTAGAGTATTTGCTTCAAATTCCCTATATGTGATATGAATTAAATAATATTTATCAGATTTAGTGTACAGCAAAATTATTTAAGTTTTATGAGTATTTTGAGGTACTCATGTGGCTTGTTCTATTGAATAAGTGCCTTATTTTTTAAGAAGCAAAATATATTTATTTAGTATATATTACATATATATACTAAATATACACTACACTATATATTTAGTGTGTTTTAGTTTAGGCAGAAAATCTATTCCAGTAGTTTGAGATTTAAACTGATCCAGTTAAAAATAATGAGCTATATATGTTCATACATATATATGTATATAGTTGCATCCAGATGGTTATGTCTTTCATAAAGGAAGTCACTGACACAATCAACAACAGATATATCACCTGGAGGCTATCACTGCATGGCTTCTCTGGCAGTGTAAAGAGACTTCAGTGAACTGAATCAAACTGCAGTTCAACTTAAGTATCCAATAATGTAACTGTTCAGGTCTTTTGAAGCTTCTCAAATAACCTTTGCATTTAGAAACTATTTCAGCAGTCTTAACTAAATGCTTTTGGTATCATAACCTTGGAAATACCACTTTACCAACTGCAGATTTGTGTGCTTAAATCTAATTGCTATGAAGGCATCACAAAGGGCCATTCTGTGCCTATCTACTTGAGCGAATATATCAAAATAGTTTTTTGGATTTTTTTTCATAAGAAACTGTAATATGCAAAACTACAAAGAAAAAAAAAAACTACCAAAAAAAAAGAAGAAAGAGAATGAGATAATGAACAGTTTTGCCTTATTTAGCCTTTACTGAGTAGGTTCCTAGTAACATTACCTATTATTAAAGAAAACTAAGAAGTGTAAAATAAAACCAAGCAGCAGGCAAAAAAATTTTACATAAATCAGGACTAATTAGTTGCTCATGTAAATTAAATATCTTGCTAGAAGTTCACAGGACATCAAAGACTTAATGTGATGCACAAAACAAATGATCTGTCACTTCTTCCAGCCACTTAATAATTTTAGTAATTACAAAATATCTTTAGTGAAAGGTTGCTTGGTGCTGGTTCCTTTTTTGATCATTATGCCACAGAAGGGAATGTAATAAATTCTCTGTGTCTGCTGTGAAAAAAGACAGAAAGTAGTAAGCTTAACATCCATTGATCCTGACTTGGATCTAGACTGGAGCAGATCTAGACACTAGATAACCCTAGGATGTTCCTCCCAGTCATATGTTTTTATAAATCCATAATTAAAAATTGCTGGAAATTTTAGCTGAAATAAGCAAAGCAGTCACTTGTCTCACGTTCTATGTCCCTGGAGCTGTATATTTGCAGTAGTTCTCTGAGCCAGAATAGTATTACTTTTATTTTAATAATGATGTTAAAGTGCATTATAGAGATAGCCAAAGCATTATTGTCCTGATCTCTCAGATTGGGTAATAAGGTCAATTAAAGCTTAATCGAACTCTAGTCCTGAGAGGAAGTTAGTTGCATAGAAATATCACCAATTTTTGCCAATTCCCAGCTTTATCTACAAATGGGTCATTACCTAGAGATGTTCATAGAATTTTGAAATATATAAATATATATGCAAATTATGTGTGCGGTATATATGAAAAAATATTTTATATACATTACTGGTAAATTTATTTGACATGTTAGCATGTCATACAGCCATAGGTGAACATGTATATATGTCATGTATGCATATAATTATATATCTCATATACATATGTAAAATGTATAATTGTTCTTAGAACACAGGTGATATATTCTAATGGAAAGCTGAAGGAAATTATTTGCTGATTTTTTTTTAAATAATAGAATCTTTTTTCTTATACAATCTGAAAATACTGTTTTAGTTCAAAAAAATGTTAAGTAAGAAACCTTAAAACAGCCTTTCTTGTGCATGGTTTCTATAATGCTGTGGACTTTTTTTCAATACTTGATTTTCAGAAATTTTTCAGAATTTTAGTTTGGTAACTAAAATCCTATGTTGGAGAGGAAATTAAAAAAAAAGAAAATATCACCTCTTTTGTCCTTTGAGGTGGAAATAGTTTGCTGACTGACCAAAATAGAGTCTGGAAACTTTTTACGATTGAGTGAGTGGACCTGTTGCATGTCACTGGACTTTTTATAAACTCCTGATGAAGATAAAAGTTGAAAGACTGATGATGTATAAATTAATGCTATAAAGGTAGTGAAGCAAGAAAATAAACTGATTAGATACTATTTACATTAAAGTTATACTCAGTTATTATGTATTGACTTTCTCACTGTGGGGTCAGTTAAACATATTTTGACTGATTCTATGTGGAAATTAAATGAATATAGTTGCTGCATTTCAAGATTTTTTTCAAAGTTTTTGTAGAGTTTTCCTGAGTTTTCTATATGTATGTTATCTGAGACGGGTCACAGGGTTTTTATTCTTTGATAGAGGCTGAACATCTGATTGTTGACTTATACACTTAAGCACTTTGTAATGAAATCAAGAGGAGAGTTTCTGGAAAATATACAGCTTCAGAAATCTGAACACCAAGACTGACAACCTAAAAGCCTGAAACAGCTTCCTTCAGCCGCACAGAGCACAGAGCTTAATTTTATTTTAATTTAAAATTTATAACCAAAAAAAAGTGTCACAAACTTTTTGCTTTGTACAAAAAAGAGCAGCTGAAAGCTAACACAACAGGTCGGAGGTAGACAAAAACCCCTACATTTCAGATATAAGAATGCCAGTTGGGTCGTTTAGTTTAGTCAACAAAGAAAAAATTATATAGTGAGCAAGCTGTGGGGTTTACGTGGCATGTCATGGCATGGCAAGAAATACATCTTCGAGCTTGAATTGATTTTGATGCCTTTATTTCTGTAAACTTGAAAATACAACTTTTCCTTATTCAAATTTTATTGAAATTAATACATCTCCCCCTGACTTCTGACCCCCCCCACCTCACCCCGCCACACACAAAAGGGAGAATAATTATGAAGAACATTTAATGGAAAAATTATAGGTAGCTCAGGTACTATGCTTATGCTCTCACATTCACTTTTTAACCATATAAAGAGGAATTAGCATATATTACAAGGATAGAAGAACAAACATTAAAATGGTAACCTTAAAGCTCTTTGGAACAGAAAGCATGAATAATTAATAGTCTGGAAACATTCTAAAAATATTTTAAAAAACTCTCAAAAATTTAACATAGAATAATCCAGTGAGACAATCTCTATTAAATAATTGGCTTAACAATGTCATTACTATATAAATAATATTAAAAAGTAACATACTATTTGTATTTGTTTCTGCTTATGTAAGTGTGTGTGTGTGTGCATGTCATGCTGAAGAACCTTTGCTTTGGAAACAAGTATTTTTAAATTAAGTAAAATTTAAGTCAACATTGGTTGCAACTGTAGAAATATTTGGAAAAAAAAAGTTTTATTCATGTGTCTTTTTTCTAATATCCTGGGTGTTTGTAACAACCACCATTGTTGCAAACTAATATTTATTATGTCAAACAGTCTATCATAGAGCTTCCTCCATTATTGCCACCCAATGCCATCAGTTTATTTTTTTCTTCCAGCAGCGCTAACCTTGCCTTTGCCTATGGAAACACAGGCTATTTTAGCTTACAATTAATGTTGATTAGTTTCAGTGCACCCTTAAAGTTTAGATTATTGCCTATTTTCCTATTCCTCTGTTTTCCTTTTTATTATCTTTGCATATATAAACTATAAATATTTCTGGCATTTTCCTTCCAGTGCATCAATATTCCCCACTATCTTTCTCCTTCTACCTTTCTTTTGGCCCCTTACACTTTCCCTTTGAATTTTATTTCTGTGGAATATCAGAGCTAAGAATCATCACCTGAATCTCGAATGCTGGATATTCAACAGCAAGACATATATGAAAATATATTTATTACAATTAAATAATAATAATAAAAAAAGAGATAAGCCTCTCAATCTTGAGTCATTTAATGGCTGTCAGCGGCCTGGAGTAAGTGACATAGCCAGATAACAAAAAAGAACAGTGGGAGTATAATGTGACTATTATTTTGATTTCAGGATTACCAGAATGTGTATGTGAACTTGTGATATATTATACTGATTGAAAACTACAGGTGTTTCCCTGCTTTGCAACGTCACACATGTCAGGAAAAAACAATGCCCTGCTTACTATCTCTTTTCATCTTATAATTTTCTTATTCAAAACCTTTATGTCTTCCCTTAAGTAAACTGGCTCAATATAACTAGTATCCTCAAAGTTCACTTTTGTGTATTTTAATGCTTTTTTCCATGCTTAACTATTTTTATAAGAAAAAAATGAACATAAAAAATCCCTGTTCTTTGGTATCTGTATTCCCCTTGAACTTTATTTCCTCAATGTTCTTCAGTTTAAAAGGAGATACTTTACTTCTGAGCTTATGATGTGCCTACCAAGCTAAAAATAATCCCTCACTAGTTCTGTGAATAAACATTTAGCTGATTTTGTCTACTTATCCCTTGCAATCTGTGAGTATGATCATGAAAAAGCTGACAGGTCTAAGAAGAAAATCACCATAAAAAAAAATCTCCTCACAAAGATTTGCCCAAATGTTTTTTTTGCAGGATGGTGTGCTCAAAACTCACACATACGAGGTATATAATTCACCAGAGGCTTCAGCTATGAAACTTGAGCAAAGCCCCAAAACATTGCTAGTGAGGATTCATCAAAGTGGTGCTAATAAAGATTCAGCATGGCTGAGAATGTTTCTGAGAGTGAAATTGTAATTTTACAGAAATTCTCCTACATACTAGTTTGTACTGCAAGTTTTATAAACTCAAGACTAGGGAAACTTAACATTTCTTCCCTGTTTTGAGCGCTCAGTCAAGCAGGTGAATTTTCCTTTCTGTATCTTTGAACAATTTCTCTGGGTTTTAGTTAAGGAACAGAAGTGACAAAAAAGTGTCTGTGCTCTGTTCCATAGTTTGCCCTATAGAAGACTCCTCAAAAATTGCACTAATGACCATCATTGCATCATGTAGTTTAAGTGTTTAAACTCTCCTATATATCTATTCTAAAAATAGTATGTAACTTTCCATGAATTTGTGCCTTTGTAAGAATTGCACTGCAAGTTATTTGTTCTGTTTCATTTGCTGATGTTGCTTTATTGAATTATAGAAGAATATTTTGGAAACATTTTTATACAGAGTCCAGAATAGCTTTTCTCTCAAGTCCTATCTTTCAGATGCTTAGGAAAAAAGTCTCCCCTCTTCCACAAGGGATATCCCTCCTCCGCCAAGTCTACTGGTATGTCTCTAAGGTACTTTTTTTCTATTGATCTGTAGCTTTAAACAGTTTTCTTTTTTTAAAGTTTATTCTGTACTGCAAGGATTTTTTTTTTGAATTTTTCCATATATTGTAAATTTCATTCTCTTCTCCCTTGTGTGTTTATTAATAGGAATATTTTCATGTTACATTGCCTTGATTTTAAAAGGAACTTATAGGGAAGATTAAGTATGTTTTTCCCAGATTCTACATAGAGGAGATATAGGTTGAAAAAAGGGAAACCTTAAGGCTACTTAATGAATGGCATGTATTTACCTACTTAATGAATGGCATGAGGTGAGTACGGCCGTAGTGGGCTGCACAGCTCTGATGCTTGAGGACCTACTAGAGTGAACAAAAACCTCTGTGTTCCTCTCTTCAGATACTTTCCAAAGGAAAAGTGATGTAGACCTCACTAGGTCTGACCTGGGCCATGCTGTACCCATGATTTTGAGATCAAAATAGTATGTCAAAATGTGATCCGCCCTGCACAAAGGATTTTGAAAAGCATGACGAGAATAGGATTATCCAATGCTCATATCTCACGACCAGGTGCACTTGTCCAGCTTTCTCCAACAGAAACCATTCTTCTAGAAGGCAATGCTAGATGAATTTCCTTCTGGTATGTTGTTATCTTCAAAACAGCCTTTTGTAGTGACTCTAATACTTTCAAAGTATAACTCAGACTTTCATATTATAACTGCAGTGACTTAACCAGATTTCTAAAATAAGGAATTCTGCCTTGCAATGGATCTCTAATAACTTTAAAAAAATTTAACTATGAATTCTACCTGAAAAACATGTAACTTGATGGTTAGTAAGACAAATATCTGTGATACAGTTCTGCCCATTTTGCTAGAGAAGTGTATTGCATCAGGAAACTAAATGAATGCTTATCTGCTTTCTTCATAACTCACTGAATAAATGGACTGTATAAAGATAAATAATTTCCTCCACAGACCAGCTCAAGACAGAAATGTTTGGTATATATGGTCTCTTAAATAAATAAATAGTTAAGATTTCCTTTTTTTTTTTTTTAATTTGACTTTTCAGAAAAATTGGATTAGAATTTTCAGAAATTAGTTCAAATTGTCAAGTGGAAACCTATATTGTCTGATTTCACAGAGTGGAGTGTTACTGTGACTGAAACCAAGCACAGTTAAAGGTGAACAGCAAATTTAAAAAGTTGAGGCATCTAAAATTAATGAATTGTTTTGTAATTTTATATAGAAGACCTTTTCATATTCTCACAGACTTTATCAGTTTCAAGTTCTTTTACTGCCCTTTCTAGCTCCTAACCTGCTATCAGAAAGCTTAAGTATCCCAAGTCTCATAGACTAATTATTCAACATAGCACAGGTATTTAAGTGAGAAGAGGTTTTCATCAAGCTTTCCAAGCCCAAGGCTACACTCTATACTTTCCTTCTACTCAGAACTCAACAGAAAATGCAAAGTGCCAGATTTACTGTGACTGTATTCTTAGCAGATGGAGGCAGATGAAACTATAAACAGCAAAGTAGCTGAGCACAGAAGTTAACTAAAACACTAAGTGAGGCTGTTAAATCTGACACTAGAACTAAAGACGCACTTCAGAAGACTTTGTTGCTGAATTAAAGCAAGCAAAAAAAAAGTTTTTTTTTAAAAAGAAGAGTATTAAAATATAATCAGTGCTAGCTTAATTTAGAAAAGCATCAAATTAGTTGGTCTAATGAGCCTTAGAAATTGCCAGTGCAATGTGTTTGTGACTTCTACCATAAAACAGGATATGGAAGTTTCACCTTTGGTGAGTAAACTATCTCTGATCATGAGATAACTGTTTGTGTTTATACGGCCTTTATAAGGCAAAAAATAAAAGTACCTTTTATTTTTATCTGCATAAAATTGTACTCCATAAAGAGCCTGACTTTTTCGGATATTTTTAGGGATAAGCTGTGATCCTGGTTATTAAGACACATTTAGAGAAAAAGAATGAGTGCGTGTTAAACACTATCGTGGTGAGAACTGGCTACACTTGCTACTTTAAATAGTGTATAAACATAAAACACAGATTATTTACAGTTTGTTTAGCTTCAGGAATGTCAAGTAAAATGGTCCAAAAATGGCTTATTTATGCATCCCTTTCTCTCCTTCTGGTTGCCATGTTGATTTCCTAGCTGACTCAAGGCTAGAATAAATAAAAGCCTCTAAAGTCTCTCGTTAACATTTGATTGCCTTGGATCCATAACATTACCTTTAACTATGGTAAGAAAGTGTTGTCTGGGTTAGTTAGATCATTTCTCATTCCAAACATACTAGGAATAAATACTGTGTCATCTCAAGTGTTATATGAAATTATTACTTTTTTTAAGTGAAGAAAACTCTAATCCTTAAACATTACTGTTTGATTTGTGTCTACAATTGAATGATCCCATTACATTTTAAAATGATGATAAACTTGTGATTTACAGAAAGAAAGGAAGCCAAATAGAGTTATATTTTTGAGAGTAAAGCAGGTAGTTCAAATTAAAATAGACTCCTTAGAAATACTGCAAATTTATTTATAACAAGATGAGATCATTAAAAAATAAAGCTGCCTGGCTTTGGAATAGGTATAGAGAACAGAACAAAAAGTTAATCTGAAATATTTCTGCAGCTTCTCTTATGAACAAATGAGTGTGATTGGATGGTAGCAATTAACATCATCATGGGGAGAAATGCCATCCATGGTCTTGTTTAGGGACTTTAAAAATGGATTTTTGATTGTAAAGCTAAGAGGCAGATCTGGGTACAGAGGGAATGGCACTCCTGATAGAGAATTTTAAATCCCAAAGATCTCAAAAATTAAAGCCAGCTGAATAGCAACTGCAGATTGTTTAGTCACAGGAACATATGGCATCATGCAAAATACTGAAACTGAATGATTAAACAGACAGACTGAACATTTATATGCAAGGTACAGAGCTTGTAGTCTATTTAAAGTCAAAGATGAGTACTAATTCTAAACACTAATGAAATCACAAGTTCATTTCTGGAAGCAGTGGAAACAATTTTATGATGCTGGATACTTTGATTACCTCAATTAGTTGTATAACATGGATTCACCAGAATTTACTTGCAGAAGTCATTGGTGGCTACCAAATGGGCCAAGGTATTTGTGTGTGCATGTGTGCTTTAAATTATGGCCAGCAGTATATTTATTATGTAAGAAAATCTCAATTTGTTCATCTCTGAAGACTGGTATCTGGCTAACAATGTTGACATTACAGAATGAAAAGTGATTAAGTTCAACAGAGCTACTACATACTCTTAGTAGAAATTTAAATTTATTTAGCCCTCATTATCGTTGCATCTGAATAATCTATATGAGGACCAACATTCTCTGCAATAAACAAATTACTATGGAATATAATGCATGGGGTAAGAGATACTATTCTCTTGAGTTTACCACGGACCTTTCAACAAGCTGTAAATGTTTTCCAGTACCTACTGGAAACTAAAGAAATAAAGCAAGCAATTTAGTCTGGCTTTAAAATAGGCATAATCTGGGGGGTCCTACTTGTTTTTTTCTGCTTTTTTCTTTTTCCTCCCTAGTTCCTTTTTTATTTGTGTCTCTTAATAAGCATGTGAATTCAAGAAAGCTAATAAGAGTCTGCCTGCTGAAGGAAAATAAATAAAATATGTAAGGACAACTATTATGAATAACAACATAACTAATATTTTCCTCCTAGATGAAGCCCTGGCTCCACCGAAGCTAAAGAAAATTGATTTTATTTTATTGGAATTGCTTGGGTTGATATGTGAGGAGTTTTTCAAGAATTTGCTTAACTGTGGTGCCACAGGATATTTCCTTGCAGTGGCTGTTTGTATATATGCCATACGTTCATTACAACACATGGTCTCATAATATTATTAGGAAGATCTTATGCTTTTCTCTTTTTGCTTTTTGTTCATGTTTTATATTTGATTTGCTGTTCTTAATCCTGTTTGATTATGCTCACAGTTTGTATCATTATAACTTCAATAGAACATTTTTATATCAATACAAGCAAGATAACTGCTTGAGAGGATGCTAGATAGACTTTGATAATAAAATTAAATGGATTTTAAGATCTAATTGTTATAGTCAATATTTTTTTCTGCCTCATATCCACTTTTTAGCATTACCTGTGGCTTGTACGATCTCCTACTGAGCTATTTAGCCAACTGCATAGATCTATCTAACTGTGCTTTTCAGTCTTCAGACTTTGAATTCTTTTGAGTTTCTCTACTAAAGCACACAGAGAACAATGTGGCAGGAGCACATTACTCTCTAGTTAATTTATTATTTTAACTACTCCTAAGCCTACTTTATTCTTGTTTTGAAACCTTTGATCAGGCTGTTCCAGTCAAACATTTTGATACATTTATGAGACATCTATCAGATCATGCAATTTGCAAGGAAGAACTGAAAGCTTCTAAAAAATATCAAGGCCATTAATGAATGAAACAGTTTTATGCACTTGTAGAAATGTGCTGAAAATAACATCAGGTATAAATTGTAAGCTTTCTAATAACAGCTCATTATTTCAGTGGCATTCCTTTTTTCCTCGAGGGTAGATGAGATGAACACATTGTACTTGCAACAATACTGTATGACATGGATCATTTTAAAGGGGTGTTGTTTTCCTCACCAGCTGGGAAGTTGTTTAAACTCAATACTTTCCAGCTGGTCAGATAAGAAAGTAGACAGGAATTGGCTAGTATAGTGCTGCTGGCCTATTTTCTGTCCCCTTCTTTTCTTGATCTTCTTTTTCCTTATGTCTCTAATGTAATTTGTTGAACAGAAAACTGAGGTTTGTGCCAGTGTTATGCTTATGCAGCTGAGAATCTGGCAAGTTAAACTTCTTAATTTCTGTTTTCTCTTTCCTTAAACACTATTCTAAATTAAATATCTACAAATGTACATTAATGAGAACGTAATTTATATCTCCAGTAGACCACGATAATCAGATGCAAAGGGTTGATTGATGCAGTAGCTACGTTAGAAAATTCAGGTTACTGGTGATTATAATAGGAGGTTAAGAAGGAGTAACTCTATCTTCAGGGCAGAATGAAATGAATTTAGACAAGTCCTGAATAACAAATAACTAAGTTTTTTGGCCTACAGTGGTATTCATTTTTCAAGAAAGCTAATCTTAAGAGACCTCCATTTGTCAGAATCACAATATGCTGACCAGAACAACATATATCATTTGCCTTCTGCAATTTTGGGTCAAGACATTAGAAAAATAGCTCTAATAATTTTCATACCATTGATTCCTTCCTCCGTCCTGATTCAGCTTCACCCCTTCTCCTGATTCAGCTTCAAATGCAAAATCAAACCATAGGATAAGCAATCCTACCTTATACTCACACGCCTCCATTAGTGTCCCTTGCAGTTAATAATCTCCGTGAAAATAAAAATATTCTTGGAAAGTTTGGGAAAGATTTGCATACAATGTTCACATGAATACCATTTCACAGCCACCATTTAGACTTGTTGACACTAAAAATACAATTCTTATGGCTAATAACTGCAAATCCATTTACTATTCATCTATTATTCCCCCAAAACCTTTTCTTTTCTGTCAGTGACTAAACTATTACATAATCCATGAATGACAAAAGAGAAGTGAATATTCTGTGTTCAAAATATATGATTCAATCTCCTAAGTACCTGCATTGTACAATGTGAAATTCAGCAGGGAATTGCTGCTTCAAGTGTTGAATTATATCACACTCTCTATGAATTTCTGCTACTTAGCTCCCTAAATGCATAGCAATCTGCTTGAAACACTGGAAAATGTATATATCTCCCTATCTTTGCTGAGTGAACCTCATGAAATATCTGTTTCCGAATTCATTAGTAGCTGAGCTGAGCCCATGGTACCTAGAGAAGAAAAAACAGTAAAAAGAACTGGAAAATTAACACTACAAAGATCTCCTGTATTTATATTTGTTTGTTCAGCTGTCAGCTTTCAGACAGATTTATCTAATGGTGGAAGTTAAGAGACTAAATTAAGCTGGCATCAGGTGGTTCCCACAAATTGTCAGAGAAAGCTAGGCAGCTCAACTGGGCAGTTCATATCACTGATGGTCATAGGTAGGTGGTGAATCACTCCTTAGAGGTATCCTAGTCTCTGCTGTGGAAGGACTGATTTAGGCTGAGATCTCACACTCAGATACCCAAAATGGAATGGAAGGGCAGGTCTATTTGTTCTGCTGTGCTACTAATTATTTTTTTCAGACTAAAAAGTTTCTTACTAGCACCATTAGGAGAACAGAGAAAACTATTTATATTGTACCAAAGTGGTGTTTTTAAAAAAATGACTTAAAATGACTTGTGACTTAAAGAGTCATAGCAATTATGTAGAAGATCAATTAAGTATTTAACTATTTCAACTGAAAAACAAAACAAAACAAAACAAAAAAACAAAAGAGAGTTACTTTGGGAAAAAAATTATGACTCTAGTAGCTGAAAAAATTAGAAATTAGTTGTGAACATTCATTGTCTTAAATAGACTCATCACATTTTTTTTGAAAAAAATTGCTTATTATATCACTGGTCTGTCATTTTTTAGCTTTGTCTTGTAAGTTCTGCAGCTTGTCTAATTCTCTTCATTCACTTATGTAAAAAGAATATGATAATTATTTCTGATGACAGGATACCCCATGTCATTACACGTAAAGCCTACCTCTAAAACCACCTATACAACTTAAAACTAAGAGACATCATTATTTTTCTGATATTAAGTTCTAAAATGTATTTATAGTGTTTCAATCAACAAAGATAATTAATTGTCTCAAATTATTTAGCAGTTCAGGTAGTTGAAAAAAAAAGGGGAAAAAAGCACTAATTACCTATGTAACCCTTGCAAGATTCTGATGCCAGTGGGAAAAATATACTTTGTTGAATTTGTATTTCATCTTACAGTAAATGTAGCTTTCCTGGGAACTAAACCAATCTCATCACATGCTTGAAAGACAATAGAAATAGGAATTCCCTTGAAAGGGTTTTTTTTTTTTTTTTTTTTTTCAGAAAGATAACTGTGAACTGGATAACAGATTTTTGAAATATTGCACTTCCTCAAGAAAGTAAACAGGTTTACACTACACTGTCCAAATGAAAATGAAAATAGACGTGGGCGTACCCGTTACAGAATTTGAGAGATAGATGAATTCTCTGTCAGACACCAGACTATGACTTCAATCTTGGCCAGAGCAGCCAGAGGAAGAGGCAATCAGAAGAACCAGTATAAGTTTTAAATTTATATGTATTTATATTTGTTAAAAAATATAATAAATTTAATATGACAAAGAAGCAACCTGGAGGGAAAAAAAAAGCAAAAGCAAAACAAACAAACAAACAAAAACCTGAGAAAGCTTTGTAGAGGTGGGATAGTTTTCTAACAACACAGATGCAATAAACTGTCTAAGATTCTGTGATGAGTTCTGAGGCATAAAGCCATGCACAACCAAATACCTGAGCTGCATGGTATAGGAACTATCAGTACTAAAACCATTGTATATGTATTTGGAAAGAAAAACAATCTGCTGTTTCTTGTGATTTATGGCAAAATCTAATAATAGACAAATGTGTAATGTTCTATATACTCAGAAAGTAATTGGAGACCTTTTTCAAGAATTCAGAAACAAGAAATTCCTCAGAACCTCTTCTTTCTCTACAAATTATGGTAAAATAAGGGGTGGAGCATACTCATTGTTTTAGATAACTAAGAACTGAAAATCTGAGAAATCTGTAAATCTATGCAGAAGTAGCCAATTAATTGAAAAGGAAAAAGCAGGAAGAGAAAGGGAGTGAAAGGAAAAAAAATCATAAGGAGAGAAGACGGTAAGAAGTAGGAGTTGCAATGCAAAGTATTGATTTCTAATATAGAAAAAAGTACTTTAAATAAAACTACAGAGTGCAATGTTTGGGGTTTTTTTATGGCAGCAAAAAGGATGGGGGAAGCAAAACACTTTAATTTTCTTTTCTGTCTTCATTTCTCATATTAAAACCCTTTTTATATTAGTAACCTGTTTTATTGACAGCAACTATAGGCACTGGTCTTGAAAAAGGAATATCTTACGATTAACGGCGTCCTAGTCATTGTTTCTTTCACAGCAAAAATTGCATGTTAGATAACTCTAGCAAAGCAGTAACTTTTTTGTCTAAAGAGGACAGGGAAAGGGATCTAAAACGGCATATGTTAGATGTGGGTTCTAATGAGTGGGAGATAAGTGTCAGATAAGTCAGTTGTGTCAAGATCTATATCTCTCTCTCTCTTTTTTTTTTTTTTTTTTCCATTTTCCCAGATATGTTTTTAGGTTGCTAGGATCTCTAGAATAAATAAAAAGGGGGGAAAAGGGAAAAGTACTCTAGCTTTTGACTGAAGACAGAAAAATACAGGAGCATGAAAGGAGCCGCATGTAGTTATGAATAAGGTAACAGCTGCCTATAGGGCCTTTCTCCTACTGGAGAAAACTGTAAAGACAAAGAACTGTGAGAGCACCACTATGGACTTTTCCTTGTGTGGACTTTCACTTCCCTTGTGGAGCAAGGGAGTACTGAGCTAGATCTGAAAAGACGTCTTGACCCTTGTAAACAACTTCAGCCAGCCATCAGCTTGCAAAGTGCTGGAATTGGACTATCAGGGCAAGAAAAGCAAGAACCCAGTTGCTCTGATCTTTTTTCCCACCCTGTTTTTACTCTGACTCACAAGTTCTCTGAAGCAGATGAGCTCCTACCACTCAGAACTGGTGGGGATCTTCTTCTGCCAAGTATCTGCATGATTGAGCCAAGTAATTTCTCTTTACCTATGCCATCATCACAGATATCGGTAAATGCAAACGCTTTACCAGGTACCATAAGAAATTTCTGTGGCTTGTAAGTTGCTTGTTGATCACTTTATCTCTTAATACATAAATTTCTCAAAGGCAATGGGGCAAATGCAATTTTAGATTTAGTGCTGTTAGGACAGAGGAGAGTAGGAAATGAACCAAACCATTCAAACAACATGGAACAATAAGCAAAAGTAAGTATATAAACAATAAACATTATTTTTAGAGGATGAATTTAACTGGATTAAAGATTTGAAGGGACCGAAAAGATGACGTTTCTTAAGTTATACACAACCTGGAATCTGAATCCAGAAGCTCAGCATGGGGAAGAAGCTAAACATTGGGGAGGACAAAACTCGGGTCGAGAGCCTCTGGGTAAGGATTAAAGGGTAGGCCAACAGCGGTGACACTGTCCTAGGAGCTTACTACAGGCCTCCTGACCTGGAAGAGGAAGTGAATGAGACCTTCTACAGGCAGCAGCAAGAAGCCTCACGATCGCAGGGCCTGGTCCTTATGGGCACCCTTCAACCACCTTGATATCTGCTGTGATAATCACACAGATAGGAGCAGACAGTCCAGGAGGTTCCTGTGGAATATTGCAGATAACTTCTTGGTGCAGGTGCTGATGAGCCAACAAGGGGAGGGGCGCTGTTAGACCTGGTACTGACAAACAGAAATGGTCTAGTAGGAAATGTGAGGGTTGGGGGCAGTCTTGGCTGCAGTGACCATGAGATGATGGAATTCACAATTCTGCGAGGAGGAAGCTGGGCAAGAAGTAGGATTGCAACCCTGGACTGTAAGAGAGCTAACTTTGACCTCTTCAGGGATCTCTTTGGAGGAATCCCCTGGACAAGGGTCCTAGAAGGAAGAGGGGTCCAGAGAGTTGGCTGCTATTCAAACATCACTTTCTCCAAGCTCAGGATCAGTGCATTCCTACAAGAAAGAAGTCGAGCAAGGCGGGCAGGAGACCTGCATGGATGGGCAAGAAGCTGTTGGGTGAACTTAATGAGAAAAAGAGCATGTACATAATGTGGAAGAAGGGCCAGGCCACATGGGAAGAATATAGGAACATTGTTAGAGAATGCAGGGATGCAACGAGAAAGGCCAAGGCCTGTTTGGAATTAGTTAGCGGGAGATGTCAGGGACAACAGGAAGGGCTTCTGTAAATATATCAGCAGCAAGAGGAAGACTAGGGAAAAGTTAGCCCTCTGCTGAATAGAGAAGGTGCCTTGGTGGTGGAGGATGCAGAGAAGGCAGAATTACTAAACGCTGCCTTTGCTTCTGTCTTTACTGCTAAGGCTAGTCCCCATGAACTACAAAGGCCAGTAACAAGAGAGATAACCAGGAGAGAGGAGGACTTTCCAATGGTTGAGGAGGATTGGGTTAGGGATTATTTAGGGAAACTGGACACCCATAAATCTATGGGCCTGGATGGGCTGCACCCAAGGGTGCTGAGGGAACTGGCAGGGGTCATTGCTCAGCCCCACTCCATCGTCTTCAAGAGGTCCTGGAGGGCAGGGAAGGTACTGGAGGACTGGAAGAAAGCCAACATCACTCCTGTCTTCAAAAAAGGCAAGAGGGAGGAGCTGGGAAACTACAGACCTGTCAGCCTCACCTCTTTCCCTGGGAAGGTGATGGAGCAGCTCATCCTAGAGACCATCTCTAAAGCATGTCAAGGAAAAGAAGGTGATCAAGAGTAGTCAGCATGGATTCACCAAGGGAAAGTTGTGTTTGACGAACCTCATAGCCTTCTACGATGAGGTGACTGGCTGACTGGACGATGGGAGAGCCGTGGATGTTGTCTACCTTGATTTCAGCAAGGCTTTCTACATCATCTCCCATAACATCCTCATAGGAAAGCTTGGGTAGTGTGGACTGGATGAGTGGACAGTGAAGTGGATTGAGGACTGGCTGGATGGCAGAGCCCAGAGGGTGGTGATAAATGGGGCCGAGTTTAGTTGGACACCTGAGGCCAGAGTTCCACAAGGGTCAGTACTGGGCCCGGTGCTCTTCTACTTGTTCATCAGTGACTTGGACAAGGGCACAGAGTGCACTCTGAGAAAGTTTACAGATGATACAAAACTGGGAGGAGTGACCGACACTCCCAAGCTCTGCAGTGCCATTCAGAGAGACCTAGATGGGGTAGAGAGTTGTGCAGAGAGGAAATTTATGAGGTCCTGGATCCTGCACCTGGGAAGGAAGAACCCCAGACTGTAGTACAGATTAGGGGTTGACCTATCAGAAAGCAGCTCTGTGGAGAGGGATTTGGGAGTCCTGGTTGACAGCAAGTTAATGATGAGTCAGCAATGTGCCCTGGTTGGGCACTAAGCGAGTTGGGCCTGTTTAGTCTGGAGAAAAGAAGGCTGAGAGGAGATCTGATCAACATATTCAAGCACCTGAGGAGTGATTGTAGGGAGGATGGGGCCAGGATCTTTTCTGTGGTGGCAAGGGGTAAATGGTGTAATTTGAAACACAGGAAGTTTAATCTCCATATGAGGAAGAACTTCTTTACTGTGTGGGTGTCAGAGGCCTGGAACAGGCTGCCCAGAGAGGCTGGGGAGTCTCCTTCTCTGGAGATCTTCAAAAGTCACCTGGATGCCACCCTGTGCCATGTGTTCTATGTGTCCCTGCTTGAACAAGAGGGTTGGATTAGATGGTCTCTGGAGGTCCCTTCCAACCTTAATCATTCTGTGATTGTGTGATTCTGTGAAAAAAAAAAAAAAAAAGCTTTCAGAAAAAGAACCTCAAGTCCACTGAATAAATAATGATTTAAAAAAATATATTCATAGTATATAGATGAACCAAGAAGAGATTGTTCCTCAAGAGATGACAAAATTTGGAAGTCAGAAAGTGGAGGAAAAAATGAGGACTGCCAAAAGTCTGACTGTGATAGTCCTTGTAAAGAAAATTACAACAAATAGCTGAAAGTCTTTTAGACAAAGATAAAAGGAAAAGTGAATAAGGAAAGACATAGACTTGAGGTGCAGAGAAGCAGAGGGGGAGATTAAAAGTACTCCAGTTATTAATAATCAAAGTTATTAATACTTTGCAGTAAAGGCAAAATGCGTCTAGGAGCAGAGAGAGAATGGCTTATGGCAACAACAGAATAGAAATGGAAATTACTACATCTGTGGAGGAAACAGAACCTAGAGTTTAAAGTGCTCAAATCAAGAGGGTTGATGACTGTCATTGAAGAATTAAGAAGGGGCGGGGGACAGAGAGAAGAAAAAAGCAAAAAGAACTGGCATATATTTAAATTTTGATAAGGGGAGCTGATGTACCAAGTTGGGAGCTTTGCTCTATTGTCATAAAATAATATATATAATATTTTGATTAACAGAAAGGGAAACAAAATCCAGAGAAAATAAACCCTATATGCTGCTTATGCTGATTTCAAGAGAATATAAATCTTCAAACCTTTGAAATAAATTATGAAGACATTAGATATGGAAATAGAAGTTAATGGAAAATCAGTTGAAATACAACACTTTTTTTAAAACAATTATTATTTTTTTTCTCCCAAAGATACAGAACACCAAACTCACATGATAAAATAGCTGATTTTCTGGATATGACAGAGGTGGGAAATCTAATTCATCTTTCAGCAAAGTACTTGTAATGGCTCCCTATGGGAAAATATTAAACTCCAGAAGATAGAATTAGTCAAAGTTCTTTGATAAAAAACTGGCTAAGTCTGTTATCATTTATTTACTATTTTTAGGTTGTGTGATGACTGTACTAAATTTTGTGCTTGCAAAAATAATCCTGTTACTGATCTGAAATGCTTTTGAATAAGCTGTTTTGGAATAATATTAAGAGAGTCAGGATGGACTACATAAAGTGCAGAACTACCTTTTATCTATTGACTTTTGAAAGGTTGATGGTTAATTATAAAAGACTATCATAAATCTTGGACAACTGAACTAGAAAGGAGAGTCCAAAGATAAGCATTTTAAGTCTGTCAGATCATTCATACTTACAGGCATGTCCATTTTTGTCAAATTGCCTACCAGCAGTCTGGTCTCGGCTTGGTCCTATAACCATCAGGGCCTACTCACAGCCAAGGTGAACTGGCATAGCTGTCTTAAAAATCAATGAAGATAAGCAGATTTACTCAAGCTAAAGTCTGTCCAATAATACGTCTCTTTCCTCATGACAGATACGGTTCATATGCACAGTATCCTTCAGATATAAACAAACACTCAAAGAAATCAGTTAGATGTACTTTAAAACGACAAAAAAAAACCAAAAATAACTCCAAATGATATTAATGTCAAGGAAAAACTTTGGTTTCAATGATATTTATGAGAGCTGCTATTCTTTTACATATAGCAAATGAGAGTTTTTATTAGAGCTCACTCCTTCTGTACCCTGCAGGAGTACAACACAGGACAATATTCCTCACCTTCCTTGTCAGTACATCTTATCTTACTTTTGGTGGTGAAAAATATTTTCATTTGTTTTCCAAACATTTGTTATACCTGAATATGTATTTGCCTGTATATTGTCTATATATGCATATGGTCTCTGTGTCTATATATGCTATCTGTGTATCTGTATGTCTGTGTGTTAGTTTATTGCCTTTCTATATGTGTGTTTACACACACACACAAACACACACACACATGTATATGTGTGTATATATATAGATACATATATATCAGACTTAGAATTAGGAAATCAGAGGTCACTGTAATGGGAATAAGAAACTGATAAATCATACCTGTAACTGTAAAACAAAACTTTATTAGACTATTTTATTAGACTATTTATTAGTTAATGTCTTTCATAGTAATGTTAGTCCTTACTCATGATCAGTCATGACCGCTATGGTCACAGCCAGTCCTTGACAGTCATCCCTGACATTAGCCATGAGCATACACAACCATGGAGTTTGTCTATGCAACTAGCACTAGCAACTAGCAGCTAGATCAGTTCATGGGTGCTTTGGGACGGGAAGCTGGCTCTGAAGTGAGTACTGTCTCCCTCTTCCCTTCCTTGCTATGACTCCCTGCCCAGCTGTGGCAGCTCTTCCCAAAGCAAAAGCACTCTTCAGTCTTTACTTTTGCAGTACTTGGTAACTGCCTCTGGGTGCAGTGTTAATAGTTCAGTTCCCCAACACAGTTATTACACATTTTAATTGTGCATCATAACAAGGGACAAGGGACCAGGGCTCTCCAGTACTAGAGGGATGTGGGCCTTTTCAAGAGAGTCCAGCATTGAGCAACAAAGATGATTAAGGAACTGGAGCATCTATTGTATGAGGAAAGACTAAGTGAGCTGGGCCTGTTTAGCCTGGAGAAGAGAAGACTGAGAGGAGATATGATCAATATCACTGAGAGGGGAATACAGGGAGGATGAGGACAAACTCTTCCTGGTGGTGGCCAGTGACAGGACAAGGAGTGATGGTTATAAATTAAAACACAGGAAGTTCCATCTCCATATGAGGAAGAACTTCTTTGCTGTGAGGGTGACAAAGGCCTGGAACAGGCTGTCCAGAGAGGTTGTGGAGTCTTCTTCTCTAGAGATCTTCAAAACGGGCCTGGATGCCACCCTGTGCCACGTGCTCTAGGTCTCCCTGCCTGTGCAGGGGACTGAGACTAGATGATACCTAGATGTTCCTTCCAGCCTTAATCAGTCTGTGATTTTGTGATTATGTGATTCTGTTATTCTGTGAAATGGCACCAAGCTCATGCAGCAAGCTGACAAGAAGCCTGATGGGCCCATGCTGGGGTCCTGCAGTGCTGACATCAGGCACAGTTAGCATAAGAACTGTGGCCAGTCATTAGTAATGGCAATATGATTTTTCTGGGTCACTGGGTATAGAAGTGCTTTTCTGACTATGCTATCTGAGTGTGCTTGTTTCCCGAAAGCAACAGGCCACTGCCTTGGCTACAGGTTAATTCTATTTCTCTCTTCCTTCAATGCTTGACTTATCTCTCAGGACAGCCAAAAAAGCTCTAATTAAAGTGTGTTGCCATGGTGGTTTAGAACATCATGAGGCTGAAAGCTTTCTATTACATAAATTATATCTGGATCTTTTTTATATCACAACCTTCTTAAATTCTTAGTGCAGGGATTTTGTACCATGCAGAATCTCTGTGAAGACTCCCCAGTGCAATGGAGTGAGAAATTGTTTATCTAATTTTGAATCAAATATAGTGAAATTGTTTCCTGGAACTGTAAATTGACTCTGACTCTACTTTTACACAAAAGATTTGCTTTTCCAATTTCATTTTTGTGGACCATGCTTTATGGTTACTGTTCTGTGGCATATATCCATATCAAGGACTATTCCCAGTCTATTGAGAGAATGTGTCTGCTCTATGCATATTTCTTAATTCTGGCCTTTGGATAAATAAAAGCTGTCAGATAACCAAATTTTATTCTCTTTACCCACAAAGGAATTGACTGATGATTAAGCCTTTGTCTTCTTTCATTTTATTTCTAGCTTCTAGTTATGTAGATGTTTCACTCAACCCTGATAGACTTCAAACACTTCACTTATTGCTGATTTAGCCATACACATATTTAATTGTATCTAAAGGTTGTGAGGTCCCAGTTGTTTTAAGTTTCTCACTGAAATGTGACTGTAATATTGTAGAGAAATGTCTATTTTTCATTAGTTAATACATTTTACGGATGAATAACAGATTGTCATTCAAATTGATTGTTTCACTTAGAATGTTAAACTGCCAAAGTGGATTGCTTTTGTACACCATTATTCACAGCAGAGAATATACATTTCAGAAATATTTTCAAATGAAAAATACCCAAATGTTATAAAAATATAATTGCTGTGTTATATAAAAAGAAGCCTCATGCCTGATGACAGCTTTCAAAAGTTCCTGTATTTTATTTATGGCTACACCTACAAATTAGGGAAATCTGAATATTTTCTATGGGATAGGGCACAACAGGAAAAAGAAGGGAAGTTATTTCTTGTAGGGAATGTATATTTTTATAGGCAGATTTATAATAATTTCATAAAAACAGTTATGAATAAAGTATGTATTTATTAGGGTTAACTAAGCAGAAAGATTACCTCAACAGAAGTTCATAAACACACAAATACTCAGACAAATATTTAACTTATGGAATGATCTGAGTAACTGTTTCTGTCATAGTCATCTATCTGCCACACCCAGGTAATGGAGTGAGATCTGAGGTTGATAATTCCAGAACAAATGCTGAAGACTGCCTACAGACAACTGCCTCAAACCAAAAATGTCCTGGTCACCAGCATCAAAGGGATAGCCTAAGATGACCTACTCAAGCAGTTATGATGAGAATAAGAATGAAAGGGTATAGTTGCTTTTAAAAGATAAATCATTTGTTTTATCCCTCTTCCTCCAGACTCAGGGCTCAGTGACTGTTTTATTCTTTCCATAGAATCAACTGTCTCCTTAAATAGGCAAGTCCAAGTCTGTATCTACAAAAGTCCAAAATCACCTTACCACAATCCTTTGATCTGCTTTTGCCTTCACATTTTTCTTCCCTACTGCTAACAGCTTCCTGATGTTTTTAATAGTATTATCTCCTCAGCAATGAAGTTAGAAGTGTATTTAGTAAATCTTGAGACTTTTCCTACTCCCAGACAGGGAAATTCAGGTTTCTTCTTCCTTGTGCTGAGGTTTCAGCAGAAGTTTCTGAAAAAAATTCATTTTTTTTCTTTCTCTGTTTTCCTTCACTATTTTCTGTATTTGTTAGGTATAAATATATCCATTTCTATCATCTATCTACAAAAAGTGTAAATACAAAAGGTAGTCATTAAGGGTGACAGCTATGTGATGGTGCATCCTGTTCTGATTCTGAACGTACAGGTATCTATGTGCCACAGAAACTTGATAATGTGATTGGCCATGGTGATAGCTTGGAGTGCCATGTCAGAAGCTGAATCTGAGATGACAAATGCAAACATTTAATTTCCTAACTTCTAATCTTAGAAGAGGGCATCGCCCATCTTTACTGGATGATGTTTCCAGTGTTTCGATTGTAAGCCGGATTTTAGGACCTTAGGGAGCAAGGACAGTTTTAACTGTATTCTGAGACCTGACATTGTTTTGATAAATGGGTGCTGAGTAGGGGCAAGGTGTAAATGTGAAGTGATAAAGAAAGGTGGGAATAGAAGACAGTTTTGATGAAGAGAAAGTACTCTGAAGATCTGTGCAGCTCCCTGAAAATCTTCTCTCTTGTTGTAAATATTGCTTATACCCTTCCTGGCTGAGATTGCTGTTTTTAACTAGGTGCTTATCTTTAGCAGACATTGTGACCTCTATGTAGCAAAACTGCTGAAGAAGAGATGTAAATCTGAGTGTCATCAGCTTTACTGTAAATAGGGCAAGAATTGACTAGCTAAGACAGTGCCTTTTCTGGTATATCTTGAAGCATTTTTAGACGTAATACGGGAGAAAGCTCAAACCTGGTTCTAGAACATAGCACTTGAAAAAAGAGCTTTCATTCTTATTTTGAAGTAAATAAATAGTTAATGCATTTGACTAGGTGTGGGTTTTTTTTGCTTATTGTGATAAAAAATGGAATAATGAGATAACTTTGAATTTTCAGTGGCAACTCAAATCACTACAGAATCATTTAATCACCATACCTCTAAGTAACTGTTTTATATGTGTGTATATATATATATATATATATATGATAAGTAAGAAAAGATAAATCTTTTACAATATCTTGGTTTCCAAGTGAAGTAGCAAGATGGTCAGCTGAAGGAAGTTTTCTTCTTTACATTTTTCTCTACTTGGCACATTCCTGCCCATGAAGAGCACTTGCAACTATGTATAAGATTCATATTTTCAAAATATTCAAGTTGTTTATCCTGATTTGCCATACCTAGATACCTGTGCATCATTAAGGACTTGTACATGTAAGTCACTTTTGAAAGCGAGACTCAGGTACTTTGGGGAAAAAGGATGGGATCCATTTTTCTTGAAATGTCACTGAAGAAGGGACATTGAATGCACAAATC
This sequence comes from Crypturellus tataupa, assembly GCA_034781795.1. Classification (NCBI taxonomy): domain Eukaryota; kingdom Metazoa; phylum Chordata; class Aves; order Tinamiformes; family Tinamidae; genus Crypturellus; species Crypturellus tataupa. Next base: position 368,666 of record JAWLRI010000824.1, on the reverse strand, counting down.
TCCCTCCATCTTGTCTATGAAGTCTTGTCTATAGGAAGTCTTTAGGAAGAGTGTAAGCCTGGAATGAGTCTTTGAAGATATGTTCCTAGCATTTTCTCCAAGGTTCCCAATCTGTAATGTAAAGCGTACTAGAGACAAAGACAAAACCTTAAACTATTCTGTTTCTGATGAAACCCATCTGGTCAGTTTTATAAAATGTGCCACGATGTGAATTGTACTCCTTCTGTGGCTGCTTTGCATCAGATAATGTTGTCTGCCTTGGCAAATAGTGACTTCTTTTATCATTTTTGACCTGCCTTTCTCTTTTGTCCCTGTAAGACAGTATAGAGCTTCTAAAATGGCAATACCATACTAGTGTTCCCTCTCTCCCAAATATTTCTCCACAGCTCTGCAAAAAACGTGGAATTACACTGTCTCCACACTTTACTCCACAACAATAAGTATTATCCCCAGGTGGAAAAGCACAAGGTGCTTCTTAATGCAAAAAAAAAAAAAATAAAATAAAGTTGAAAATGGAAAATTTGACAGTTGTCTGCAAGGAGAAGGGGCTACGTCAGTGGAGAAAGGACTATGTCAGTGATTTATAAGATCACTATGTGATTTATAAAATCACTATGTCAGTGATTTATAAGGTCAGGATAAACATCCTGAATATTAGCAGAAGTAAACATAAATACATTTCTGAAAAATATTTTGTGTTCCATAAGAATTAAGCTGATGTAAAGAAGCACAACTAGTACATGGAGCTGTATTATTACAACTTAAGCTCAAACCTATTCTATATTTGTAATGTATGAAAACATTTAAATAAACACAATATGTGTTATCTAGAAAATCTTATGCTTTTTCTATTATACCTATTTTATATAAATCCTTCTATGCAGCACTGAAAAACACTACATCATTTCCATGCTATTGATGAAGAACTAAAGCACACTATAAGCAATCCAATACAATTTTTACAAAGTTACAGAGAAATGACGCAAACCAAACAGAAATGACTTTAAAAAAAGCACAAACAGCACCTAGCTACAAAACTGTTCTCAAAGGGCCTATCAGAACTATCATCTCCTTTAACACAGATTTATTGAAGCTCATTTTAAGTTAATTAGTGGTACTCATTTGTGACTTTAGAAATTTACATAGATATGTTTATTAGATGATGCAATATAGGTGAAATACAGATTTACAGTGATTGAGAGAGCAATATTTTATTGCAATAAGCAATACTGTAATTCCATAGGTAAAAATTTTTATGCTCAGTATAAAGAGTCAAAAACTTGAAATACAAAATTGTCACCTCAAACAAACACTGTAATATTTGATAAATAGACATTAGGCTTGACAGTCATAGTGCCTTAGCCAAGCATAAAATCATTGAATTGTTAAGGTTGGAAAGGACCTTTAGAGGTCATCTAGTCCAACCTCCCTGCACACGCAGGGTCATCTAGAGCACATGGCACAGGACTACGTCCAACGCATTTTGAAGATCTCCAAAGAAGGAGACTCCACAACCTCTCTGGGCAACCTGTTCCAGTTCTCTGTCACCCTCACTGTTAAAACAATTGTCCGTAAGTTCCTGTGGAGCTTTTGGTGTTTTAGTTTGTAGCCATTACCTCTAGTTCTGTCGGTGGCCACCACTGAAAAGAGGCCAGCCCCATCCTCTTCACTCCCTCCCTTGAGTGTTTGTATACACTAATTAGGTCCCCTCTTGGCCTTCTCTTCTTCAGGATGAATGGGCCCAGCTCCCTCAACCTCTTCTCATAGGGCAGGTGTTCCAGGTCCCTGATCATCCTCGTGGGCCTGCGCTGGACTCTCTCCAACAGCTCCACATCCCTCTTGTACTATGGGGCCCAGAACTGGACAAAATACTCCAGATGTGGCCTCACCAGGGCTGAGTAGTGGTGTAGAATCACCTCTCTTGACCTGCTGGAGACACTGTTCTTAATGCACCCCAGGATCCCATTGGCCTTCTTGGTCACACGGACACACTGCTGCCTCATGGTCAACTTGTCGTCCACCATGACACCCAGGTATCTGCAGAGCTGCTCTCCAGAAAGTCAGTCCCCAGTCTGTACTGGTGTCTACGGTTATCCCTCCCCAAGTGCAGGGCCTTGCACCTGGCCTTGTTGAATTTCATGAGGTTTCTCAACACCCAGTTGTCCAGTCTGTGCTTTCCTTTTAGTGAATCCATGCTGACTACTCCTGAGCACCTTCTTATCCTTCACATGTTTGGAGACAACAGCCAGGATGAGCTGCTCCATGACTTTTCCAGGGATGGAGGCGAGGCTGACTGACCAGTAGTTGCCTGGATCCTCCTTGCCATTTTTGAAGACAAGTGTGTCATTGGCTGTCTTCCAGTCATCCAGGCACCTCCGCTGTTCTCCAGAACTTTTCAAAGATGACAGAGAGTGGCTGAGCAATAACCCCTGCAAGCTCCCTCAGCATTCTTGGGTGCATCCTATCAGGACCCATGGATTTGTGGATGTCAAGTTTCCCCAAGAATTCTCTGACCCAATCTTCCTTTACTCAGGGCAAGTCTTCCTCTCTCCAGGCACCTTCTCTGATTTCTAGGGTCTAGGGTTCCAGAGGGCTGTCCTTGGTAAACACCAAAGCAAACTGAACAGTACTGAACAGTAACTGCTTTTTCAGTGTCTTTCGTAACCAAGACATACTGCTGTTCATCAGCGGACCCGCTTTTTGCATAATCTTCCTTTTACCATTGATATATTTAAAAAAAAGATCTTCTTATAATTTTTATCATCTCTTACCAGATTTATTTCCACTTGTGCCTTAGCTTTCCTCATCACATCTCTATATTCCCTGACAACATTCCTATATTCCTTCCCAGGAGCCTGTCCTTTTCTCCCTGTGCCTTTTTCTGATTGAATTTTGCCAGCGGCAACTTGCTCATCCACACCGGCCTCCTGCCCACCTTGCCTGACTTCTTATCCTTGCCTGACTTGCTCCAGAGTTTGGAGAAAGTGCTGCTTGAATACTAACCAGCTCTCTTGGGCCCCACTTCCTTCTAGAGCCCTAACCCATGGGATTCTTTGAAGGTGGTCCCTGAAGAGGCCAAAGTTGGCCCTCCTGAAGTCCATGGTTGGAAGGCTAGCTTACAGCCCTGCCTCCTCCTTGTTGGATCCTAAACTCAACCAGCTCACAGTCACTGCAGCCGAGACTACTCCCCACCTTCACAGCTCCAAGTCCTTCTCTGTTTGTTAGTATAAGGTCAGGTAGCGCCCCCCCCCTCATTGGTGCCTCCACCGTCTGTGTTAAAAAGTTAACATCAATGCTCTGCTGAAACCTGCAGGACTGTGTCTGGCTGTGTTGTCTTTCCAGTTGATGTCAGGGTGGTTGAAGTCTTCCATGAGAACCAGTGCCTAAGGCCATGAGGCTGCTTCCAGCTGTCTGTAGAAGGACTTCCTCATGCTGATCAGATGGCAAATGCCTACCACAGTGTCTTCCACATTAGCCTGTCCTCTACTTCTTACCCATGAGCTCTTAACTCTCTCATCATCCACCCCCAGGTTGAGCTCCATGCATTCCAGCTGCTCTCTAACATAAAGAGCAACTCTACCACTTTGCCTTCCCAGCCTGTCCTCCTAAAGAGCACATAGCCTTCCATGAAAGCACTCCAGTTGTGTGAACTATTGCACCATGTCTCTGTGATTCCAATGAGATCATGATACTGGGATCGCACACAGATCTCCAGCTCCTCCTGTTTATTCCCCATGCTATGTGCACTGGTGTACAGACATTTAAGGGAAGTAATCGAGCCAGCAGTTTTCTGAGGAGGGGTGAAAGAGGACCCTCTATAATCATCTCCTATACTCACTTCCCCACTACCATACCCCTGTTGGATGCCTTCTGATTTTGGCTGCACGGCAGTGATTGCCGTCCACGTAACATTCCCTATCCCCCTTCATGCTTAGTTTAAAGCCCTGCTAGCCAGGCTGGCCAACCTTTTGACAAAGACACACATGCCCCTCTTGCTGAGGTAATTCTTATCGTTCCCCACTAGACTCCCTGTCTAATCAGTAGAGAACATAGATTTTTTTTTTTCTGAAGAAAAAATATAGATAATCTCAATGATAGAAACATCCATAAAGTCTTTTAATACTTTCATAGACTGTGCAGAGATCTATATAAATCCAGATCTATATAAATACACAAAGTATTGGATATATTAGAGTTAGCATATGGGAAGGTTAAGTAAATGTTCCTCCTTCCACACAGAATTTAATAGTGACCTTGCTACAGAAAACAGATACCTAGCAGTTTGCCATAATTTTCATTACATCAGCATAGAAAATCCAGATCCTTGGCTATATTTCCTTTACTCCCATGTCAGGAAAACATGGAGGAGAGTCAGAGGTACTACTTCACTAATGAATACAGCCAAGACAAGGGCAGAGCATATGGCAGGACAATATGACTTGCTACAGGAAGGAGGCTCATCAACATATTCAGTAGAAACTCAAGGAAGAAGTTTGTTTGTCAGAATGAAATTATAAGAAATAGAATTTGGCTTGATAATAACTGCAGCTAGAGCATCGCTTCTGCACGTCTTCTGACAAGTTGGCTCACAAAATGTGACAGTGCTGTAGTGGGTTGTGCTGAAGCCTTTCTTCAGTGGTGTTTCAAAGGATACATGCCACATGCCAAATGAACAAAACCTTCATGTAATGATCAGACAATAATATCCTAGACTCGTTTATGCAGGAAAAAAAGAAAGTATTTTGACTGGTTGTCCGTTTGACCCTAGTAGCAGAGAGGCAGGGAGCTTAGTCAGAGCCATTATGATGGTTTTGCCTTAGCTAGCAAAACTAGAGAGAGGCGTATTTGATGTGGTTTAAAAGCTGGAAAATCAGGATTTGGACATTGTGTTTAACGCTGGCAGCATGCAGTAACAAGCCATTTAAAAATACATTTTTTTATTGTATTTCCAGATTCTTAACAAAGTAACATTCAGTGGTCAGTCATAGTGTCATTATCTTTCTGCAGAGATAATGCTCAGTGGGTACATGCAATAGGAAGTGCACCTTTGAAGATATTTTAAAGCTGCTGGTTCTACCTATTTATTTACCTACTTTTAGGCATTTCTTAGCAGTTCGCTCTGTAGCATCTGCCACATAGAAGGGCATCGTGATTTATCTGCAGCTTTGAATATATTACTTGTTAACCTTTACAAACACCTAGCATGACTCATTCCATCTTATCACAGCAGACGTCAGTGGGAGTAAGCATCACTCAACAGGACAACCAGTTTGTACAAGATATAGACACACATACCAAATGTACCCAGATAAAAGAGTCAAGTTAATTTTTAAAATGTTAAGAGGGAACATGAATACAATGATGCCATGGGCAATGGGATTTGAGGTATATATACTGATAGTCAGGCTGAACTAATGGTGGACTGAAAAAACATCTTCAAGATCCATTGCAATTCTTACTCTAAGTACGTTCTTCTAAAAATGAGCAGCCAGCTTTAGTTCTTAATGATTTTTTTTCCAGTTTCCCCAACAGCTGCAACACTGTGAAACCAGTCACTGCAGCCTCCCGAGTAGCACTTTATTAGCCACTTTATGGCTACTAAAGTAGCACTTTATCACATGTTTCTGCTGAAAACTATCTTCCATGGATTTGGGAAGCAGATCACTTAAGCAGTTTAAAATCTTAAGTGGTTTGGCCCTGCTGCATTTTCTAAACTTACCTTGCTAAGTGATAGCAGCAAAAATCATGATCAGACATGGTCATCATCCCAGGTTTTCTTTAAAAGTAAATACATTTTACCTTGTTTCCTTGGTTAGAGGCCTTTAAACTGAAACATCTTTGGGGGAATTACTTAGCACCCATTATCTGAAAATAAGACCTTAAAAATTATGAGAAAATACATTTTTTGGAACCATATCAAATAATGAAATGTTTTTGAAAAATCTCAGTCTGTTTTTTTTTTTTTTTGACAAGATTGATTTTTATACTACATGTGCTACTATACTATTCTACTACATGCTCTAGATATTATTTTTTTCTCAATAATATCTAACTGATTTGCTGATTGAAAGTCTTTTCCTTCAGGAACGAAAATTAGCCACAAGAGATAGTCAGAGTGAATTTAGGCATCTAGGTGCCCGGATTAGGGACCTACGTCTCCCATAAATGTAACACAGCCCTTGAAAATCACTAAGGTGCTTTGATTTCAGATTTTCAAATGAATTTTAGATGCCTTAGTGGCCCTATAAAAGGACTACAGGCACTTCCAACAGCAACCTAAGTTAAATACTCAAAACCAGGTGGATTGTAACTTACCTGTGTTATTAAAGCAAGACTATATTTGACTGTGCATTGTTGTTAAGGTTTTGCTAAGGTGCCTAGTGACACACTGCCAATCCTGAGGGTTTATCATGTATGACAAATGCTGTTATTGCAGTGTTAATGTCTTAGTGTTTCATTTCAGATAGCTCATTTGTGTAAGGAAAAAACTAACTCCTGAATTCAGTGAGGATTTTTTTCCACACAGCAAACTCCACATGATTCTACACCTCAGCATAAAGGCAGTTCTGAACATGACATACAAATCATTTACAACATTGCACCAAAAACAGCGACTTTTAGGCTAGAAGATACCTTTGCAATCCATAGCTAACACAGTTCTTCTGCATCAAAATTTTTAGATAATGAAGTTGTCATAGATTGGATTACCTTGGTAATGATGTATCTGATTCTGACACTTAATGTCAGGTTGCAGCATTTACTTAAAAGTTATTTCGTGCTTTGTATTCTGACACAGTGTGAGTCACATAGCTTGACTTAATATGTCTTAAAGTGACACCTTGCCATAGATATGCAAATGCTCCCATTTTCTGAAAAGAGCAATTAAAATGCTCTTGATATCAGGAGTTCTACAGAAAAATGCTGATATTTTTGACATTATCAGGATATAAATAGTATTATATAGAATTCATTAGCACACTTTAGCATTTCTCTAAATGTACAGTTGTGCCATTATATGTTGTCAGTTAAGTGATACCTTTTTGAAAGCAATTCTCTTAATAAGACTGTAAACTGAAATTTCTTGTCTGTAACCAGGTAAGGCTAGAGAGAACATTCACAAAATCCATTACCTGAAAAATTGTTTTGGGTAACATGAGACCAGAATATGAGGACAGTGGATAGGCTGACAAGTCCACTGGCATTAGGAATACTTTTCTTTTGCATGCAAAGCAATGATGGCAGTGAGGATTTGTTTTGACTCTGTCCAGGTACCTCAAACAGCACAGGCACTAGAGTAGGCAGGAATAACCTCTGCTAGGTAAAACTCAAACCTAGATTGTTCTTCTACAAGTGTCATGGTGAAAATAAGAATTAACTTGTAATTTCCTGAACTGAAATTCAGTTTCTGTTCAGCCAAAGTCAGAATACAATAGCTATAACCTAGCCCTTCTCTAAGACAGCTTATTAATTTGAAGTCTTTTCAATTTAAGTCAGTTTTCAGCACAGTATTTTTCTGTTTGTGCCACTAAGAGCTCCTAATCGCCTGTTCTCAATACTCTGAAGAAAGAAAAAGCAACATCAGCCACAAAGTGGTGAATATAGCTAAGTATTCCACAAGTACATGAGATGATGCAGAAGCAAGAAGCAAACTAAAGGAAAAAAAAAAAAGAGAGAGCAGTGCAGAACATTCTTTAGTTGAAGCAGGAAGTCCAAATAGCGCTCAAATCAGGAAAAATTATCTGAAGCCCTACTGCCATGAGGAGCTACATTATAGAATTAATTCTTGAAACCAGAAATGAGTATTTGATCTACATCTAGCGAATAGTGATGTTTCTGCTGGTTTCAGTGGGATAATATCAGCTAGTATAAAAGCAGATAATCATAACAGATTGACAGCAATTGAATATAAATTAAAATTTACTCATTACTAAGAGAGGACAGAACACTGATGTATCATGAGTTAGTATAATCATTTGGGTCATTTTGTAGTGTTAGAGTTTTCATGAAAATTATCTTGACAAGAACCTTAATTGCTAAGTCAGGATTTCTGTATACCGAAGTTTAAAAGAAAAAGGAAGAACAAAATACAGTTTACTCATTTAAATGTGCTGCAATTGTAAAACAAATAAGCAAACAAACCACAACAACAACCAAAGAGCTGGCATTATATGTTAAGAGAATATAAACCTTTTTTTGCCTTTTTTTCAGCTGAGCAAGACCTACACTGAAAATCAACACTGGTTCAGGTGAAATACATACCTGCAGTAAAGGTAATGAACTCTGTCTTATAGATCTATGCTGCTGTATTCCTGAAGAGTTACTTTACTTACCCTATTCCTAAAGAGTTACTTAACACTGAAGACTTACCTTTCATTATTTCAAAATATGTCTATGTTTATTTTCATTACATATATGTCCAGGTCTCCGAGGGCTGTTTGGTAAATCTACGTCCTCCATCAGAGAAGCTTATGTCAGTCAGATAAGATCAGATAATCCAGACATCAGATAAACCTTTTAACTTAAACTTTTATTTTTTTGCAATCTCACACAATGAAATCAAAGGTTATTTTCTGCTGAACAGGAGTGGAAAATTAGGAGGATGTCTCACATGTCTAGGGAAACAAACATCTGATTTTTTTTCTTGAATAGTTCTATTCCTGCTTGTGATTTTTCTGTCAGACATTTATCAGATTTTGCAGAAAGAAAAGAGGTTTCTGAAAATGTTTATTAAGGAATAATTTAGTAATTTCAATAGTATTATTGTTCAGATTTTTCTCTGTTGTCCAATATACTCATGTCCACATGTATGAGGCTCATATATATGTCCATAAATTGTGAATAACTCTTTTGTTAGCTGAATTTCTATTAAATTGTATTAGATTTACTGCTGAGAAAAAGTTATTAATTTTTATTATTTAAGATAAAGGGACAATTTATTTGCTATAGCATCATGGATCCTCTTCTGCTTTTTTTTTTTTTTTGTTTTGTTTTGTTTTGTTTTGTTTTTCCACTGGCACAGTCTTGAATTTCCAGTATATTCTTTCTTTTCTTTGCAAGCAATGCTTGATTATCCTTCACCTCTTCCGTGTTGGGGTACATTTCTTTTATGTGTAGACTTAGTGACATGACGTTTTCAGCTATTTTAAAACTCCTTTAAAAAATTCTATGTATTGACATCTACAGAGGAAAGTATCACTTTGGATCACAGCAACCACCTATTAATTCTTATACTCTATTACACTGCAGATGGTTTAAGGTGAAGGGCTCAATTTTCTGCTGCAATGAGTCACTTACTAGGTTAGACAAACAAATCTCTATAGTAAACAGCTTCTCAGCTTCAGAAAGAACAAAAGTCTTTCCTCCCTTTTCTTCCTGTTAATACTTCAATTTTTCATTCTAACAACACAACTGAGGCAACCTTTTACTTTATTAGTCCGTTGTGCTCCTGAACTGGTGTTGTGCCTGAACTGGTTTTGCTTGATTTGGCATGTCCCTTTTTTGAAAAGGGATAAACAAGGGAAGCGGTTGGGAAAGAACTGGTAAAAGTCTCTGTAGTTAGTCTCACAGTCCCTTGGTGCTATTTTAAACAAGAGATTTTACTGGTCACAATAATGAACATTTTTTTCTCCATGTTAGTGATACACATTCAGTATACTTGTTTCTATGGGAAGTCTGCTATGCATGATGCAGAAGTATGGTTGTAGCTGAAAATGCATCTTGCATGAGTGACAGAGCTTCTCAGTAGTGTTTTTATTGTGAAGCGCAATATTTCTAACAGATCAGGCAAAGAGATAGGCCTGTGAGTAATCTGTATAACTGAGTATCTGCTTATTTCATAAATTTTCCTAACCTACACCCTCTAGTTTATGTTGTGCCTAAAGGGCCATTGTCAACCCTGAAAATGTTTTTGAATACAGCTATTGATATTCCTCATATACTTCTTGTTCCATAACACTTTCTGTTACTTGCTATTGGTTCCATGTATTTAATGCAATTGTACTTTCTTAAGCTTATTTTCTGATGTTGCTAAAGAATGTAGAATTATGACCCTACAAGAAAAGATTCTGGCATCTATCTCAGGGTATTTTTTGTCTTTGGAATAGTAGAATTAGAATTAAAACATTACATGGAATGTTTTTGTAGAACAACATATTCAATGTACTTTTTCATACATGCCCCCTGTGATGACTTCTTTGATAACAGTGTATTCAATCTATAGATTATATAAATAAAATATAATTGCATTTTTTTAGGCTTTTTTTTTTTCTTTTTGTAGCTGTTCGTGAGCTCACACTTGTATGAATCAACTAAATATAATTTCTTAGGTTTAGCAAATAGTTCTGGCCATTTCACTACTGATTTCCATATATTTGCACTTTTTACTTCAAGTATCATTGTCTATTAGTGCCAGCAGATATTGCAATCAATATAAACTGAATTGGTCTTTGAAAATTAAGCACTTTATCAAAACTGTCAGTTTCATATCTTTCTACAGTTTTTCTTGGTTTTCTGAGCACTTTCCACATTGCTTTGATAACATAGCATGTATTGCAGTCTATTATAGATTTAATTTAATGACAAATTCTTTAAAGTGACATAGATGCTTTCAGCTGAAATTTATAGTGTTCAGTATTCAAGAAACATTTTATTGTCTTTGAGCATAAGGAATAAATTCTATGCAAATTCTGCTTCACTAATGAAGAGTTTAATATCAGTTGATCAAGTGCCTATTTTTGAGGAACTAAGTTTCTTCTCTGCAGATAATTCACTGATGAGCATCACTAGAAGTTAATAAATTTAGAAAAAGATTAAGTCAATAATTTGATGTCTTTATTTAAGGTATTGATCAACACATTACTAGTGATAGTGAGATAGGAGATTCTTAATTTAAGAGGTCCATAGGGAGAATCTGAGTATTTTTATTTTAATAAAATACTAATCTCATGTGCAGAAGGAACACTGCAGGGATTAAGAAAAAGAAACACAGAAATAAAATAATATAATAAAGTCTGGTTTTGCTTTATGCTGGCCTGGTCTGGAGGAACAGAACCTGAGTTTCAGTATACATGTATTTTCTAAGAACATTATGAAGAAAATGGGGCTACAGGGATGATCAGGGGCCTGAAACACCTGCCCTATGAGCAGAGGCTGAGGGAGCTGGGCCTGTTCAGCCTGGAGAAGAGAAGGCTGAGAGGGGACCTGATCAGTGTCTATAAGTACCTAAAGGGAGGCAGTGAGGAGGATGGGGCTGGTCTCTTTTCAGTGGTGGCCACCAACAGAACTAGAGGAAACGTCCAGAAACTTAAACATTAAAAGTTCCACAGGAACTTAAGGAAAAATTTCTTGACAGCAAGGGTGACAGAGCACTGGAACAGGCTGTCCAGAGAGGTTGTGGAGTCTCCTTCCTTGGAGATCTTCAAGACCCGCTTGGATGCGGTCCTGTGCCACATGCTCTTGGCATAAGAACAAACTAAGGTAAATGACAACTTTAAAACTAGGAAAAACAAAATGCCTGAAGCAGTAATAGGGAGGAAGGTTTTGCTATGGGAGGCATGTAGAAACCTGGATGCTGATTGGAAACAAGTGGAAATAATGGAAGTAATTGTCAGAAAATGAACAGCTGAACTATTAACCTCGTACTGACTCTTTCAGTTATCTTTGGATCAAACAAGATATGTGAATTTCCATCTAACTGGGGAAAACTAAGTGAAGAACTTTTTCAGTGTTAATATAGAATATGTAAAGAAATTACTTGTTCCATGTTTTTTTTCTATGATTTTCCTCATCTTTCAAGACCAAACAATTACCTGCTAAGAATAAGACTCCCTAACTTCATATTAAATTATCAAAGGGTAGATACAATGATCCTATGAACTATCTTTATGTAAGCATGTATATGACAATATTTTTATAACAGACAGAATAAAATGTGAGGAAAACAATAAAAATTTAAAAAAAAACATACAATTTCTTATTTGGTAAATAACTTCTAAAAATTGTAGTTAAATGTCATATTAGGCTTGACTTTCTCCTTAAAATTTAAGTCCATTCTTCATAATATTTCTTAAACATAAACAGTAATAAATCCAAGGTGTTATGCATGAATATATTGTAAACCAATTAAACTATATTTTAATTGGAGTATTGGAATATTTAGAGGATATATCACTTTCTCTGGTATCATATCAACAATCATGAATATTTATTATTTCAATGTATAGTACCCTATTTTTTAACTTGTCATGAGGAAAAACAAACATTGCATCTACAAGGCATTCTAACTCCCTCATCTTTTAATCTTGACTTCGTTACAAGTTCCTTGCAAAAATGTATCTCTTTTGCAAGAATAATATGGTAAAATACATCCGTTTCTTTCTATTCAGTCAAAACAAACTGGTATCATTGAATATCTGAAAGCTTTTCTACAGAGAAAATCAAAATTTCATCTTATTTTAAGAAATATTGAATTAGATGCTCTGCATAACATATGTTCTCTTGGCTTATTCAAAACCTAGAATGCCTATTATGTTGTTGTTGTTGTTTTAAAAGTGAGGGTTCAAAATTACTATCAGCTGAATCAGAAAGATTTTTGTCTAGGAACGAAACTTCCTGAAGGAAAGACAAGAAAGAAAGAGGGCAAGAGAGTAAGGATATCCGTAAGGTACCAGCAACTCCATAAATTACTTAAAGATGCCGAGTCCTCTTTTCTTCCATGTATGTTTTTTTTGCTTTTACTCATTTTTCAAAAATATCCATTTTGTTTACCAGGTGTTTAGTCCCTTTACCAAATTAGTGCAAATTGTGCTATGCCCAAAGGCAGTAATTTCTAACTCAATGTTTCCAAATTTAACTCCCCAAAGTCTCTTAGAATCACTTCTGCTTTGTTATCTTTTCCACAAAAGTGCTTCTGAACCCAGCCAATCTCCTAAGCAAGAGATTTAAGACCTGATTTTATTCCCATTAACTGTCAGTGGAATTTTGATAAGTATTTCAGATGAGGGCAAAACGAAGTCTGCAATTCTGTGGTAATCATGATTTTGAGGTCTTAAAAAACATCTCTTCATTGAGGATTCTGGTCACCAGTGCTTTAGAGATACCATTTTGTAATTAGCAGCTTCATTTTTTAAAAGACACAATTTAATACAGATCTTAATACCTAGAGGGCCACAGTGAACTTTTAGGACTTTTTTTCTTTCTGTCAAGCTACTGAGATTTGTCTTGATGAATAATAGGAGCTCAAAACTGCAAAAGTAGGACAGATTGAGAAGTCACCCATGCCACAGATTTTTTTCATTTTGGTATGGATCATGTGCTTATATGTTACCTTCTCAAAGCTTCCTCAAATAGGATATGCATTTTTTTGTGTGTATGTGTCTGACTGCTGTTCACATATATTTTTATAAATATTTTATGTAGAAAATCCCTTGGATTTGCATTGGCAAATGGCTTGAATCTAATGTAAAAATCTCAAATATTGGCATTTGAGATTTTTACTGCCCCACAATTGTATGAAAAGTATTACTAACATATTACTTTGTGACGAAATTTCAAAATATTTTACTGTAATATTATGGCACTTTTAAAAATACTCCCTTAAAAAAAGCTCTTGATAAGAGTCAGTCACCTTACAGAGAGTCATTGAGAAAGCTATACATTTTTTTTACTTCCAAATTCTTACCTGTGGCACCTAGGCTAAATCTAAGCCTGGACAGCTCTTTGAGCATAGCTTAGCTGTCTAAAGTCAAATTTATTATTCTCTTTGTGACATTATGTTCTCTTGGTATTAACACACTTTTTCACAGGTCATATGGCTGTGGCCTCGTGGGATTTCAAAATACAGTTATACTGAGGGCAAGGTAAACCTTGCTTCAGTTACAATCTTTAGTGAAATATGTGGAAGGTTTTGCAGCACTGCTGTATTAAAATTTTGTTGAAGTTAGTTTTGTAATTCCTTGCTATCAGAGGATTACAACTCTACAGCCAATGATGAGAAATTTCTGTACAAGCTTTCTTTTATAATTTTCCTCACAAGTAAACAAAAAAAAACTGTACTCAGTTGTTTGATGTAAAAATAGCTGTGAAAGGGAAATTTGACACTTTTCTCTGAAAGCATATTTTTGTGAAGAGAGAGGCAGGAAATTGCCTCTTGATAATAAAACTTGGGAACATAACAGGGAAAATTATAATTTGAATATGTTCTGCTCTGTTTTGGGGACAGAAAAGATGGGATAGTACCTAAAGCTAGATAAGAGTTTCCTGCCTTCACTCAACCATGACCTTTTCTGAAGAGACACACCCTTTGTGAGAGGTGAGAAAGAGATACAGTGCAACAGACCCTGGAGCAAGGTTGGCCAGCTCAGGTCAGTCTTCTAGCCTGGAAGCAGAGATTCCCTGAACGTGCTTGTAAGACTTCTTGAGGTATCTTGGTGCACTAACTGGTGTTGCACTGGTGGTGGTGCACTACTGGGATGAGCTAGTAATGGTTCAGCATCAGATCATTAGTGTAATAGAGTCAAAGCACCCATGAAGTTTGTGTAACTACTGTGGGCTTATCCTGATGTTACTGAAAGCAGAATTCCTTTTTTTTTTTTCTTCCCTTCCCTTCCCTTCCCTTCCCTTCCCTTCCCTTCCCTTCCCTTCCCTTCCCTTCCCTT
>JAWLRI010000824.1:321646-353912 GCA_034781795.1 Crypturellus tataupa | reverse complement strand
TCCCTTCGCTTCCCTTCCCTTCCCTTCCCTTCCCTTCCCTTCCCTTCCCTTCCCTTCCCTTCCCTTCCCTTCCCTTCAAAACATAAATTACACTTTAGACTCCATTTACCTTTATTTGTTTACTTGATGTGTTTAGTCAGATTCAGAAATATTTTGGTCACAATTTAAGTGTCCTATCATGATGGATTCATTTTATATTCATTGCAAAAGCACTGATTTGACTGAACTAATTTTGAATTAATGTTGCTCCCACATGTATATCTTTAGATGTTCTGCTTTAATCAAAGATTAATTAGGACTTAGTAGACACTTATTTTTTAATAACACTGTTTGGGGATTTCAAGCTACAGGCATCCTTGGGGTCATTTGGGGCCAGATTTATGACTTTCACTATACGGTTTTACCAGAGATAAAGGTAACTTTTATTAACTGTTTTGGTAGTATCTAGCAATATCATGCAGATTGACTAAAAGGATATTCTACTTTTTAACTAGTCTAGACAATTAGAGAATGAAAGAGGGAAGAGAGGTAGAGATCCCCACATGCTACTAACTTGGCTTCTAAGACCAAAATTTGGAGATGCAAAATCCTCAGGTACTGTCTACACCTAAAAAGGATATATGCTATTTTTTCCATAGAAGAAAAAGTTTTAACTGCCTATATTAATGTCCTTTGAGACTTAGGCTCCAAAACTCACTGCTAAATGTCAGGTACCAGATATGGTTTAGCTAAATGGATAAAGGACTTCAGCTACCTGGAGCAAGTCCAGAAAAATGCCATAAAGATGGCTAAGGAACAGGAATATCTCCCATGTGAGAAGAGGCTGGTTGAGAGAGATTGTTTAGTCTGGAGAAGAGAGGGCTCCAGGGGGCTCCAGGGGGATCCCATCAATGTTTCTGATATCTGATAAGTATCTGATAGGGGGACTAAAGAAGACAGAGAAGATTCTCCTTAGTGGTGCCCTACTGACAGGATGAGAGGCAATGGACACAAACTGAAACACAGATAATTTCCACACAAGAAAACACCCTTTTACTGGAATACTGGAACAGGCTGCTCATAGCGATTGCAGCATCTCCATCCTAGGAGATGGTCAAAACTTGATTGGACATGCTCCAGGGTAGCTGTTCTAGCTGAGAGCTGAGAGGTTGGATCAGATGATTTCCAAAGATGCCTTCCAAACCCTAATGATTCTGTGATAAACCTCTACCCTGTCCACAAAATGGGCTCCTGTGTAGTCTGTCTGTTAGGCATGGGGCTGACATGTTATTGTGGCCTGAGTCTCCAGACTCCACGCCTCAGTCTGCCAGCTGCTTGTTCTAAAGTCGATTGACTGAGTCAGTCAACCTTTGATCTCTTATTTTTTGTGGTTGAATGACTACCTAATTTCCTCATGGAAAGTTGAATATTCAGAGGGCAAGAATAAACATATATTGACCAGTCAGATGTGTGGCTGAATCTTGTATATATGTGTCTGAGGCAGCTTTTCAGTAGTTCAGATATATAGCACAGTGCTGCCCTAATAGTAATGAGTTTAGCATGAGATAGTAAACTAAAATTCTTTTCTGGAGTGCTCAGAGAGTTAGTTCGGCTGAATTCTATATTACTGTGCTATATTAATATTAATTAATAAATGTATTAGTAGATTTAAAGGTAGCTTAAATACATCAAGTATGTGCAGAAAGGGCTGCATTGTACACATTTGCTTTTAGGGAACAGTGAAGCAGAGTAATTTGTTTTGCAGAAATCAGAACAGGAGAAGATGATAATGGTCTAGAAACACCCCTTCCCATCAGTAGATTCTACAGATGAACAACTCTATACTCACTAAACTGACCTTTATGGATCCAATTTTGAGATTTTATTATATTGAGTGGTTAGATGTGTTTTGTCCATGTATTCTACTATAAGATGGTTTTAGAAGTCAGGACAATACTGAAAAGCTTAAGGTACTTTTACATCTGTTAATGTTTCTGCAGCACTTTAGGAATGGCCAGAAACAGAGCCTAAAATGAAAATACTTCCTGTCTAGTGCCCATTAAAACTCAACATTTTGCTTCTGTAAAACAATAACTAACTCCATGCCAGTTTACATATGGGATATCAATTTTGCGTATTAAAATCTGAAATGTACTGGCCACTCAAGCTTTTATTTCATTTTTTCTGTATTGTCTCCTTCTAGTAGAAATGGTAATTAGCTTTCTCACCAGGTGTGAGAGCTAAAATATACGTGACTGTTGAGGATATAAATCCACTTCAAACATGTAAATAATATGCTACTATACATTAAGCAAAAAATACTAATATGGTTGCTGGTGTATAATTTGGGACTACCTTGTGCAATTCTTTTGGAGATACTAGGAACTTATTTATAGCTTACTAAGGAAAACAATGTAATTAGAAAAACATTCCTATAATACTGGAAGTGACTTGTTAGGAGACAACTCAAATCCTTTTTATCTGAGGATACACTCAATGAGAGGATTATTTTTTCTCAGCAAGGAAACTATGCCTCTGGATTTCAGAACTGGGACTCTCATCCTTGATTGCAGGCAAACAGCTTATGAGGATAAATACTGCATAGTGAACCAGCACATGCTTACATGTAAAACCCAGAGGGCTTGCCTAGACATAGATGTCTAGTGTAATTTGAGATGCCCCATTGAGATTCACCATCCTTCCATCTGCTGCCCCATAGGTCCTGTGTTGCATCTTACAGACCAGCAAGAAAGGCATTTCAGGGTACCTTAACTGTCACAAGAACATCTGTATTTTGGCAACTGAATCCTACTTGAAGGTGCGATCCATGTTATTGGACTCTAGCTGTGGGATTCAGTTTGAGAGGAAAAAATGTATGTGTAGGTATCTGCGTGAAAGTGTGTGGTCATAAAAGGTATCTAAGCTCTCATTTCAGCCAGTAGAGCCCGAAGAGCAGTTCAGTTCACTATAAAAGTGACCCTAAAATTGATGCTAGATTACAGGTTAGCTCAATTGCTCTTTTGGCTCCATCAGCTGTATTTACTAGATCCTCTTTGTCTGACATGTGAGCCTTGACACCCAGTGTGTCTGTATATACTTTCATGTAGACACCTAAAAATAAATGTTTTAATCCTGAATTGAATCCTGTCCTAGATATTCACTCTTAGAAGTTAAAATCTGAGCTACTCACGCCAGGGTCTTTCATAGTGCATGGAAATTTTAGATCCATTTTAGAGTTCTGCTTTTGATTAGATGAACTGCATGCCAGTAATACCTACTTCCTGCCTTTTACTATAAAGGGACCCTGGGATGACTAGCTCAGTTGTTAATATCGACTAGTTCCTGAAATTTACCATGTTAGCAGTTCGCCCAGTTTCTCTGTCATTAGTATTGCTCACCATCTTAAGTTTAATATCATTTTAAAAATTGCTGATATGCCAAAATGTAGAATATGAAGAGTTGAAATATTTCTCCTCAACATCAAATTTGCAAGACCAATTCTATTAATGTCATTTATAAATTAAAAATATAAACTAGAAAATAAAACATCTCCTAATCTTGTTGACAATTGAAATATTTTCTATTAACATAAGAAACAGGAGAAAATGAGAAAATTATAAAGAATTAATACTCTGGTGAGTGAGAGATATGTAGAGTTCATCCATGTAACTCATAAAGATATGAAACCACATCACTAAGAGGTTTGTATTCTAATATTCTAGCTGTGCTTGCTTATTAGGATTTCTGTTCTTCTGTTTCTGCTAGTAACAACCAACTGACAATACTAAAAAAACAAAGTAAAATGATTGCTGATGGATATAGTTAAAATTTGTACATACTTACACAGAAGAGGGGGATTGTCACTGTATTTTTCTCACCTCAAAGGACAGAAGGGGTTGAACTTTCAGAAAAAAAAGGATCTATTCCAGATTTTGTGTCTGTGTTCTGTAAGACAGTAAATAATTTAAAAGTTTACTACAGCAAATGGGAATATTTTCTTACATCATCAATAGTGTTTATGTGTATGTTTAGTCTACTTTTAAAAATCTTCCTGAATCAGGAGTCCCTGTGATCACTCCAGTTGAGTCTCCTGAAAATGGAGACAATCTAAAACCATTAGACACTTGAAAATTTAAGTTGACATAGGTAAATATTATTTGATATTTTTCATATGTATTTAGGGTTTTAGCAAGATAACTACAATGTTATGATAATAAGGAAGTTCTCAGTGGCTATGATTTGACAAGAGGATTTCCATAAAGCATAAAAAATGTATAGCTTAAATTTTATTACATTTCCCCACAAAGCTAGCAGTGAAAACATGCCAGAATTCTAATGTTATATCTGAAGCAGAACTGGAAGGCTTTTAGAGATGAACCAATCTGATTTACCTTTCTATGTAAGATAAAATGTAAGAAATAAAGAGTGTGTATTGTGACAAGTAATGCAGATTAAGAGAAATAATTCACCATCTAAACTATCATTTAAAACATAGGCAAGGAGAGATTTTTAAAAACTACTATAGGACATAGCTAGTGTGAATTGGTAGATCTCCACTGATGGCACTGGAACTTTGCCAATTTCATCAGCTGAGGATGAGTTTATGTAAGTTTTAACTTCGCAGCATCCCTTAAAGCATCAAGAATAAGATGCCATGGTGACTCAGGAAATCAAGCCAAGATAAAATAATTATTAAAAAATAAATGAGAACTGTTCTTTAGTGCAATACAGTTTTATTTTGAATAGCATTTCATACAAATTCATCCCAAGATACTTTACAAAAAAAAAAGACATAAATAATACAATTATGTGGTTTAATAATAAATAATAGATTAAAAGCTCTTATATTCGTGGGACAAAAGAATGCAAGGATGCTAGCTTAAGTCATAGAGGAGGAAATATGTGACCCAAAATCTGAATGAAAGAAAATATTTTTTCCTGACTAAAGTCTTATACTCAGGAGAAAATTAACCAACAATATAACATATGTTATAGATGGACCATTACATAATTACTTGGAAGTGAATTTCTTATGAAGGTGTGATAATGAAGGTTCATTATTATTATAGGACTGAAATGTTAATATTTGTAAAAGAATAGAATGCAACTAAAAATGTGATCATGTCATTCTTCCTTTGTTTAATATTTTAGGCATTTACTTTTCATTTTTCTAGTGGATAATATCAATAGCATGTTGAATAATATAAGCGACAGTGCCACATTATTCCCTAGTCATTTGAAATATAGTAAAGTGTTTCATCCAAATGGTTCCATACCCAGAGAAGAATGAATAGACAAAGACATTGTGTCTACTGGATTAGGGGTCATGAGTCACAGTAATGTATGTTTTACATTTTGGTACACCCAAAGCTGTACCAAAAAGGTATTCAACATAAAATAGTGGGAAATGTGGAAAATTTCTCTTTATATATATATATATACATATATATAGTGATTTCTTTTTGTTTGTGTGTGTGTATTTTTAAATGCATTAGATTGATGGGAAAACTATCATTCATTCCGTAATGAAATAAAACTATGAAATAAAACTATTTGAACCAGGAAATTTCTGATGAGCTGTTACAGAGCTATAAAGGTGATTATAGTTCCTTAGTATTCTCAGTTTTTGACAATTTTTTGAGTACCTAGAATCTTTCGGAGCCTGACCTGAAAAGCCTCCATGCTGACCATCTGGGTAGCTTTGTATTTCATTTATTCCTAAACCTGACTAGTGTCAAGAAAATTCCACTTGTTCTTCAAGAAGTTCCACTTCCCTCTTCCTTTCAGAAAGGTCTTGAACAGATAGGTAAGCCTTAAAAATAACTTGCATGGCTGCTATACTGGGCTCAATACGAAAAGTTTTTCTTTAAAACTTCATGGTACCAAGACTTTATTTGCGCTAGAAATCCTGCAAATAGAGCACTGAATGAAGGAGAATGGCTAAATTCCCTACTCTGTCCAAGAAGATTCAAATGTGTATTTGCTAACTCCCTGGAGACTACCAGAATATGGACTGCTCAAGCAATGGGAGTATTTTCTGGTCTTCCAAGCAATCCTGTTCAAACTTAAAGAAAATAATACATGAATAGAGCATATTCTGTCTGAGTTCTGTAACGTTAAGCTTCATGTAGGAAGAGAGGGATTGCTGGCTGGCTCAGCCAGCCAAAAATAATAATAAAAAAGGAGTGGGGTACTGTTCAGTGGGCAGTGGGAGCAGGGGAGCAGGGGAGAGAAAGAATGAGTCACCAATGGCATGTAAAGGAAAGGATGGTGACTTTAGAAAAAAGCCACTCTTATTGTTGGCTTCCAGCTAAACATGTTTTTTTTCTAAACACTTTTCTAATCTTCTTCACTCTCTTCCTGCTTCATATGCTTCAGACCCTGACTCAAAGCTAGTGACTCATAAGATGAGTGAGGATCCTAAACAGGAAGCGTTATTAGCACTGCAGTGCTTAACTCACTAATGTATATAGCTTTAAGCTAAAAACAAGTTGTATGGTTCATGTATTTATCCTTTGTTATGTTTGTGTCTATGTTGGAACAGATGTTTTTATTACGCATCTTTCAAGATAGAGGTTTCGAAACATACCTCTCAACTTTCAAGGCTGGAGGAGGCAGGAAATTATTTGTGCAAATGGAGACATATAGCCAAGGAGTTGCTAGAAGCAGACACAGAGATGCAATGACGACAATGTGCCTAGGACATGACCGTGAGAAAATGGTGAAAGAATTAGAGAAATGAGGGTGAAAGGACTAAAACAGACCAGAAAACATGATAGCAGGCTTGGTGAAAAGAGCTTTCATCATCACTCTCCAGTGGCCTCCAGCGGGAGATACTCACTCCCTTCCTTCCTTATTTGCAAACTCAGTCTATCTTCCTGAGAATGGGAATTGGGGTAGGGGGTGTGGAATGGTTTGTGACCAATTCATTTGAAGTTTTGTCAAACCTTATAATACATCAAATGTCTACAGGAAAAATGCAGAACCTTTGATTTCTAAAAATGGCATTAATTTTATAAGGTACAAAAAGAACCTGGCTGTGAGAAATCATGAACTTTTTGAAGACTGTGTTAGATTTTAATTTGCATTTGGACATTCACCAGAAACTGGTAGAAGAACATCTTGTTTGAATTTGTGACTTGAAGAAATAGGCTATATGCTTAAAAACATCTTACGGATCAGGCCAGCTACATATAGGGCTACCACTTCCCTCCTCCAAGGAAAGCCAACCATGTAAAATAAAATTACAAAGTTCCAACATATAGGACTCCAAACAGCTTTCTGAAATCTTCTGAAATAGTGGAAGTATTTAGATAATAATATCAAAGATTAAAATATTATTCTATTTTACTAAAATTTAGCAATATCTGCATACATTAACTGTACAAATAATAAATATTTACATATATCAATAAGTCTATGGTAGATACACTTCACAGAGCAGGTTGAACTTTTTTCTTACAAACATAGGATGTTTGGTGACACTTCATATCAAATAGCATGATTCGAAATAGTGAATATTTTCACTAAAAAATGATTCACTGTCATATCATAATCTACAAACAACTACTTGAGGTAAGATGATAAAAGAAACAGAGAACTTTGAACGAAATATGAGCAGAAAAGTTTGGTATGTCTCCAGATCTACTTTTTTCCTCCCTAAAACAATAGGGAGGAAAAATAGGTATTCAAAGGGTGGCATGAATCAGAGACAGCATTACTATATTTTTGGAAGTCCCTCAGGTTTGAGGATGTCTCTCACCATCAGACTGTATGGTTTACACAGGTATTTTAGCCATGCTTTATATATATTTTGGCAGGGCACGGCAAAGACTTTTCTTATTACTTATAGCAATTAATATGAAGTTTGTAATATTAATGTTTTCTTTTTATTTTGGCCTACCTTCTTCAAGGTGCCAAAGGAAAAAAACAAGGAAAGTACACTTTTAACAGGAAAATACTGTACAAATGTATTTCAGATATGTTAACAGTGTTTCCTTTGAAGAAAAGCTGTTTTCCCTGTGGGAAAGACCTATTTCCCTGTTTGACAAACATCACTTTCCTGTACCTGTTACTTCTGCTCATCTTAATGATTAGTTAGGAAGCTGAGAGTGTTCTTATTTGCATCTTTCTTCTATACTATGGCATTCTTGCCCAAGGAGAGTTAGAAACCTTGGTTAATATTAATGAAATAATTTGGGACCTGAATCAGCTCACTAACTTCTGCTGCCTGGGCAGTAATATTACTCCTCATTAAAGCTTGTGGAAGTTCATCTCACATTCAATTACAGATGCCTAAAAACTGTTTTCGAGGTAATCTATGCTCTGTAGACAAGACAAAAGGGGAGAAAAGGATCAGCTTTTCCCTCAGGATTTGCTGCTTTCTTTGCATATAATAGTGCCAGCCAGCTGGGAGATTTTGCTAAGTGACTTCTTGGTCAGAGAGATATCATATTGAGAGATGATAAATGACTCTGGGCTTCTGCTGTATGATCTAGCAGAAATAATGCAATAGTCTCAAAGGAATATTGGAAGTTGTGTCTGTAGCAGCTTCAGGGAAGCAGTAATATTTATATCAGTGTTATAAATTCTATACAAGTAAAAGGTCTTTTTTTTTTTTTGAGGGCATAACATTTTGTACTGTTTCAAACCTTTTAAATATGAATCTAATGGGACTGCCTTTGCTGAGTGAAAGTCTGCAGGGGATGGAAGTTCAGGAAGAGGATGAGAAGCAGACAGGTCATATACAAGTGATTCTGGTTGCTTTTTCATGCCTTAACTTGTGTTCTATTAGGAAGGTTGTCTGTAATCAATAAAATACATGATTCCTTTGTAAATACAATGTTTTAGAAGCACATAACAGGGCAGAATCTTTTGTGAATGAAAATAAAAGGCAGCAAAAGGAAATAAGGAAATTGAATTTGAGTTCTGCTTTGAATCAGACATTTTGTTTTTCAAAAGCTGTAAAATTTCAAATCCTTTTGTTGCTGTTCTAAATCTTTTTTATTTCTTTCTCAGACTCATTAAAGGCATAGATTTCCTTCATTTGCTGTCAGACTTTGTGAGAAAACATTCACTCACATTATGAAACATCACTTTGCAATCTCTTTTGGCTTTGGTTTCTGCCCCTGAAAAAATCAACACATGCAACGCAAAACATAATTACCACATATTTTGTACTGTTAATGTTCTTCTTTTTTGTATGTATTAAGAAGGCGAAAATACACTCAACTGCTATGAAAAAGAAAAATCTTAAATTAACATATGTTTAAACTTAGAAGTAATAATTTAAATTCTGGATTTTAGTTGATTTTTCTGTCAAAACAAGAAACTCACTCTTATGTGATCCAACTTGGTCCACAAAAATATTATTGGCAGATGGAGCATTATATCTATGTGAAATTTTGGAAGAACTGAATAATTTTTAGTGAAGTCTTTTGCATTGTCAAAGTATAATTAGTGTTAACTGTTGACCTGGGCAGCATTTTTTGTCTTTGAAAATGTAAGGTAGATGATACCTTCTATAGGTGTTGTATTCACCTTAAACCTATTTAATATTATTAAATGCTTTGATATAGTGTAGAAGCATTGGTTAAAAAGTACTTTCAGGTAAGAAAAATTAAATAAAAATCTGTCTTTTCAGAGGATATAAGCAGCTATAGCTTCACTGATCGGCATGATACAGAAAAATATATGGCTCTCCAAATTAATGGCCATTTTTGTCCAGCATTGTTCACCTTGAAGTCTGGTAATGCATCTGCTACAGCTAAAAGATGGAATTGCTTTGCACAATTCAGTTCCTTTCTTAAGGTTTCCCAAATGTTCATCATCACTGAGGCATTGCTCATGTAGTTTAAGCTTCCTTTGTTGAATCTGGTCATGACTTCATTTGCAGGTTTAATAAACAGGTTAGAACTATGTCATGCTCAGCATGCTGATGACAGCCAGCTCCATGTCCATGTGACCTGTCAAAGCACTCTCGTCTAAGCACATGCTTTTACTTCGGTAGTAAAATAATCACCTTTGTTTAATTTAAATAATATTTTTTTTTAAATAGATTATTTTAATTGAAGTTCTAAAGATTTTTTGAAGTGGTACCATTACTTTTGCTTTTAAAACATACAATTTAAGAGTTTATTTACAGAATGGCCTAGCTGCTTTTGACATTTAAAATAATAAGTACCTATTAGGGCAAGATTTAAAAACCATATGCTGAGCACAAAGAACAATGATTTCAATGACATTTTGTGTGGAATTTGAACAGAGGCTG
Organism: Crypturellus tataupa; assembly: GCA_034781795.1. Classification (NCBI taxonomy): domain Eukaryota; kingdom Metazoa; phylum Chordata; class Aves; order Tinamiformes; family Tinamidae; genus Crypturellus; species Crypturellus tataupa. The sequence goes on along the minus strand of JAWLRI010000824.1, from coordinate 343,663 downwards.
AATACACGCTTTCAATGACTGGATAGAAACAACATACCATAATGGCTCCAAAGGAGCTGTTACAATCTACCCAGTCAATGATCCATGAACTAAGAGGGATTTACTCAATTTGAAACCAATCCCTTCTATCATGTTAAAAAATAAACAAGCATATTCTACTATGCTCTACTGATCCACATGGAAATTTCATTCTTATTCACTGATAGCACACTTAGCTTCTGCCTTGTCCTTATAGTGCTCTCTAATCTGGATTCTGCAAAGAAATGCTGATGGACTGATTAGGAAGAAATGTGTTAGTCTGTCTTGAGATAAACGACGGAAGTATTTTTCAGCTCTTGAAAAGAAGGGTGGGGTATCTGTAAACAAATGCACTTACTAGTGATTTTAAAAGAATGAGTTTCTATATCCAGCTAAATTACAGGTAGAGAGAACAGTTGCTTATATATTTTATCCATTAGTTTTTCTCCATATCTGTGAGAGCAGATTTAGCAACTAATTCTTCTTTAAAAAGCAGTTCTGAAAGAAACTTTGATGTGCAAAGATGAGGTAGTAATAGGGAACATACATGTGTATAATTAGAAATAATATAACAAGTTATAATAATATAAACATGTGGAAAATCTCTAGGAAATCAAAATAACCCATGCAGATGGATAGACATACATGACATGACAATGAACCTGCTTTCCCCTTTTTTTAAAAAACATAAATATGAGGAAAAAAATCTCTATTTAACTGAATTAGTGTCAGAAGGAAACCAGCCAGCCTTATAGCAATGGATATCCCATGCCTTAAGATATGAAGAATCTGAAGATTCCAAATTTGTGAAATTTTCCTCCTATGACAGGAGATTGATCTTCATAATGTTTTCCCTTAAAAGTACCCCTGCATGTAACTTTAAAATATGGCTATTTTGTAGGAATAAACCTTGAAAGATACTAAAAATAATAGTAAAAGACCAAGATATATGCTAACAAAACTGTTGAATATAACCTCTTTTTTGTCTGTATCTTGTACTAGGAATGTTCTAAAAATGCTAAGCAGTCATGATATTACCAGCTCATTCTCTGGATAATAATAACCTTGAATGATGACCAGATGATCATATACATATAGTTTTTATGAAAAATATTTTTATTGAAAATGGAATTCCTCATGTCTGATTTTAAATGATCAAAACTTTGATATATAGTCTAAGCTATCACCAAAGCTTCCTGAAAGTTTATGGAGAAAAATACACATCTCCAGAGGTAATTCATTAAGTCTGTTTTAGACTTGTGACTCAGGCTGTGAGAAATTGCTTCGTAAAGGTATCTTTCTGTTTCTTCTAACTTTATGCTTGAAAGGATGACTATCATAGAAGATGCCTAAAATTTATTTGGTTAAATGTAGATATTAAATTTAAAATCTTGTTGTGGGCAAAATGGAGCACATCATATATTTGGAGCAAAGATATTTTTTGTGAGCAATTAATGTTTTAACAGCGTAATAGTTCAAATCACTAGTACAATTACAAAAGAATGATACGGTGCATTTTAGGTCAAAGTTCTGACATTTGTCATGTGTATCTAGAATGCATATATAACCTGCAGAGTGTAAATCACTGTATACTTAGGAGGCAAATGATTTACTGAGGATCAAAAAAAATCTGAAATACTTAATATTACCTAGCTCAAATCACTTATCTGATATTTATGCAATACTCCTGAGGAAGAATTATATTAGGAAAGACAAAGGGTTGTCAGTGATCTTGCCATATTTGTTTATCTACATGTTGCAAGTAAGTAAATGGGATGATTAAACAATAGATAATCGTCAAGAGAAAGCATAGCTTTTTTTCCTGAAGTGCATTGAAATAAATATTTTCACATAACAAAATATAGTAATAAATAATATGAATATGTGTTTATAGAAATGATAAATAATCCTGAAAAAAAGAAATCATTTTAGGAAGAGAGTCTTAAGCTTAAGTCTGCTTTGGCAGGGGTGATTGAATCAGATGATCTCTGGGAACCCCATCCAAACAAAATTATTTTATGAGTCTACAGTTTTACAGTTCATAAACATTTGGAAGGCAATAAATGCTTAAAGCAAACAATTCATGAGTTAATGAACAATCAAGAAGTTTTTGTCAGCTGGCGAATACAATTACGGAAGAGGCTTGTAATACTTGTAATACTTCTGCTAATTATGTTTCAATTAGAAAAAAAATATTTGGAACATATAAGTAATTATTAAAACAAAAAAAATCCCAACATATAGAGCTGCAATACTTGTGATAATAATAATAATAGCAGGTCGTTGTACTTTAGTAATAGATTTACTTTACTATGTATCAAAACTCTAGCAGTTGTAGACAGAGATGTTTGAGGATCATAAAACTTATTCCAACTCATAAGTTGCCTGATGTCTGTTTACTAGACTCTTAAGTCAAAATAAACCGTTACTCATCTCTGAAAAGGTTGACAGTTTCAATGAAATATTTGACTTAAAAAGAACTTATATCAGCTATGATGTTGGATTTTATATCCATAATACATAAAAAGCAGAAAGGTAAGATCAATGCACTGGAGCTTCTTCAGACCTAAGTCTTTTTTGAAATCAGATATATAAAAGTAGGTAAAAAAAAGGGGGAATATACACCAAAGACCAAACCATATATATAAAAAATAAATAATACCAGAACTTCTATTCTTCCTAAGTAAAGAAATCCCCTTAGTAACTTTTTCTTTAGATTAAAAATGTATTCATCATTTTTCATCATCATCCAAGTGATTGCTATCATTAGTTTTTAAAAAATCAGCACAGATCCTATGTACTAGTCAAAATCTCCCAGAAAAATATATTTTAAAATGTAATCACACATTTTCAAGAACTAACTAAACCATAACACAACCATAGTGCCGTATTTAAGAAGGGTCCAACATGTTTTGTTTATGACCAGTTTAATGACCTGATTATCACTCTTAGATTTAGATAACATATACTGTCATTTGTAACATACTTTGAGTACGTTTGTATATTGAAATATCTGTCTTAGGTTTAGGCACTCATACAGAGCCACATCCACACTCAGATCCCTCTGTCCATTTATCAGTCCATTCATCATTCATCTGCATATCTATGAAATACACTCATCAAGAAACTCTGAAAAACTTATGAAGGAAGTTCTGCAATAAACTAAGCAAAAAGAGTAATGTTAATCCAATTATCAGTATTCTATGTTTTTTTTAAATCCATTCTCAGTCTAAACAAAATACTACTAGAGATACTGAAGATAACATCTGATGTAAATTGTCATAAATCCAATGAATTTAAGAGAATATCCATCTTTTACACAAATTTGACTTTTAGACTTGTGAATTTTACTACTAATTCACTTAACCCCAGACTCCCGTACAGATTAGGGGTTGACCTGCCAGAAAGCAGCTCTGTGGAGAGGGATTTGGGAGTCCTGGTTGACAACAAGTTAACGATGAGTCAGCAATGTGCCCTCGTGGCCAAGAAGGCCAATGGGATCCTGGCTGCATCAGGAGGAGGGTTGCCAACAGGTGGAGGGAGGGGATCCTGCCCCTCTACTCAGCTCTGGTGAGGCCGCACCTGGAGTATTGGGTGCAGTTCTGGGCTCCTCAGTACAAGAAGGACATTGAGGTTCTAGAGAAGGTCCAGTATAGAGCCACGAAGATGATTAAAGGACTGGAGCATTTGTCATATGAGGAAAGACTAAACGAGATGGGCCTGTTTAATCTGGAGAAGAGAAGGCTGAGAGGAGATTTGATTAACATATTCGAGCACCTGAGGGGTGATTGTAGGGAGGATGGAGCCAGTCTCTTCTCTGTGGTGGCCGGTGACAGGACAAGGAGTAATGGGTGTAAGTTGAAAGACAGGGAGTTTAATCTCCATGTGAGGAAGAACTTCATTCCTGTGAGGGTGACAGAGCCCTGGCACAGGCTGCCCAGGGAGGCTGTGGAGTCTCCTTCTCTGGAGATCTCCCAACGCCGCCTGGATGCCACCCTGTGCCACGTGCTCTGGGTGTCTGTACTAGAGCAGGGGGGTTGGACTAGGTGATCTCTAGAAGTCCCTTCCAACCTTAAGCATTCTGTGATTATAACTAAGTTCATATAGAAATTAAAATAGAAATGCTGGTTCATAGCAGTTTACCTCAAGCACAATTAACCCTACAATAAAGTTAAGTAAGTGCAATATTAGCAGCTTGAAAAGAAGTTTTGCACAATCTTCTCAGGCAGTCACACAGCTTCCCAAAACCTTTTTAAGTTAGGTGCCATACTCTCAGTCTGAGGACTTAGCGGGCAAAGAGATCTTTTCGGCAACCTCAAAAATTCTTCAGATATGTGTAGACTCAGACCCAGTAGGGGAATAGATTTAAAAATACATCCTTAAGATTTTGCAGAGATTTGTTTTCTTATTATTATTCTCTCAAAGACCTCACATGTGCAGCATGATGACATGAGCCATGAGATGTGCCCAGGGGATAAGTCAGTGTAATAGTAATAAACAATGGTGAAAATGAAGTACTGAAACTGGTTGTTACAGCAGTGAAAGGTCATGAAGTTATCTACTACATGTGTTTCTTGACAGATTTTAAGTAAAAATAATTTCAGATTTGAAACTGCCCAAATGAAGGTTCAGACACCATTTTAAAATATGATTACCTTTCATTGCTTACATAGAAATGCACAAAAATATTCATATTTTTTAAAAATATTTTTCTCTGAAAATATATAATCTCTCAGGTGGAATAAATATAGCATTGCTTTATAATTACTTCTGTAACTTACCTTATGCGCTTCTTCAAAATGCTTTGCATACCCTTTCATAACTAGCGTTTATTACTATTTTAAGCAGTTAATGCTTTGTACATATGTAAAATTATATACATACATGGTAGAAGTATTTATTTACCCAGTTTATGAAAAAAAGTGGTATTAAAGATATAATTGATGATTCTTAATTTGTAAGGCTAAGCACAGATTTGAAAATCCTTACAAGCACTCAACAGATGCTGCTGAGTTTTAAGGCAAAGCCTGTAAACATTGTAACAGCATGAACTGCAGTATGTTCAGCAGTTCAGAAAGTCAGTGCATGGAATTTAATGACTTTTTCGTTTTTATTGTCATTCATTCTAGTTTCAGGTGGGTATATGCTTTAAAACCTACATACACTGTAATTTTTTTTTTATTTTTAAGACGATTTAAATGATACAAAAATGGAACAGTGGCATTCCATTAAATTAGGTTTTAAATAGAATTTTTGGTATTCTGAAAAAAATATGTAAGTCAAAATGACATAGTAAATGTTTAAAAATCATGACAGAGGAGCAGACAAGGACAAAACTTACAAGGATGCTCTCCAATCTCTTGGTTGGAGGTGATATGTATGGTATATGGTGGCAATAGTTTGGATACTTTTATAAAGGAATTTTCCCATTGCTGACCTGTGACCAGAGGAGTTTTATGCTGTGAAAAGGATAACACAGTAAGATGGCCACAGAAATAAGGAAATCATGCCTCTGGCTATGTTTGAGTTAGCAAATTGTGTTGTGCAGTGGAAGATGATTTTCTGAGTAAAATAGTTGGGATTGAGCACCTGACACCCACAGTATACATATTTCATATAAACTCCCAGCATGTGAGATGCACTGGTGGAGTACATAGTCTAGAGTAGTTATATTTGAAAAAAAAATCCAATTCATGTGTTTAAGACCAAAAAAGGTGATGCAAACCGAAGCACTGTAAGGGGGAAGACTGAGAGATTTTTTCCCCATTTAAAACATTGGGATAGGTAAACACTTAGTATGCTACAGACACCACTCAGATTTCTGTCTTAAACAGTGTGTTGTTTTACCAAGTACAAAGCAATCAGCATTAGCTCTTGTTAACTTCTTTGAAATGACGTTTCTCTATAACTCAATCAATATATTCTACTGACTTTATTTCATATTAGAGAAAGTGTTTCATTTGGAGACAAAACTTGCAGACTAGAGTTGTGTATTTCCAAAGACTTAAAGGCTAGTCTGATCAACTGGAATGAAACTATGAAACTTTTTGACAAACATGAAAACTCTCTGTCCTGCTTTTATTGTAATCGCTTCAGCTTTTCATGTGAGAGAATGAACTCTAAATAATTAAATGGTATCCAAATTGTCCTGATTTTCTATTTCATCCATGCGGTTGTGCTTTTCTTAAAAAGTAACAGTGGTGATTGTCCATGATGTTTTTGTATTGCTACAGCAATGGATCTTCATGTACCAAGTTTTGCACCAACTGGTGTTCAACACTTAATACTTGGTAGGAAGCATTAATGTTTGGGTGTGGTGATTCAGCAGCTTGGTCTAATCACTGCAGGATTCCTGATTTGGTGATTCACAAGGAAAAGGAAGAACTAGACACAGTGTCTTTGCCCTTTATTTTCTTTTTCTCTGTGACTTGGAAACTTATACAAAACAGGGACACAGGGAAAAAATGGGCAAAAAAAAAGGCAGAGCTGAGATTTTCCCTGCTCCAAAGGATATGTCTTTGACCAAGTCAAAGAAAAGAGGCATAAGCATTTCATGACTTTAAAAAGAGCTGGCATAAGGTGCCCCACTTTTTAATTTTGAAAATCTGTTCCGTATGCAGCTGATGGAAGGGGCACTGTATAGCAACTTCTGAGATTCTGAAATGTCTCTTTGTTCTTCATTAGAATGAAAACAGAAGTCTTTGTGGAGTATACAATCAAATTTGGTGGGAAAAAAGCAAGGTTTTCATTGTAAGGTGAGTGCTCTTGTCCCCTTGTAGCAGAAGAGTTTTGAATTGTTTTGATATGAGCAGAATGTAAATTTGATCCTTGGCTTTCCATATACTTGTACCCTTAACCATTAGGTATCAGAGACTTGTTATTTCTCTCTTTTCACTGACATCCCATCTTGCCTATGAGATCTTTACCAGAAAATTATTATGTCTCCAGAAAACATTCTAGTGGTTTTAAAGTTGCCATTTGTTACAATGTTCTGGTAAATTCTGGTGTTTGCTTTGTTGAAGGAAAAAAAACATTTCTGGATACTTTTGCCTTGTCAGTGTCTTCTTGGTTATCTATCCACACACAAACAGAGAATGGATATATAGCACAGAAGAATGGATTCTGATTTATTTTTACACATGTGAAATGGCTTTATTTATCTGTATTATATGTCTTTTTTTGTAGTATATAATAGGTTTCTTCCCATTATGGGCAGTAGGATGTCATGTGAAGTGGTTTAGTTCTGAAATAATTCATTTTTCACTGTGATAAACTGTTTTCTTATGTTCTTTCCTTATACTCTGGATTTCCTTTGTGGTATTCAGTGGAAAAGCAAAACCTTCAAATGAAGAAATATCAGTCTTGCCCTTTCATAGAAAATCGATATCCTTTGTGGTTTCTTCTTTTGCTTACTTAGACTTTGTCAAATGTATAATATGCCCCAGAAAGCCCTTCTGGTGTTCATCAATTATTGTTTTACTGCAAGCACAATAAAGAACTAAAATATGCTTTTATTTGACAAATGAAAAAAGAGAACTTGGACACTTTATTATAGTGCACTTAAAATGTGAATGCTTGAGGGGTCTTACCAGTGTTCCTGTTTTTTATTTATTTTTTTTTTCCAGAGAAACACACAATAGCACAAGTCTGTCTATTTAAAGATAAAGAAATAGGACTGATTTCTCCACTACATACAACTTTTTTTTAGGGCAAATTATTTCTAAGTGTATACACCCCCAGCATTTGAGATACTGGCAGATAGAATTCTTTTTTTATTATTCTAAATAATAATGTCCTGCTAAAATCCTAAGATGGGAATGCTGCATTTGTTAACTTCCACCGATTAGGTCCGCTGCATTAAAAACTAATATTTAGTTCTAGAACTAATTTTTTGTCTGGTTATTTACTCAATTTACTGTTCTAAGTAACATCCTATGGTAATGGAAAGCTTCTTGAAAATTACAAAACGAAAAAAAAAATGATTACTTTATATCGGAGTTGTTCTTGACCATTATATAGTAGTATTTCCATGACATTTTAAGATAAAAACAAATGCTATGGCACTGTAGATTTTAAGAAAAAGTGGAAGGGTTGTTTAGTTTATGTATAAAATGGAACATGACAGCCTCTCCTCGTTGGTGCCTCCAGAGTGTGTGCTAAAAAGTTATCATCAATGCTATGCAGAAACCTACAGGACTGTGTGTGTCTGGCTATGTTGTCTTTCCAGTTGATGTCAGGGAGGTTGAAGTCTTCCATGAGAACCAGGGCCTGAGCCCATGAGGCTGCTTCCAGCTGTCTGTAGAACTCCTCAACTTCCTCATCCTGATTAGGCGGCCTGTAGCAAACACCTACCACAGTGTCTCCCACATTAGCCTGCTCTCTAATTCTTACCTAACCACCCCCAAGTTGAGCTCCATGCATTCCAGTTGCTCTCTAACATAAAGAACATCTCCACCACCTCGCCTTCCCAGCCTGTCCTTCCTAAAGAGCACATAGCCTTCCACGGCAGCACTCCAGTTGTGTGAACTATTGCACCATGTCTCTGTGATTCCAATGAGATCATGATGCTGGGATCACACACAGATCTCCAGCTCCTCCTGTTTATTCCCCATGCTACGTGCACGGGTGTACAGGCATTTAAGGGAAGTAATCAAGCCGACAGTTTTCTGAGGAGGGGTGAAAGAGGACTATCTATAATCATCTCCTATACTCACTTCCCCACTACCATACCCCTGTTGGACGTCTTCTGGCTTTGGCTGTGTGGCAATGATTGCCCTGTCTCCCTTCATGCTTAGTTTAAAGCCCTGCTAGCCAAGTTGGCCAACCTTTTGGCAAAGACACGCATGCCCCTCTCGCTGGTGGCATGCGTGTCTTTGCCAAAAGCTGGTGGTCTTCAGACAGAATCTGATGGTCATAGAAACCAAAACCCTGTTGCCAAGACCAGTGACGCAGTCAGTTGTTAAGCTGTTATATGCACCTTTTCCTCCTCATATCCATTCCCCACATTGGCAGGATAGAGGAGAACACAACCTGGGTACCAAAAAAAAGAGAAACAAACAAAACAAAACAAAAAAGGGGAAAAAAAAAAGAAAAAAGATCTTCTGATTATTTGTTTTTCTGCAGAGGCCTGAGTGATTCTGTATCTCAGAAAACTTTCATCTGTTTGAGCGTTTTGATTTCACACTGGTCATTCATGAGTCCAATTGGATGGGGTCACATTCAGAGCAGCATAAGAATGCACACACTGTTTTTATATATCCTGTCTCTGATGGCAGTTTTATTGTGAGAGGCATAAATACAAGAACAGTGATCACTCTCCTAGCATCCCACAACCTATGAATTTTCTACACTGGTATTTGGCTTTAAATGGTGACCCTTGAGTAATAGTTCTTTGTTATGTCTATTCTTTGCTGTCATTTGTGGCAATGAGTTTTGTTGCTCAGGAGGGTACTGTATATAAAACCACTTCCTTTTGTTTCTTTAAAATAAAAAGTATTTGGATGTCTCCTCATTCCTCTATTCTGAGAAATATTCATTACTTTATATCCAGTTTTTCAGTACTGTCCATTTTTGTATAATTTTATGTATAATGTTCATAGAACACCCTTTCAGTTCTATTTTTTGCAGGTGGCATCCTAGTCTAATCATATGTTGCAGTAATTTTTTTCCATAATCTTGATCACCCATGTTATTTTCTCTGCGCCTTCATGACTTTCTTTTTGGGATAGAAATCAGAGAAATATATTCAAGATATGGCTACCGAGTTAGTTACAACTGCGTAATGATGCTTTCTATTTTCTTCTTTGCCAATCTGAAGATTATGTTTTCCTTCTTGACCATGGCTTAACACAAAGCTGATGATTTCATACAGCTCTTCAGGACTTTTCTTTGAGCTAGCTATTGATAACTTAATTTAAGCTAATACTGGGTTTGCATCTTTTTGGATGCTAATAATGATGCTGACTGCTATATCTGATAATTCATATCCATGATAATTTGAAAAATAAATCCAAACTCCGGTTTACTATTCTAATCTTCAGGAAGAAGTAATCTGCCAAACTACACTGAACTTAGGTTTTCTTTCTGACAGACTACATATGGTTTTGCAGCTTCCTGAGGTCTAATGAATATAAAGGGAATTACTTAAGATTGTGAAGACAGATGAAGCAAAACCTGTAGCAGCTTAAACAACCTGCCTTGCTTTGCAGCAGGCTAGAAAGTTCACCATGTTCAGTGCGACTGCAGGAGCTTCAGCGTCCCACTCCTCATCTGCTAATTACTGCCATGCTGCAGAAAACAGTGGCTAGTGTTTCCAGTGATTGGTGTGTCCCCTCTCTGACCTCCACCCCAGCAATTCCATTACCCACAGGCAAGTGTAAGATGCCACAGTTAGGAGGCAGCTAGGTGCACAGTTAGGAGTTAATACCTTTCCTACACTTCCCATGACTTTACCTTCTAATTTTGCTTTGCAGCTGTGACATGTGCTTAATGATGTGGTAATTTGGATTCAAGAGCAGTTGATCAAGAATTTCTGAGATCTTGTTGAGAAAGCAACAAAAATTTAAATCCAGTAAAGATACTTTCACAGCAACAGTGATACAAATTTCAAGTAATAATTTTTTTAAATTAGTTAATCTCCTTGCTGATGGAATAACAGAAGATTCCTAGGTATTTAATAATCTTGATAGATTACAATTTAGCAACAGTTCTTAACAAATTTGTCATGAAATTAAAAAGAGAAGAATTTATTTATCTGTATGAGATGATAAAGTATTTAGAGGAGTTGGGAAACCAGATAGCTGTGCTGCCATTCACAGGGACCTAGACAGGCTAGAGATGTGAACATCATGAAGCTCAGCAAAGGGATATGCAAGGTCCTGCCTCTGAGAAGAAATAACCCTGTGTACCAGTGTAAGCTGAGGGCTGACCATCGGGAAGGTCACTCTGCAGAGAAAGAACAGGAGGTCATTGTGGGCACTAAGCTCACCATTAGGCAGCAATGTGTTCTTGAGACAAAGAAGGCCAAAATTCTCCTGGGCAGCATTATGCAGAGACATGCAAGCAGATTGAGGGAGGCAATCCTTACTTAGCATTGGTGAAACCAGTCCTGGAGTACTGGGTCCAGTGATGGTTCTCCAGTTAAAGATGTGAAAATACTATAGCAAAGGGCTTCTAAGGTGATTGAGAGACTGCAGCACCTCTCATAGGTTAAGAAAGCTGGGCCTTTTCAGCCTGAGGAAGAGAAGACTAAAGGGGGATCTTATCAATGTGTGTAAATAACCGATGGGGGAAGATAGAGTCAGACCCTTTTCAGTTCTGCCCGGTGGCGGAACAAAAGGCAACGGGGACAAACTGAAATACAGAAAAAAAAATAACAGGAACAGAAATAGAAAAAAAAAAAAAACAAACAAATTTTCACTGAGAGGGTGGGTGGAGGAAGAGCTGAGATGGAGGGTTGTCCAGAGAGGCTATGGCCTTTGGTAACATCCAGAAACAAATGGAAATGGCTCTAAGCAACCTATTGCTTTGATCAAGGGGATTGGACTAGATTGGCTCCAGAGGTCTGTGATTCTCCTTCCCACTTCTAGAAACCTCACCTGACTTTTTCTCATCTTCATTTGCTTGAAATGTTGCTAGCTCATTTAATTTTTGAGAATATGTTTTTGAGAGCTCCTGGCAGTTTAAGAGTCTTGCAGAAGTGCTAGGACAGCAGTAGTTGTTTTGGGTTGTAATGCATGTTTGTTTAAATATATTTCATGATAATATATGACATAGTTCATACAAGCAGTTGTTTATCAGAAGAAATAGAAACTAAGCTGGTTTAAAATTGTGATACAATTTCTCCTGTATGTGAAGAAGTAACGATGAGTATTATTACTCTTATGAAGCTATTCAGCATGAGGAAGTCTAGAATAAAAAAGGCTAGAATAAAGAGTTACAGTGAGAATTCTCTGCTATTTTAAGGTGATATGCTAGAAAGTTTTCTATTTCTGTTTTGGAGTTTTGTGTAGCACAAACAAATTTATTGCAGAATTTATGTCCTCTTTTCCCCCTACAAACACTTTTACTTATAAATATAAAACTAATTTTCAGCAAGGCCAAATTTCAGTAAGGCCAGATTTATGGGTGTAAACTACTGGCTTTTTGATAAATTAGAATGGCCAATAATGACTATTTAATTTTGAGATTTATTTCAAAGATAAGATTTTTTTTTCCATTCTGGCACTGGACAATGTACTCTTTTTTTTTTTTTTTTTTTTTTTTAAGCCTGCTAAAATTTATGAACACTGGGTGGACAATCTGGATAGTTCATCTTTGAAGAATTTTGTCTGGGCAGTGTTTCTTCAGAGTGACATTTATAGCCATCAGCACTTAGATTCCATTTTCAAGCCAAACCATATCACTGAGAGAGTGTCAGTAGATGGTGTACCGTGCTGCCATGTAGTAGTTTGTGAAACTGAGCTGGCTGTAAATCAATATTGGATTCCAGGAAATTTCCTTAAATAAAAAAAAAAAAAAAAAAAAAAAAGGTTTTCAAACCTGCTCAAAATGAACAAACAAAAAATTTTTAAAATTCCTGTGAGCTGGAAGCTTCCCAAACTTTGCAGCTGCTCAGTGAAATGCTGCTGGCAAGAATGCAAAACCTGTCAGACTTCATGTAGTGATTGTAAGCTACATAGTGTTGATTTATTTCTTATAATTCCTTCATGTATTTCCAGTATGGCACCATGGCCTCTCTTCTTCTTCATGACCTTACTTGCCAGACACAGTTATGTAGTGGATTATTAATCTGGCAATGAGCTGCTCTTGATGCACGGGTCAAGCAGTGGACAAGAAAACCAGGGCATTGTGCAATAACTGTGGCAGAGGTTTTTATGACAGGGTTTATACTGGAAAGCCTCTTAGACAACAGATTATCTGGCTACTACTGGTCTCTTAAAACCTGTTTTATCATGTAGACATATGTAGGCCTCCTGCTGGGCTACATCTTCTGGTACTCTAATTGCTGTCCCACCACGTGATGTGATACAGCACATCTTTGTGAGTTGAAGCGAACAAAATTTAATCAGTTGAGAACACACATTTAGCTTTGGAGCTCAAGGGAGTTCCCATTTTGAGGTATTCTCCTCTGGTAGACTAAAGCTGAAACCTTAAATTGAATGTGGGGAGCTGAGCTACTTCCACCTTAGCAGGTCTTGGCAAAGAATTCTTTTCTGACCAAACTTTGTTTCCTTAGAAAATATGTGAACATCTGCACTGTTGGAATTTAAACAGATTCCAAATAGGAAGCTAACAGCATCAGGGCCACGTTTAAGAAGCTGCCAAACTCCTGCCCAGAGGCAATGTCTCCCACTGTCTCTCATAACATCCTCATAGGAAGTGTGGGCTAGATGAGCAGACAGCGAGGTACCTTGAGAACTGTCTGAATGGCAGAGCTCACAGGGTTGTGAACAGTAGTGCAGAATCTATTTGGACGACTACAACTAGCAGTGTCTCCCTGGCAATGGTCAGTACTGGGTTCAACTTATTCATCACTGACCTAGACAAAGAGGCCAAACTGAGAAGAATGCCTGATACACCAAAGGGCTGTGCTGCCCTTCAGAGGGACCATGACAGGCTGGAGGAACCTCACAAAGTTCAGATTCCTGCACTTAGCATAATCCCTGGTACCCATAGGAGTTGAGAGTTAAACTGCTGGAAAGAAACTTTGCAGAGAATAACTCAGGAGTCCTGGTGGACAACTAATTGTCATGAGCCAGCAGTGTGCCCTTGTGGCCAAGAAGGGCAATGATAGCCTGGACTGCATTAGGAAGAGCATGGCCAGCAGGTCAAGGGAGGAGATTGTCCTCTAGTCAGAAACGGTGAGACCACACTTGGAATTCTGTATCCAGTCCTGGGCTCCCCAATACAAGAGAGGCAGACAACTAGTGGAACAAGTCCAGCAAAGGGCTAAGATGATTAAGGGTCTAGAGCATGTCTCATATGAGGAAAGGATGAGCAAGCTGGGCCTGTTCAGTCTGGAGAAGACTGAGAGGGGATCTTATCAATGGATGCAAGTATCTGAATGCAGGGCATAACGAGGATGGGGTCAGACTCTTCTCAGTGGTGCCCAGCGGCAGCAGATGTAAACTGAAACACAGGTACTTCCATGTGAACATAAGGGAAAACTTCTTTACTGTGAGGATGATTGAGCACTGGAACAGACCGTCAAGACACGTGGTGGAGTCTCCATCCTTGGAGGTATTCAAAAGCCATTTGGACAGGGTCCTGAGCGATGTGATCTATGTGATCCTGCTTGAGCAGGGGGTTGGAGTAAATGATCTCCAGAGGTCCCTTCCGACCTTAACCATTCTGTGATTCTGTGAATCAGAGTCCAGTTTAGGTTTTTTGGAGACAGAGTGAAAGGACAAGAGGTGGTGTAGCATTAAAATTATAAGTTAATTATTTTATGGTAATGTAAGTGAAGCAGCACTTAGGAAGCCATTTTTTAGGATGTATTTCTATTAAGAGAAGATGCCTGTTGGGGACCTAGAATTTAGGAATGAAAAGCCACAAAACTGGAACCATGACCTATAAAAACACAGTGATCTTTTTAGGTGTTAGAAATGAAGTCAGGCCTGGCTTGACAAGAAAAGAACACAATGAAACACAGAAGATAGACAACCTCAGGTAGCCTGGTGGGATTATTTGAATGAAGGGAAAAGAAAATTGATAAGTGAAGCAGAGAGAGACAGAGAAGCAGCTAAGTGAAAACGAGAACAAGAAACAGAATAAAAGCACATTCCTTTATTCTGTTCCTTTTGCTTTATAGAGTTTCCTATAAATTAGTATCACTTTCAAGCTTAGAAAATACAGGAGTTAACTGTCAGACTGAAATGTGTGAAGTAATATTCTTTACAATTCACTATTTTCTGTATTTCTCAATCAAGTATGATAATTATTTTTCTGGAGTCTTTTTCACATATTATTCAACAGATGTGCTTGGATTTTGCTGTTCTAATATGACATTTTAAAAAGATACACAATATCTAATTCTATTTCTGATTATGCCAGGCTTAAACTTTTGTCTTTCCAAATTCAACCTTGTAACATTAATTTTCTGATTTCTTCTATAAATGTCCACTCTCATTACAGCTTGAACAGACAACATTAAGTGAAAGAAGCTTTAGAATACACTGACACAGTATAATAATTCATTTTAAATACTACATTTTCCTTTCATATCTGAAGTGGTTGGTCTATGTTTCAGAAAATACGGTTATAATTCAGAAATGTTCTAGAAAGATTTATTGTAGACATTAGTTTAAGGTTATTTTTTGTGTAAATCTGTGATATTCCATGATTCTATAAAGTAGAACAGGGAGAAAATGCATGCCTAAAAAAATCACTAGTCTTGTCCTGTTGTTCAGCTATCTGGCTTGAACATATGTTTCTAACAGAAAATATTTTTTCTCTGGTCTAAAATATTCTATTAGCTACTGAATACTTGCTTCAAAATCTCTATAATTCCCTGTTTATTTCTGAGGGTAGCAAAAAACACCTATGAGGTCAGGCCACCCAAAGAGCAACAACAAAGCACATTTTTGAGAGACATCTATAATTCCTGAGTCAGTCCTAAACAATTTAAAAGTGTCAGACTTGCAACTCAAGTTATCCCAAAAGACACTGGATTCCCAAAATAGTCAGACACACACATTATAGGTTAAAATTTCTCACATTATTTCTTTAGCATGCAAGACTGTAAATCTGTTTATATAATTAGAAATATGATTTTGGCTTTGACAGTATAAGACTTTATAAACTGGATTTTACAGTCCACTTGTTAGGAATGCCATGCATTATAGATTTAGGATTATAATTAAAGATGTAACTATTAGTCTTATCCTCATGCTTTTAGAGTTTCATGCTCAAGCATAAAAAAGCTCTTGAATTCTGACTGCAGTTTTGATCTGTGTTTTTTGTTTTGGTCTTGGACAAGGTCTTTGGGGTGAAGACACACTTAGAGTTGATAAAGCCTTTTCACTTGCAGTTCTGGTAGACTTAACTTCTGAAATGAGCATAATACCATATGTATTCTATCCTCTATCGTATCAGAAAAATTAATTTAGTCAGTCCTTAAATATGCCTTACATAGATTTGATTATCTACTAAATGAATATTAAATTATTAAAAATAAAAATAAAGAAAACAACAACAACAACAACGAAAAGAGTGCAGAGTATTTGTCTTATGAATACATGCAAACAGCCTGTGTCTAGTTTTGCCATTGCCCCTCTTTGGGGAAAAATGGCTAAATGTAGATATGTCTTTGATAGATATTATATTATATTTACAAAAATATATTTGAAATTCTATTTATTTTTGCATGAGAAGAATCAAACAGCTGAAAATCATTTTTTTGTATAAATTCCAAGATTTGTTTTAGCCAGCACTTATCCCAGAGTGGTGTTTTTTGTGTTTTTTTTTTTTTTTTTTTTTTTGCGGGGGGAATACTATTCCAGTCTATCTGTTTGTATCCAGCATTTCTGCCCATGTGTGTTCTTCGTGCTCCTGTCTTTATGTTTATAAATAGAAGCAATTCCAGTAGATAATATTCAGCAAACATAACCACCATTTCCATTAAAAATTTCCTTACTTCTATGCTTTTTGCCTCAGTGTTGAGCAGTCATTATTTTTACCAGTTTCAATAAGTTTAACCCATTCTCAAGCATCCTAAAAGAAAAACAAAGATGTGTACAGGTTTCTTTACATGATGAATTGTGCATTTTTGAAGAAAATATTGTGGATATATGTGATAACAGATATGTGTTTAGCAGAAGAATTAGAGGAGATTATGACTAAAAAAACCACTGAACTCATAAGACAAAGTTTTGGAAAATGAAACACCCTGAAACTAAAACAACTACTACTTTCTGTTCCTACCGTATAGAGCACCATTTGTTTTTTAATTAAAATCATGACTTTTGGCTGCAAAACTATCAAGAAATTATTAGCATGTAAGAATATTGTTGTGCTTATGGCACAATTCCAGTTTTCCAGATACTGAATCTAGACATGTAGGCAGAAGAGAGGCTCTTCATCCTGGGCACTGCTATAGGAAGCATGTTGAGCATTGGAAGAAGTCCATCTAACTGAATAACACTGGAGGGCACAAGAGAGGGATCTGGGAATCCTTGTAGACACAGAGAAATGATAAAAGGCTAATTCTGTGAAAAAAAAAAGCAGAAAAGAAGGAAAATGTATCTCAGAGAGATTTTTTTTTCTAAGTCTCACTGCATGCAGTATTAATTGTTAAGCAGAAAACTTGTTGACTTAAACAACCAGTCACTAAACACCTGTTAAGCATGTGTTCTTCCAGGTACAGTCTATCTCTCTCTCTGAATTTACTCTGTCTTCCAGTGCGTAAATTTTGTGAATTGTGTTGAGTAACTTCACCTAAATTGGGTTCCATTTTGTTACAGGAACAGAATAAAGAAAGAGACCTTTTCATCTAAAGAAGCAAGAGAATGTAAAGATCATCTCAGTAGGGTAAAAATTTAGAAATATCAGGTCATTCAGTTTAGTTTCTTTAGATACTGCAACCTTCAGATGCAAAATTTGATTCCTGAGCCTAGATCCTAAATAGACTTTGTGCAAGTTCTGACTTTTTTGCTGGTATCGTTATCAATATCAGCAGCAATAGCTAAAAGATGTCTGCATTATATTTTTCCTAAATATGAAAAGTAACTATATATTTTCATGTTTTTTTCTACAGCATGTTATTTGAGTGTGTTATCATTTATTTGCAGAGATGCTATAGAAGAAGAATTCATTGAATACATTCTTCTATAACATTCAGAATCTTTAAATGGAATCTACTTTCAGCACAAAGCTGACTCTTAAATGCTTAAAGCTTCAATGTTGCAGAAAACAAGCCCAAATATTATGCAGATCTTAATGGCAGTTCCAGCTTGACCTGGAGGTGCTAATTCTAACCTCTCTATCATGCTGCTCCTGTTTAGGGGATAAAATATTCCAGTTATGAGAATTAAAATGACATTTATGTTCTTTTACTTTGCTTGATGTGATGATGATGATCTTTTACTTACGCATAGTAAAAAAATCTAAAGGACACTAAAAGTAGTGGTGAGCTCAAGAAGATTGTCATCATCCATATACAGTCTACATAAACCGAGTTATGTTTAGAACAAAGCTATGAATAAGCATTGTTTCTTTGGTCTCAGTACCAGTTCAGTTCACTGATAACCATCAGTCAAATAGCGCAAAATAGCAATAGGCAGATGCTCCATTCAGAATCAGCACAGTAGACTACAGGAGTAATCTTTAATTTCAAACAAGTCTAATGAGGAAATCTGCATATTTTCCAAATGCTGTTTTCTTGGTAAATGCGAAATCATCAACTGCTCTTGACCTAATGTCATAATATCCCTGAACCTTCTTTCTTTACAGTCATAATCATGTGAAATGAACAACGCAATACAAGCAGTTTCTTAATTGTAATCTATAATCAAAAGAGAAGTTAGAGACATCATGAAATCACTCATTGACTCAGAGAGACAGATAAACTGTCTAATTTATTTTTGGGACATTTGGGTATTTCCTGAGGCATCTCTGATAAGACTCCTTTAGAAGTAGCACTAACAGGTTTCTTGGCCCTGCTACCTATTCCTCTGAACAGAAGCATCTAAAATTATCATCGGTCCCTGTTCTTGCAACAGCACAGCTGAGCTGTTTTCTTTATCAGTGACAGAACTCACTTAAAAATAAGGTACTTATACAGTGAATTTGGGCAGTGAAGCTCTTTTTGGAGAAATCATTTTATGTTCTAGACTGGTAGGGAGAACAAAGAAGCACCAAAATAGTCCTATACTCAGTGATTCAGCAGTTGAAGAGGATGCAGTGACTGGAAATAGGCACACCTGCCTTTTGGAATACATATGGATTACTCATACCACTAAAATGTGTGTGTGTGTCCACAGGTATTTAAACATATTCCTTTTTTTTGTTTGTTTGTTTAACAATAACAAACCACCTCACATTGACAGAATAGAATTTGATAATTCCTGCTTCAACATGATCTCTGTTCTGCACATATATCAAGGGTAAATTTTTTTCATAATAGACAAGACTACAGGAGAGCAAATTATTTATTCCTTATGCTCAGCCTTAGAGTTCAAATCACAGATATTGTCTACAGAATTATTTTAATCATTACTGCTTTTACATTATTTTTACCGATATTCTTAACCTAGGGTGACAGTTGCTTTTAAAATAAAAGTGGGGACAAAATGAAGTACACAACATCAGAAGAGATGCAGTCCGAGGAAAAGTAATAAAATACAAATAAAAAACTTTGGCAAGATTTTCAAATTATAATACACAGAGTTAAGAAATGCCTTGAGACATACTCAACAAACAACGATATTTCATTTTAATTCACATCAGAAAGGGAGATCAAGCCTGAAAGTGGAACATCCAAAACCACATCTGATATCTTAGCTAAGAATTAAAAAAATATATATGCTTGTTTACTGCTTAGCAGCTTCTCCTAGATCCACAGCAGACACAGACTCTTTGGCATATGGAAAATTTCACATAATTTCACATAATTCAGTTTGAAACAGATTTTTTATCTCCCCTATCAACTTCTGTCCTTTACCAGTAATCCCATATGAACTTCTAGGAACCTGGAAAGGGACTTTACTAAATTACTGAAGTATCTACTTAATATTTTGTAGCATCTTCTCTGAAGCGTTATTATCTTGTTTTGTAAAGGCTGGCAAGGTGGCCAATGGCAAGATGAACATCTAGAAAAATATCACTTGTACTGCAAGAAAATCTCTATGTGATCTGTGGTAAACCATTATCCAGAAGAATTAAGGCTATCTGGGACTGACCACCCCTACCAAAATGTAACAGATGAGGTCTTCCTTATAATTCCTAAGACATTACAGAAAATGCATTTCAGTTTAACACCCACATTTTCCCTGTTCTGGCAGACACATTAAATAAAGGAAAAACAAACTATACCAAATAGCATGCAATGGCATACAAAAAAGCTTTTACAGACATGCAAGAAAATTATGCTAAAAAATGATACTTAGAAATTTAGAGTTTATAATTTCCCATTCAAACACAGGGTTTGGACATATGCGTTGAAAAAACATTAAGCTTGATATTTGAAAAAATATCTTGTTTATACTAGAAACAAAGTAGCTGCTAGCAAGATTTTTTTAAAAAATCTGTTCCTGTGGAAGGAATGAGATGCCCTAAAATGGTCCTTAAAGCAGCTAAAGTATTATTTATTGGGTGGACCTTTTACAACTGTAAGCAAACAAATGTTTCTCTAAAACAAAAAGGAAAGACAAAACCAAGATCAAAACAGAAATTCTGAATTTTTGTGAACATATTTTTTACCTAAGAAAAAATTAAGGATAAGTATATCGGAAGGTTGAATAAGCTATTATCAGCAGTAGTTCATGAGCAGTATGAAATATTTATTTGTTAGTATAAGAGAAGACATGAATGTAATATAAAAGTATTGTGATATTTTTAAAAGATTCTGTTTAGGAGAGTTGTTGAAAGTCTGCAAGTGCATGTATTTTAAGATACCTTAGAGACAGTGTCTAAGACTTAATAAATAAAGCTGTTCACACATGTTTCCATTTAAATATTATTTTGCTTGAAGATGCAGGTTCTCTTCCTGTTTTTAATGTAAATAATATTGGTTGGAGGTGTGATATGGGAGGTATAGACAATGTTCTCAAACAGATTAGTGATCTAAACAAGAGCTGAACTTGTTTCTCCCTATTCTATTTAATTATATCCCTTATCCTATTCAGTTTTAAGAAAATATATATTTTTTTCTGTTTAGCATTTGAAAAAAAATGATAAAGTCTTCTGCAACATTTAATTTTTACTTACTTAATCTAACTGATTTCTATGCTCTGATCTTAGAATGAAACTATATGAACATAATTCAATAGACCATGATTTTAAATCTCAGAGGAAAGCCTACAAAGCTTACATATAAACAATTTTTAAAGAAGAATTTTCAGCTTTTCATATAATGGCATTTGGAATTCTCTAAAACATTTACCAGAAAGATATTTAATTCAGGAACTGAGAGCTCATTTGAATGTTTAAAAGAGGTTATAAATAAGTTTTTGATTGCTGTACATTTTTCTTAGGCAATATATTTTATACAGCATTTTATTGACTTTAATAAGTATGAAATGATTGGAGCTATAATGAACAGTTTATGCTTGAGTGTACAAGGACTCTAGTTATTTATAAATGACAGGTCTACAGAATACCTATGAATGAAAATGACCCCAGGTAACTGAACACTGCTTGTACTGCAGGTATATACACAGCCAAATAATGAAATGAAACCCATAGAGGACTCTAAACATACTTGACATGAGGTAGTTTATGATTACAGCTGAAATAAAGGAAGTGACATTCAGATTTCCTACAGATCCGTTAGAAGCTTCAGCAGAAGTTGTATCTAAAGCAAGACAATGGAAAGTTATTTTTAATGTATAACATATAATATGTATGTGTTGTATAAAATTAGATATCTTTATATATTTCATATATTTGACACACAGCACAGTTCCTTATAAAGCAAACTTTGTTTTTCTATTATAAATATTCAGACATGCTGATAAATACTCATGACTCATTCATGCAAACTGACATTAGATGAACTGTTTTTTAGAAACTGCATTTTCTATGTGTGTTCAACCTCTCAATCTGCTAGGCAGAATCACTATCACGAGGCTTATAACACTTTCTTTTTAATAAGTCTGTATTATAAAATTGTCCAAAGGCAGGGAAAAAAAAAATCTCCCTCCCCACAAATAACTTGAGCAAAATATAAAAAAAAAAGTGTCTTCTCGTGGCCAAGAAGGCGAATGGGTGCATTAAGAGGAGCGTCTCCAGCAGGTCAAGGGAGGTGATTCTACCCCTCTACTCAGCCCTGGTGAGGCCACA
>JAWLRI010000824.1:303405-321546 GCA_034781795.1 Crypturellus tataupa | reverse complement strand
CAGGGGGGTTGGACTAGATGACCTCTAGAGGTCCCTTCCAACCTTAGGCATCCTATGATTCTATGATTCTATGATTCTCCCATAAGATCAATGTACCTAGATTTCTCTACTCTTTTCCCATTATGATAATTCTTTCATATTATCTGTTTTTTTTTTTAGGCTGAACATAGAATGAATTGTTGCTTTCACTGAACTCCTCACTGCTGCTATGTAACAGCAGAGATCACAGGCACTGATCAGAGAAACATGAAGACTGATGCCCAGATTCAGTCTAAACAACACAGGTCAGTCTGCCTGCAGAAGACCTGTGAATTGATAGTCTTTGAGCTTGCAGAGAATTGCAGAGAATCTCATGAGAGCTGGATAGTTTTATATTATTAGATCAAGAAAACAACTGTAATGAGAAAATTCAGCCACTGGGTGTTCTACACTTACACATTTTTGTCATAAAAGATTCTTCCTTTTCTTCTTTAGTCACAAGATCTTCAGTACTGCAAATGCTGAGGCTGTCACAATCTCGGGAGTTTGTCTAGACATGATATAATGTTGTTTAGGGTAGTGCATGATAACATGATGTGCTATGCTTAGAAACATATGATCTTTTTAATATGAAAGCTGTTGCTGCTCCTTTCAGCCTCTTTCAAGGACCTCTGCCTTTTTTTGACACTCCAGAGCTCAGCTGATCATCCACCCACAAGTCAACTGCTCCCAACTCTTTAAGGGATTCAACTCACCCGGTTACCAGGTCAACTCCATAGTGTATTTGCCACTCAGCTCCTTTATTCAGGCAGTTTGGCAAGTAGAAAACAGAGCAAAGCCAAACTAGTCACAACAACACTATTGACTAGGTAGCAACCATTTCTGTCTAGGTACAAAGCATCTCAAGTAATCCAGTGCTCACTTTACAGGAGGTGTCTCACTTCATGTGTTCTTACTCATTACTCAGCTTCTACCCGAGATTTTTCACTTCTCCTATTGGTAGTTGTGTTTGCTAAACAGGTGCTGATACTGTTCCAGCTAATATTTGTGCTGGGGACCAATCGACTTCTTTGCTGGGGAAGGTGAACTTGGGATGAGTGATGGTGGCAGGACAGCCCCTTCAGGTCAAGTGCAGGCCCACCATGAGCAGGGCAGGTCTCGTGTTGGCCGTTGAGTTCAGCCGGGTGGTCTGTCAGGTCCATTGTAATGAGGCAGATCTGATGCCTTGTCTACAAGGACCGGGGCCAGAGTCAGGCAGATGCACGACCTGTAACGTTGCTCAGGTGGAGATCAAGGGCGAGAGAGCCTGGGCACAAAAGCAGTGCCCAAGTGCAGGGTGACAGGCTCTTGCTGTGCCTTCTCGCGGGCAGAGAGCAGCATCACCCGAGCTGGCCCTGGTCCTGGCCACCAAACCCCAGATGCACTCAGGGTCCTGCCAGCATCTTGCAAGGACTGGATATAAGGCAGCATAAACCGGTTCAGCCATGTAAGTAGGTCAACCACATTTGGTTTTCTTTTCCTAGTGGCACATATGCCTTGTATTTGGCAGGCCACTCGGTCATAGCCACCTTGCTTCCTTTTTCTTAGCCAGCAGCTAAAACCACGCGCATTTTGCTTTCAGACTCACATTAGTGTTTCCTTTACACATACATACAACTGATGTTGTTGATAAGTCAACATGATATGTGATATGTGTACATGTGCAAGTGTGCATATGTGGGCATGCACAGGTGT
This sequence comes from Crypturellus tataupa, assembly GCA_034781795.1. Lineage (NCBI taxonomy): Eukaryota > Metazoa > Chordata > Aves > Tinamiformes > Tinamidae > Crypturellus > Crypturellus tataupa. The sequence goes on along the minus strand of JAWLRI010000824.1, from coordinate 319,833 downwards.
GTTGTTGCAATTACTTTAAAGTCTACAGGAAAATCTTCCAAATTTTTCAGTCATGTGAGGAACTGAACTGTGGTAGTGGTGTAAGCAACATTATTTCCATCTAGGTCATGCTGATATAGTTATTATATATGCACAATTTCAAAATGATAATTCCTACCAATATTTACAAACCATTGTTCATTTTGAAAATCTTGCTATACATGATTCAAGTCTGTCCAAAGAACTTTTTTTTTCAGGAATGCTGAGAAAGCAAAGGTGCTATCCCATGATCCTAGACCAGTGGGGTCTACACCTTCAAGGGGAGTGGCCACTTGTATCCTCTGCAATGCTGTAGCTTGGGCTACAGTATGAGTTTAGGGTAGGATACACAGACTCAGTGATGCTTTGCTGAAATCCACAGTTGTTTATGTGCAGTCTACACCATTCCTTGTTTTTCTTTTGCAGAATAGCTTAAGGTCTCAAAGTTAACAGTAAAACACCTGGGATATTTTTATTTTCCCTTCCTTTAACTATCAAAATTCTGAGTTTACTAGCTACACAGGTTCTCTTCTTTGTTCACAACTTGCTTGTTTCTTAGCCTGGATTTTACTGCACCATTTAAATATCAAAGACACTTAATGTTTATATATGATTCATGAAAAGGTCATAAATTTTGAACTTTTCCTCACATACTTCCTTCCTTTTTTTTTTTTTTTTTTTTTAACTCCATGAGGTTTAGATACTTAAAATAATGAATATTTACATAAATGTAATTATTTGATGAACTGGAATCAAGCCTTACTGTTTAGCTAAATAAATCAGAAATAAAATTATAGAGAAATATAAAAATCTGAAGGAAATAAATTCTTTTCAATATACATAAAAATCAAACTAAGAATGGAAATTGAAACTATCTCTTTAGAAAGCAATAGGATTTGAGTACAGATCAGAAATCTGAGGTGCGTGGATTAAAGGAGATACTAAGGTCCAGAAACTCAACAGCATTGATAGACTGAAGCTGACATACAACAGCAAAAACCTAAAGGAGTGAATTTTGAGGCAAGATCATTGAAGATGAGCTTCAGAGACAAATGTTAAGGAGAAGCCAAGAATGGAAACAATCAACACAAAGTAGATTAAATCCAATCTGTGGGCACTGAAGAGAAACTGGAACTCAGGAAAAAATCCCATTTTCTTCAGTTTTACAGGCTTTACAAAGAACACTGCAATGGCTGTTATTTACTGAGAACATATCTTCGTCAAGAACCCACCAAATGTGTAGATTCCTAAAATGGCCAATTTGCATGATGTGTGATGGAATTTAATAGGGCCCAAGGCAATGAGATAAAATGAACTAAATTATTCCGGATCAGAAATTCTGCTACATTTTTGCACTTAACATCTTATCTACTCTTTTGGCAATTATAGATCATTTTCATTTTAAAAATAGCATATTCCTCCAACATTATGCTAATGGTATCTTTTTTTTTTTTTTTTTTTTTCTTGGATTACCTGGTCTTAAATTGTGTTCCTTGTATAATCTTATTGCCTTAAGTTCTTATAGGAAAAAATCTATCACTATAGACTGACAAACTACACTGCTTTCATTTATCAGGTAAGATGCACTCTACAGAGGAGCATTTGGGCTAAAATAAGTGTAGTTATTGGCTATAGAGTCCTGGAATATTCTAATTCCTAGTAAAAGGCAACTGAACTTAATAGTTCAGTTCAGAACTGAACAGAATAGTTCAGTTCAATAGTTCAGAACTTTATAAGTTCTGAGTTAACATAATTGAAGCTGAATTATGTTTCAGTAGGTAAATGGAACTTAAACAGGAATCAGCCATAAATAATGGGAAAAAAAATGCTTTTGACATTGTTTATAAGTGTAAATCCCTCGCAGTTATGTTTTGTCTGTCATGGAATGTCCTTGGCGACTTGTTGCCAGCTAACAGCGTCCAAGGATATTTTATTTTACCCAAATGTCTGGCAGAGCTTGAATCTCCAGTGCCTGCCAGTTTTAAATGTACTTCTTATTTATGGTGATCTTTTCTTTACTTCTGCTAACATTGGCTAATGCAGTACATTAAGAGTTCTCACGGGAGCAACAGGAAATCTTGGATGCAAGGATCAAATCCACTGTACTGGGCTGCCAGGTTCAAAACCTAGAAACACCTCTCAAGAGTACTTCCTTGTAATTAAATTTAAAGAAAAAAAATGTTAAAAGGGAGGCACTGCTACCTTTTATGTTCTGGTGTACATTACAAGCGTCAGTTGCAAATATGGATTACATTACTACAAAAACTTCTGAGGGGAGAAAAAAGATAGTGTGTGGCTGCAGAAGACTTCATTTGATCTCACAGGCATAAACTTCAGCGGTCATTTGAAGCACTACAAAAAAAAATTGAGTTTGATGGAGGTTTAGCAGATGCAAGAATGGTTTGTCAGGAGACAGGTAGTAGGGTGTTTTGAGAAGTTACTCATTTTCCTATGGGCTAAAGTAGGTCAAGACAAAACAAAAACAAAAACAAATGAACAAACAAACAAACAAAAACAAAAAGCAAAAACCTCTGTGTCTCTGTCTCTTCTGTGAAGAAATTTAATGCACAGATACAGTAGATACTTACAAGGGAAGTAAACTGAGATTGTAGCTGGCAGCAAAAAGGTATAGACAAGTGTAAGCCAGCAGCAACCCTAAGATTCCCTTTGACACTGATTGGACATGGCACTTTGCACAGTAAACAATGCTACAATTATATTTTCTTGACAAAACAAAAAAAATCCCCTGTGGTATTTTTAAGGTAACTCTAGGCCCAGCCTACTCCACAGTAATAGCCATTTTGTGGGGCAGCCTTTGCTCATCAATATTTGAAGGCCACAGATGAAGAAAGAACATGACAGCATGGAGAAATTGGAAAGACTGGTTAAGGAGAGGGAGATATTGATTCCTTTGCTGTCTTACACAAGTCTTCCAAATAAAGAGCTATTAAAAAAAATGCAACTAGTAGAAGAAATGCCTTCTAGGAAATTTTGAGATTTCTCAGACAATGCGTTAAATATAAGCTTACAATTAGTCTTCAGGACTTTAAAACAAAAGTAAAGTCCACTGCTTTACTTACATTACCTACTAAACTTATACATTTTAGTGCTTACTATAAGCATCTGTATTGTGGGTCATGGAGGAAGAGTTTCTACACATACACGTAGGTTTTAGTCTGTGTTAACAGCTTAAGTGATGCGTTGATTTCTTCTGAGCATAATTTTCTTTGAAGCTAAACCTTAAATCCCAAATCCTGCTGATAGAATCTGAGAAGTTTAGTCCTTCAGACTGAGAGTGGCAAGAAAGGCACAAAGGCAAAAAAAAAAATGCACGGAGAAAATCACAATAGGAAAGATAGGGCTCTACCACAAAAGATGAGGGAGATTAGTTGTGAGAGGTGCTCAGGCGTAGGGGTTAATCAAGGAAGAGCTGGAAAGTCCAATAAAGAGCCCAGAAGTGAGGGAGCATTAGAGATAACTTAAGCATGGCAAAGCCCAGGATACTGCTTCCTTGGATTCCCAGGAGAAAAGATGAAAGCTAAGATTTTTTCAAGTGATTTGTGCCTTTAGGGGAGCTATATCTTAAAAAAAAAAAAAAAAAAAAAAGTTCAAAAAAAGTTCAGTTTTTCTTCCTTTTTTTTTTTTTTTTGTGGAATCTAGGCCTAAGGGTTATACCTATGTGTTCTGCAGGAACTATTTCTATTTCAAAGGTGCTTCTAAGGTGTTTAGATGTTGAAGTAAATTGGAAAACACTTTCGTAGCAATGGGATACCCTCATGCTGCATCCCAGTACAGGCAGTTATGGACACTGTGTAGCTGGGTACCATCACAAACAAAAGACACAGCTTTTTCTTTTTCTGGGCTTCCTGCAGAACTGGAGCAGTATTAAGTACTTCCCAATTCGCTTGATCATCCACTCCACAGATAAATGCTGCACAGAGCTTTCATCAGGGGTACACTAAGGAAAAATATCTGCAACGCCCTTCATTTCCATGATCCTTAGTCTAGTGAAACAGCTTACTTTCCAGTCAGGAATTTATTATTATTAAAGATGAGTGTTGCCATGCTAATGGAATCCTGCTATTAAACATAGGATTCAGCAAAACAGAGAACTAATTAATACCACTAGTCATAGTGTTACATCCCACCCAAATGAGTAAAGTCTTGGGTTCCAGTGCTTGACTTTGTTTAGACTGCCAGTGACATGGGCAGCTCCAGATTACAGTGGGATAAGAAAGTTGTCATATGCTGGGTAAGGAAGACCTGGGCCAGTGTCTTGTGGCAGAAAGATAACAATGAGAATCTGGAGGTCATGCTAGCACCTGCACCCAAAGTCTCTTTTGGCAGTGAAAAGGAAAAAGAACTTAGGCCCTGCACATTTAGTGAACTTCTTGCTGTCTCCTCTTGCTTAACCAAAACAGGTACCTTGTCGAGTGCAGTAGAAAAAACAGACTGCTTTCAGTGTCACATGTTGTAAACATAATGATGATGTGGGGTGGACCGGCTATGGCATGAACTCGTGTTTATTGATTTCTACACATTGTGCCCCATCCTACACTTAAGAGTTAAAACATTGCAGCTATGGCATGCCACAGCGTCCATAGTAGTTGATATTCTGGAGCTGCTGTTCTAAGGGTGTAGTCCAAATTAGTACAATTACTTCCAGATTTTACTGTATATTCCTCTTCTGAACCTCCTTCTTCTACCAATTAGCAGCTGGTCAGTGCTGAGATAGATTGTGAGCTGACTAGAAATCGAAGGAGGGTAAATCTACAGAGTCTACATGGATGTCAACCTAGCATGATAAAGAAATCAGCACATTTTCGTGAGTGCTGGAAGTATCTTTCTGGGTGTATGTTTGGGACTTTCTGGGTAAGTTCTCCAATGCTCAAAGTCAATATATAAACTCTGGAAGTGTTGTGAAGTCCATTTTGTGGCGTCAGAGTGCTACATCTGGGTTGGTATGCACCAGTGCCTTAACAGGGTAATGTAGCCCTGGTCTGTATGTCCAGAAGTGTTTCTTTCAGATTCTGTTTTTGTTTAATGCTTGCTTGCTTTATGTAGCAGTGTTTAGGAGAATCAACTTTCAGGTCTGCTTTTCAAAGCCCTTTTCCACTGTTTGGGTTATGTCACACTAAATTAATAATTCGGGCAATCCTGGCCTTTTTTTTCAGCTTTGCAAATATAGTTCCCTTTTAATTATTTCCTTCTGTGACTTTTTCTCAACTCATTTTGCTAAATATTCCCAACCTCACTCAGTACCTGTAACGTTCATTTCCCCCCATAGAAAAGGCCAGGTCAATAATTTCAGCTTTCAGAATAAGTCAGCTTCATGCTTCTGTGACTAATGAAGCCTACCAAATTTTACAAGAACAGGTAAAACTACAGAAAAAGTTCTCTCACAAATAGGTTCACAGTTTCTCTGTAATGAACCTACTGCCTGTTAATATGCTCCTGACATCACCTCATTTACAGCTACCAGATACCTTCACCATCTTCACGGTTTTAATATTATAAGGCTACTGGGCCCATTTTGAATAAAATATAACTCTTAATCAGCTGAACATTCTCTTTCATTTGACACCAATCTTTTGGGCACTGTCATTATTAAAGGAGCATGTCTAAATTATTATGACATATTCTTGTGTTCTGTCTGGCCTAAAGCTAAAGACTATGTCACTGCCAAATAGATTTGAAAACTCTAGGCAACAATGTGAAACCCGCTAGGAAATATTGAGAAGCATCATTCACTACCATAGTAGGTACAGGTCATATAGATCATTTCAGGACTATCGAGCATGAAGTTTTGGAATTCTTTGGAAGTCTTTCTTTCCTGTACAGTTTTTGGATTTCCGTGTTAGTACCCAGTTATAGATTCCTTAAACTAGGACAATGACAGAAGTAATATTTACTGAGATTAGGCAGGACTAAGAACACAACATGAGGAAATAATCTTTTGTAAGCCTCTCTTATGTGAAGATGTAGAACTTTAGCAAGCAATGAAGATCTTGCAACTTATGTCCACTAGGAAATTAACACAGAACATTTGTTTCAAGAAAGAGAGAATATTACTCCCATGTTCACAAATATTTAACTTGACAATCTTTAATCATGAATCTTTCAAGATGAACAGGTTACATGAGATGCACTCAGATTTCCTTCTGGAAAAGTAGAATTAATTCAACTTTATTTATTGACCAAGAAAATAGTTTATATAGAGCTTCTAATGTGTTCCTTCCAAAATTTTCTAGAAAGAGTATTTACTGCAAATGAACCATATGTTTCTACATCTTATACTGAAACACACCATTTCCAGCATCAGCTCTGAATTTTTAGAATATTTTTAATTTACTCAAAAGAAAAAAAAAAAGTTCTTCGGTTGTACTCATTCAGTTATTTATTTTTCTTATTCTCTGAAATGCAGACTCTCAGTGGCAGGCCATATACCTTATAGGATCATAGGCTCTTTGAGCTGAATCTCCTAAAGCTTTCATGCAACAGTTACCATCACTAGAAATCCTGCTTTTAGCCTTTGCCACACTTATACTATAAATAATGAATACTTATAATAAGCAGAGAAAAGAAATAAAATTAGTTTTTCAAAGTGGTTTGTATTATATTAACTGAGACTATTGGGGCAGCCTGAACACTAGGTTGCACCACCTCTTTTCTGAACCATTTCCTGCTTTTGTAATAAAATGTTTTTTCCCCTGTGCATTAAAGGAATATAATTGCCCTCTAAAATTGTCTAACCTTACAGACAGTTCTATTAGTCTTCCATCAGTGTTTCCATTAGCTTCACTGAAACTAGCTGAGTGAACTAACCTAGTCAGTGACTGGGAAATTGAAACCTTTCTTGCTGTGAAGTCTGAGGATGGTTTTCTGTATAGATTTTTATTTTCCGTCCAAAACATCATCTGCTATTGGATCATGTAGATATTTGATTATGATTTGACATGTGACATATGATTTGAGTTGCTCATTCTGCAGTATGTCTAATTTGATGTTGATAATGCTCATAATATAAATCTCGTTATACTTAGTTCCTTTCTGATAGCTGCAAATGTTCTAGAATTGTAAATTACTTAAAAACTGAGCTTTAAATAAATAAAGAAATAAACAAATAGAAAATAATTTTATTTCCTTCATTAATGCAACCAAAATAAGAAAAATGTAAAGACAAACATCAGAGAGCAAATACAATTATTTGAAAGTTATTATTATTTTGATCTTGTGATGTTTTAACCAATCTTGGTCTATTCAAAACCTTATCTCATGGTTTCTGGAAATTTGAAAGTTGACAATATTTCACTATATTTGCTATCTATTATTTATGATTTCTATTAAGAAATGCCCAGGCTGTCTAAGAAAGAGGCTGTCAGTTTTATGGTCAGTGGAGAGATAGAGTGAAAAAAAAATGGGGGAAAAATCATCTAATTCAAAATCAGACATCAAAATATTTTATCAAAAATAAAATATTATGCATTTTATTTCCTACTAATTGCAGAGCGGCTCTAATATGCCTGATTCTGATTTAGATTCTGATATATGAATTTGCAGTATAAATATCCACAATAAGGTGAAGAAATTCCATTCATAAAGTCTCTGAAATAAGACAGTATGGAGAAAACACCTTTTAAGTAGAGTATTTTTAGGAACTTGAGGTCTGGGAATAGTGAACAAAGAGCAAACTGCACTTCAAATATCTTCTATCATCTCCTCTGGAACTCTGGTTGTAAGATGTTTGTGTTCAACAACTTGTTTAGTTTAACTCTTAAACTAAGGAGGAATAGAGCCATTTTAATGGTTTCTGGAAAATAGTTTCTATGTGTTGTCTTGCTGGGAAAGCTGGTCTGCAGGTCTGGTGCATGGAGGAACCTTGGAAACTTATACATTACAAAAATATTAATTGTTCTTAATTTTAAGTAGAATATTCAATATGTAAGTCAATGGAGTACTATCTTTCTGAGCTTTAGTTAAATACTTCATTTAGCTCAGTTATTTGTTGTAAAAAGTTGACAGTTACAAGTAATAATTTCAAAAACAACTTAAACAAAAACCAAAAAAATCCCAAACAAACAAACAAAAAACCAAACCAACAAAAAACCCACAGGTATATGGAGATGAACTGGAACTTGGAACCAAATCTCGCTATTACCTTTGAAAGTCCTTAAAATTCATCACTTTTATCTTGTTGCCCAATTTTCAATTTTAAAGTTTTCAAAGAAACTTTGTCATGCAATCCTTTATTATCAGGGTACAACTTCAGTATTGGTGGACTGTAAATATGAAATACAATCAGCAGACTATAAATACAAATAAATAAAAATGAATCCAAATATATTGAATTGAATGTCAAAATAAGTGACCTGGTTTCTATGTTTGCTGCATCTGTTACACAGGAGTTTTATTAAAAGATATGAGCACTCCTAGCTTTGCTTTCTCTTCTTTTTAAGAGGAAATAATGCTAGCATTTTCAATTATTGTTAGTACTGGTACAGAATCTGTAATTTTGCCAAGCAATGCATGTTTAGCTTGCTAAAAAAATTAGCTTAGCTAAGCTTTATATGCTTGAAATTACAAAAAAATATATATATGGATGCAGTCTTACACTTCTTAGAGAATGTTACTGGCATGGATGTTTTGGCTGAACTGATTTTCTTGTCATAGAAGTAAAAATTTCTTTCTGAGTTCTCTCCCAGTGTGTTTTTTGCTTCTTCTTGGATCACTATTTTTTAACATTATTTAGCATTTCAGCTTTTTTAAAGTGGACTAAAAGCAATTATTTTTAAACAGTGGAATAACAGGGATAAGGCTAAAAAGGAATTTAGGCTACATTTCTGCTTGAACAACTATCTTGTTTCTGCAAACTGCCATCATAATACATCCTAACATTTTATTTTTCCAGACTAAAAGTGAAAACAATATAACATATCTTCTGCCTATTTATGCAGGTGTCTTTTTCCATCTTAACACAGATTGCGGTCAGTGACCTTTCTGATTTGATGTAAATGCATTGGACAAGATCTTTCGTAAGTGTCAATTTTTACAACCATTTATTAGGTTCCCACATCAATCATATTCAAGGGGCATCTAACACAGAACAAGTTCTTGACAGATACGTAGTCTCTTTGCTGCACTGAATCATGCAAATGATTTGACATCTCATTGGCACACACATTGGTATTCTTGCTATTCTTCAGTGACCTGCAGTTCAGCCAAAATGTTCAAGAATTTAGTCTACACAATAATTTTGCAAAACTGCATGCCCTTTCTTCCAGCAAGATACTTTTCAGTTAGGGGATAACGTATGTCTGCACCAATGTCTAGGTGCAACATGCAGTGGGATTCCTCTGAATTTGAACTATATAAATGTAAAGGAAATACTGAGACAAAATCACACTAAAACTGAAATGCTAGAGAAATGATCTTTTGAGTTCAAATAAGGCCAAGCAAATCAGGTAGCATTAACAGTCATCTTGATTGACTGAACTGGGCCTTTCAACTGTACACCATTTCACATTATTCCTTTAGTCTTAAAATATTCCGAATCACCTTGGTGCTGGTATATAGCACCTACGACTGAAATAAATACAGCTGCATTTTACCATCCAATAGGACATGCTAAGAAAGGAGGACAACTCAAAGGAATACTTTGAGTTTGAAATAATACTTTCTTTCTTAATTTAGTTTAAGCTACATAATGCAGATTAGTCCTTGCAAATACTCACATACCTTTTATTTGCTGTATGAACATATATTCTGGGGGTGAAATCACAGACTGGTTGAGTCTGGAAGGGATCCCTGAAGATCAGCTACTGCAACCCTAGAAGATTAAGTATTCCTTATCTTTCACAGGATGCTATGAACGATTTAAGTGAGAGATATTTCTGAGAAGACATGAAAAAAGCAAACAAGTGGAAAGGTCTTTTCAGAGACTATTGCCTATTCTCTCTGGATCTGTTCTGTTTGGAAAATAAATTGAGTCTTGAAACAAAAGCTCTGAAATGGATTCTAGAATAACACTGGTCCTTTACTAGGATGCTGAAATAGCCTAATGATACATACAATTTGCAATGCTATTCAGATTATCAATAGAAAAAAATCATTACACTTTTGATTTATTTTGTGATATAAGCCACAATGAAAAAAGATCTGCTCACAGAAAAACCTTCTTTTAAATGTGTGTCATCTGATCAAGATGTTAGACCTGTGAAGTGTTATCAAAAGTCTAAGAAAGTTCTGAGACCCAGTCTCATGCTATAGTACAGCTTCCCTTTCCCAAACTTATTTGGGCTTGTTGTCAGCTAATTTACACAGGACTTTAGAAAATATTCACCCTTAGTCTTTTGTTTCCCTTGATGTAAATACACTTTCTTATAATCACTTTCAGTTTGGCAACGAAATATATACTTGTTTTCAGTCAGTAGCTATTTTCATTGCTCTCTCTGCTTTTACGCATTTTCTGGTTTGCTTTCTGATCTTACAGGATGTGAAGAGGGGAGTGGGGAGCATGCATCTATTTGCCAGTTCATCCTCTCATGAACAAAATTCAGATTTCAGGAAATTCAAAGATCAGGTAGTATTATACAGAGTCAAGTATTCCTTTTATTGTCTTTTCCTCCCTTCAACTTTTATTATTGGCACTTAGCATCTTAGTCTTATTATTTTGATTTTACACCTGTTTCTAGGTTTCATAAAATTGACAAATCAAGTTAGTTGCTCTGTATAGCTAGTAAGCTAGTAATGAACTTGTCCTCAGAGAGTATCAGATGCCATTGCTTTCTGGTGTGATTGTTTGTGTTCAAACAGTCCTCACTATACCACGTACTGTAACTTTAAGCTCCTTTTCTATTTTCTATGAGATTTATAAATTCATCCATCAATCCAGAAGGGATCACTAGCATATCTATATAGCATAATAAAGGCCATAACACATTTCTTCTAATACTGTCCTCTATCACAGAGAAACTACTTTTTACTTAGAATATTAAGCATTATTTACTTTCTATTATAAAGTTTCCAAGGAGGGTTTTATAAATCTAACAGTATTGAGATTGAAGTAACAACTACAAGAAGAACTCTATAAAAAGCGGGTAAAAAAAGTTCCAGTACAATGGCATTTCCTAAGGCATTTCCTTCTTTTAACTTATGCAAAAAAAAGGATGATAATTTGAAAAAAAATATATTCCAAATAAAATTTGCTTTTAATTGTTTTAAAAATATATTCTATGACATACTTTAACCATAAAGCACCAGATTTCTCCTCTGTACAGAACACATTAGAACATACTTAATTTGGTCTTGCTGAGCTTACTGTGAATATTTTGATAGGATGTAATTCACTGAAACTGGACTGGCCTTCTGGAGAGCAGCTCTGCAGAGAAGGACCTGGGCGTCATGGTGGACGACAAAATGACCATGAGGCAGCAGTGTGCCCTCGTGGCCAAGAAGGCCAATGGGGTGCATTAAGAGGAGTGTCTCCAGCAGGTTGAGGGAGATGGTTCTACTCCTCTACTCAGCCCTGGTGAGGCCACATCTGGAGCACTGTGTCCAGTTCTGGGCCCCCCAGTACAAGAGGGATGTGGAGCTGCTGGAGAGAGTCCAGCGCAGGGCCACAAGGATGATTAGGGGCATGGAACATCTGCCCTATGAGAAGAGACTGAGAGAGCTGGGTCTGTTCAGCCTGAAGAAGAGAAGGCCAAGAGGTTATCTAATTAGTGTATGTAAACACCTCAAGCGAGGGAGTGAAGAAGATGGGGCCGGCCTCTTTTCAGTGGTGATCACCAACAGAACTAGACGTTTGGCCACAAACTGAAGCACCAGAAGTTCCTCAGGAACTTAAGGAAAAATTTCTTGACAGTGAGGGTGACAGAGCACTGGAACAGGTTGCCTAGAGAGGTTGTGTAATTCTCTTCTCGGGAGACCTTCAAAACCCACTAGGACGTGATCCTGTGCCACGTGCTCTAGGTGACCCTACATATACAGGCAGATTGGACTAGATGATCTCTAGAGCTCCCTTCCAACCTTAAGGATTTTCTGATTTTTCTTACTTTCTTTCTGATACTATCACAGTCTTTCTTTGCAACACTTTGAAAAAAACACTGACATTCAGTCTTTCTGACTGAACTGAGATGTTTCTGAACTTACATCAAAATCCTCTTGTGAAATGCTGTTCTAAGTTAGATACAACAACATGTATTTAATTCCAAATACAATTATTTCTGCCAATGTACAAATTACATTGTTCAGTCCAATGAACTCTTAATGAACTCTTGTTTTCATCTACATACCAAAGTATAAGTTATATTTACTACCATTTTCCATCCCATATATTTTCTAAGAAATATCCTGACGTTTTAAGACCATAATTTCTGTACTCTAATTCTGAAAAAACTTCACTTGTGAATTTGCCTTTGCTGTTGGTCAGTGACTTTGGCATGTCAGGGACTTTTTCTAGTTATGAATAAATTAGTGAAAAAGGCTCTAACCTCTTCATTTGAAGAACAATTTTCAGCTAGGTAAGTGCAAGTGTTTTATAGTGCCAGTCAGTATCTGGACAATAGCCTAAAACACTTACAATTTTCATTATAATAATCCTGTTTTCTTTTTCCTTGGACTTAAAATGCTGTCAGTGATCTGTGTGATCACTGTGAGAATTTATCATCTGCTTTGTGTCGGTGTGAAGGAGTATTTCATGCTTCTCAAGTTCAGCTCAGCCCCTATGACTTGGCTACAAACTCTTGTTTTCTCTGGGCCTGCTCATTGAAAACTTTGATCCATAGCACTCCATCTCCAGTAGGAACAGTATAAAGAAGTTACACCTGTCAACTGTGGCAGCTATTGAGCAAAACTATGTGTTTTTTTTTTTTTTTTAACTTAATCAGTCTGAGATGATACTACACCTCATATCTCCCTCATTTTAGGCAAGTGTAGTGACTACCAGGCACACAGAGGCCTCCCAGCTTCCCTCCAGAGAACCCTAAAGGAAGGGCACCTCCACTGGAGTCACTTTATAAATCTGGGCTGCTTCTTGTTCTTCACTCTATCATCATACCAGAAGTACACATCTGAGGTGTGCCTTACTCTGGCAACTTGAAACATTTAGGAAATTTACTGAGTTTTATGTGGTCTTTACCCTGTGGATTCACAGAAACCTTACTGCTGCAAGACTGACCAGTGTGGAAGAATGGCCTGGAAAAGGGGAAACTTAGAGAAAAACTAGGGCCTAACAGAAGTTTTGGCATTACAGCAGCTTGCTCAGGGTGATACACATCCAGGATGGCTGGTATGTGTGGAATCTACCTCTCCACGATTCCCTTGGCAACACAATCTGCCCTCCTAGCACACACTGATAAGAGTAAATGAAGAGTGGAGCAGAACGGAGACTCCACAGTCAAACTTTGCTGGCTTCCCTGAAGAGGGGATGATCCGATGGTGCCGTGCAGAGGGTGGAGCGGAATGAAGACACCGCGGCCAAACTCTGTTGTACTCCTTGCAGAGGTGGTAGCCTGGTGGTACCACACAGTTGATGAGCCACATATAGTGCGATGTCTGGTGCTGGGACAACAATGGTGGCAGATCAGTCCCTTTTGATGAGCTTTGCTCAAACTTTGCCTCCTTCTAATCTCATCATAATACCAATACACAACCCCATCCCACTGAGCAAGCTCTCTAGACTTTTGGTTAACTTGGGAGACTTTTATAAATCAATGAATAACGAAAGGAAATATGACTAGAGTCACTCAAGCTCCACATGAATGTACAAGAAAATACATAAAAGGCAAGTTAGTAAGGGTAGAAAGAAAGGAAGAAGCAGAGGCAGCAGAGGGGAAGCAGAAGAAGAAGGAAGAGGGAAGACTCCATCATAACTTCTGGGTCAGTCGACGTGCTGATCCCCACCTCTTTCCTCCTCTCGGGTCAGAACACTGCCTGAAGAGACTCGAGACTGAGAGCCCCCTCCCATCTTCTGGAGTGAGTGATATTTGCACATTTGTATATTAGAGCTAGCTAAAAACCCTATGCTGTAGTAGAGAATTTCCTATACTGACAACTGAAACCTGCTTTGGAAATATTGTATTTAAATAAATCCTGCTGTTTGTGAACCCGACTACTTGTTTGCGGAGGGGCGATCGGACCTACAGTTGACAGACTGTTCGTGAATCCGACACTGCCAGAGTCGAGCTTATAGTAGATTATACTATTTGGGAACTCGATTCACTCCTAGGAAGGCGACCGGACCTGCGGTCCTCAGACTGTTCGTGAATCCGCTATTGCCAGAGTTGAGCTTATAGTTGATCATACTATTTGGGAACTCGATTCGCTGCCACCACTATGGCTTTCAAACTGCAACATTTTCACAACCAGCACAAGGTTTCAAGGGTATAATTTCTCACAGTGACTCAGGTGCTTGCCCACGACCTCACTTCTCTGTTTGCTCCAGCCTATATCACTCCAGATTCAAAAGCCATGTCTTCTCAAGCTAGAAGCTGCAGAGTGACTGGTGAGACACATACGTCCTTCTCCGGAACCAGCATGACCTTGTACAGCAGGAGAAGCACATAGCACATTGCAGGACATGACACATCTAGAGAGGCATCTTATGTAGCCCAAGTTATCCCATGCTGACATGAATAAACTGTTATCAGGGCATATTTCAAACTGCAGTGACAAGATTGTGTAGAAATGATATTCAGCAGCTCTTCTTTTAGCATCTTCAACTTTGCACCCTTTATTGTCTTAAAAAAAATGCAAAAGAAAAAAAGCAAAAACAATGTAATCTCCCAACTTGCCCATAACATTGCAAAATTGAGCCATGAACAAGGCTGTTGTTGCATTAGTAAGTGCATCAAAAATAGATTAATTTTATTGAACAATAGCCTAATATGCTGGAGTTGGATATTTTCCTCTAACCGCATATTTATATTTCAATAATTGGTCCTGAGAAGTGGTTTACAGATGATAGAGTTCCATAGAGTTCCCCTGACTTCAGTGAGATTTCTCACATACATAAGAGTCTTGTCAGATTAATCATCTCTCTGCTGTACTCCAAAAATACTTTCTCATATTGACATTTTTTGTGTATTTTATTATTAAGTAGAAAAGCAGAAAAAGAAGCTGTGAAAGAGAGAGAGAGAGGGAAGGCAACCTATTCTGGAGCTTCATTAGCACCAATAAATCCTGTTGCATGTAAATGATCTGAAAAACTCAGTGCAATTAGCTTTTCCTTTTAACTTGAGTGTTTTAGTGCAGATTGGTAGCTAATCAAGCTGGGAAATTGAAATAGAGTGTGTAAAAAAATTGTTTATGAGTAATATTGTAAACAAGCATTGCAGATAGTTCTGTACCTGTTTTACTGCTATAATAAAATAAGCGGTGAAATCAGCATTGCATCCATTTAGATGTAATTGTACAAATTGCTAGCTAATCAGAGTGGGAAAATGGAGCAAGGCTTTGGGAGAACAATGCGGTGTGCTATTAACTTAGTGTTTTTCTATGTGTTTGAGGTATTTGGAGATGAAGAAACTTTTTAAATAAAGATAGATTTTTTTATTATAAAAAGTGGGCCTGATTCTGAGTTGGTTTCATCAATGTAAGAAGAAATTTCACTGACATTTGTAAAGCTGGTTCTGACATAAATCTGATGTAGGCAGTAGAAGAGTAATTGTTTTCTGCTGTGTTAAGTCATAGGCATTTCATTAAAAAGGCAAAACTGGTCAAATACGTACAATTCCCAGAAATCAACAGCTCAGTTTATCAAGCCAGTTTCAGTGAGCAGTTCAATGGATTCTGACATACTCCACATAGCTTAAATGGAGCCACCTAAGCCTAGCTGAAAGGCTTGTGAACTTTTCCAGAAGTTCCAAAAAGCTTGAAAATTCATGAGTTGGAGAGGATTGACTTGATGCGTCTTTCCTGTAAATTCTGTTTTATTTAAAGTTTTACATGCTCTAGTGCTGTGTATTTATGTGTGAACTATCCAACCTTGTGGATGTAGTCTGATATTTTTGATTTTTAAGAGGCATGATACAAAATAAATCTCATCCGTGTTGATCTGGCAAAAGTAGTTAAAGACTACTGGCATTTTACCTGCCCCATAGCAGTAGCTTTTAAAGGCTCTACTGTTCTACTAAAAAGGTCTCTGCATATTACATCAGTTATATTCACAGAAATAACATACCAAACTTGTAAAGAGAAAAATGATCTTCCTAAAAGTGTAATAATATATTTATGGGATTTGAAGGAACTTAAGGTGTTCACCTGATCCTTTTACTACCCTAGATAGGAGAAACTTTATCTCTTTTCCTAACAGATGGTAGTTCAACTTTGTAATGGGAAAAGGAAAGGGAAAGGGAAAGGGAAAGGGAAAGGGAAAGGGAAAGGGAAAGGGAAAGGGAAAGGGAAAGGGAA
>JAWLRI010000824.1:260112-303205 GCA_034781795.1 Crypturellus tataupa | reverse complement strand
AAGGGAAAGGGAAAGGGAAAGGGAAAGGGAAAGGGAAAGGGAAAGGGAAAGGGAAAGGGAAAGGGAAAGGGAAAGGATAAGATGCAGCAGTCTCCCATGCAACTTACTTGGTAATCCGGACTGAGTGCTCCAGCTCTGAGGCCTACCAATAACAAATAGAAGGAAAGAATTATTGCATGCGTCTTACAGACAATACTGTGCTTATGCATCTCAGTACAATGTCTGTCTTCTTTTTAGAAGCATTTTGACTCATGTTCTGCTTATGATCTACTACAACCTCTACATTCATTTATGCAGAACTATTACCTAAACAGAAGCTTTTCATACAAGTTTATGCATATGATTAATCACTTGGCAGCTGCTTTTATTGAATTTCATCCAATTCTTTCTTCAAGTTCTTAAAATGATTTTGAATTTTGCTTCAGTCCAAGAGCATATCTGCAACCCCTCTTGGCTTAGGCTTTTTGGAACAGTTAATAAGAACACTCTGTGCTTAGTCAGCCAGGTCATTGACATGTACATACATTTATTAGAGACTTTAATTCTCATCAGGTTTTACGTTCCGAAAATGTTAATATTCAGTAAAAGGGTAATTAAGAAAGAGTGTAAGTATAAGTTGAGTGGTACCCAAGTTTCTCTCCTATCTACTGGGATCATTAGTGAAGATTTAATGAGCCTGAGGTTATTCGGTTTTCTCTTCATGATGATATTGCTTCATGACCCTGTCTTCCATTTTGTTGTTTCTTTAGTCTAAATGACAGTAGCCATCATTTTAGTCTGAGAAACTTGCATCCACAGAGAGAACTTTAAGAAAGGTTGTAGAATAAGTTGACAGCTTTGATGATGAAAGACCAAAAAAGGAAGTATTAAAAAAAAAAGACAATGAATGGCAATGTGAAATAGATTAATAACTTTGCAGCCTTGGGACAGTAAGAAGGAACAAAGAAAAAGAAGCAGGAAGAGGAGACATCACCAATCAGACATCATGACTAATTTTTTGATTACATTGCAATCACCATTGGAAAACCAAGCTGTGGTGGCATCTGGTGAACTTTGGCTGTGCAATAGCCCATCTGCATTACTCCAATGTATCACTTGTTCACAGAAAGCCTCTTGGTTAGCCAGAAGTGATCCTCTGTTACATTGTCGTTGATTACTCATTAACACTACTAACACCACATTTGTAGTGTATTGAAGCAGCTACAGGTCTGAAAATGTCACAAGACAACAATATCATGTTTATTTGCCCTTCCTCTATTTAGGGAATGATATTTCTGTCAAGAAATTAAAGTCTACACTGCACAGCCAAGGGTGAAATTGGACTGTAGAAGGATAATAAAGACATTTCTCTCTTACAAATGAATAGAAAGTTAGTAAAAACAGACATCATTCAATGGATTCTGGTAAATAACTTAGATAGATAGAAATAAAAAAAAAAATCAGATTGAATGCTTAAAGACTGGTGTGCTATCATTCACTACTGAAATACTTAGCTCAGAAAACTGTGCTATTTTAAGCAGATGATTGTAATGTACAACTCTTCTATAGGACTTGTCTTTGCATGATGGCTGAAATTAAGCTCAAGCAAACTGAAACAGGATAATTTGAAGAAATATGAGAAATAGCGGGAAAGAGTAAGATAAAAAAGTAAGGACATAAATAAAAAGCTGTAAAGATAAGAAAAGCTGGAAGTAGAATTTCTGTTGGAATCAGACACTACAGGTAGAATAATTTTAAAGTAAGGATTACTCTGTTCAACCTATGACAGGTCAAAGCCATTCAAATGAGAAAATTCATACAGGAATTAAAAACTACAAAAAATGGGACTATGACTGGGTGGGTAGATGAGTGGGGAGTAGTGGGTCTTATATATCTGGATTTCAGCAAGGCTTCTGACACTGTTCCTCATAGCATCCTCCTGGACAAGCTCTGAAAGTGTGGGTTAGATGTGTAGACGGTGAGGTGGATTAACAACTGGCTGCACGGCAGAGCCCAGATGGTGGTGATCAGCGGGGCAGAGTCTAGTTAGAGGCCTGTAGTTAGTGGTGTCCCCAAGGGATCAGTCCTTGGCTCCGTCCTATTTGATTTATTCATCAGTGACCTGTATGAAGGTCCAGAGTGCTCCCTCAGCAAGTTTGCTGATGATACAAAACTGAGAGGAGTAGCTGATATCCGAGAAGGTTGCGCTGCCATCCAGAGGGACCTGCACAGGCTGGACAACTGGGTGTTCAGAAAACTTATGAAATTCAGCAAGGCCAAGTTCTAAAGAAACTTAAGCAAAAATTTTTTGACAGTGAGGGTGACAGAGCCCTGGAACAGACTGCCCAGAGAGGTTGTGGAGTCTCCTTCTCTGGAGATCTTCAAAACTCGCCTGGATGCCACCCTGTGCCACGTGCTCTAGGTGACCCTGAGTGTGCAGGGGGGTTGAACTAGATGACCTCTAGAGGTCCCTTCCAACCATCTATTATAATGGGACAGGAATCTGTTCTTGAAAAAATCTTATTTAATGCAAAAACATTGCAAGGGAAACATACAAAAATACATAAGAAAATGATCCCTGCAAATGGATGGATACTTTGCTGTCTGCCATATATGATAAAAACAAACAAACAAACAAAAACATTCCGACATAACATTTTAGGGTCTGCTTGTATTGACAGAGTTCTTTTGTAGCTTAATTTGATCATTAGAAAGCAATTCCAGACTGGCAATGTGATCACATGTTACTTATTCCACTGTTCTTCTTCCAGTGTTTCAGACATGTCTGGTACTTTAGTACAAAAATATAGAGAATAATCCATGTGCAGTAGTGATAATAGTAAATATGAGTAAAAGTGACTTTGAAATGTCCTCCAGTTCAATCTCTTCATGATCATGTATTATTTCACACTCAAAAGGTTATCTGGTCTGAGACATAAAGAGCTATTAGTCTGAGGCACTCTTAACTAGTTCGGAGCAGCAGTGAATGATAAAATTATTCAGTGGAAAAGCTCTGTAAGAATAGTCACATTAGGATCCCAACTTCCCATTTTGAACCTCCTTCTTTTAACCCTCCCACTGCTCATAAAGATAATCATCTCATTCCCTTTAAGCAGAAGCATATGTAGAAAAATGAGTGAACTAAAATGACTAAGCCTGTACAGAATGGCTTGATACAAGCAGAAGATATTTCCGTCTTTCTTTTATCTATATAAAAAGGTGTAGGCACTGTCAATTTTTTTATTTTTTTTAACTTATCTGTGGCCAGCAAATGTGAATTCAATTTGTTGAAAAAAAAAAAGATAAAGAAAAATTTGTAGTATAAGGACATGTAATAAGGAGATGTAATTAACATCTGCAAATGAGAAATCATCTGACTGAAATGAGAGAACTGATTCTGAAAAATTCCATCAAGGTCTATGAAAGCCAGAAGAAAGAAGACAACTGCAAATGCAAAATAAATGAACATGGAAGAATAATTCTATTACTATCTGTACTAAATGGTATTTCTTTTATCGCTTAAGAGATTATGCTCCTTAAGAGTCACGGGATTAGGTGCCACTGTCCATACTTAAGAAAGGAAGCCCCTAAAAGTTGCCAGGTGTAGTAGAAATCAAGAAAGAGACATAGCCCAATGCTGGGAACCTTTGGTTGAAGCAGGGAGACTACAGGCTATGATGACATATTAAGGAGCAAGGATTAAACAATCAGCGACCAGAGATAATAGCAAAATATTTCCTAAAGATCAGAAATGGTCTTTTAAGATTTATCTGCAACTCAGAAATTCATTGAACTACTTGAAACAAAAAAGGGGATCCTAAATCTTCCCTAAAGAAGACAGAGCAAGCAGTGGGAGAGCTGCTCTAGAAAATGGTTACAAAAAGGGGGTAATTTTATATCTCATATGATTGAGGATTTTTTTTCCTATTTAATAAATATTTTATTTAATACCCCATTAAACTGTGTCTCTTCTATTCTTTGGGCATATCACTTCATTAAAAGGTCTAGGCAGGTCCACCTTAAAACACATAAGAGGCTGCCATATCATCTCAAGAAAGCAAACTATTGATTAAACAGAAAACTCAATATGAAAATGTGAAGGGGTATGGGACACTGAAATATGAAAAATATCTTTCAGAAAAAACTTTCAGATTGCATATAGATGTACTATAAAGATGAAGAGGCCCTCAAACAGCATTTTCAAGTTTTACAGAGAAGCACTGAATAGATTGGAAATGATCAACTCTGAATTTAGCAATGGATTGTCTGTATGCTACTTTGTCTCAAGCGTCAAATTAATGCAGCATTTAAAACTTGGAGAGTTAGGAAAGGGCAGTATTTATTTACTGTCCTCTCATTTGGATTACCAGGCACTCCAATAGTGTTTCATTGATTAATGGATATTCTCTGAAGAGATGTGAAGGGTATACAGCTGCATATTTGCCTGTATCTAGCACCACTTCAAAGGAGCATCTAGAACATCTGGAGGAAGTGCTCCAAGGGATCAGAGACTTTATTAAAATTAGGCCAATGTACAAAGGAACAAAAAGAAATGAAATCCGTGTTTTATGAGAAAAGAAGGGATGATAAAGTTTATGTCTGCTGGAGTGCTAACTAATCTACTGCAAAAAGCAATGAGTACAGAGGAACATGTGGAAAATTTATTCTTAACTTTATGTTTAATGTGTTGATCAGTCAAACTGAGGGTCGTCTGGCGAAATGAATAAGGTAGGCCTACCAGGCAATGAAGACAATCATCTGTGAATTCATGACTTCAGAGCCCCAAATTTTTGGCTGTGTGCATAGTCAAAGTCAAATATTTTGGGAATCATCTTGGGAATGTTTTTTCTAAACAAAAAGAAACACTAGATGTAAATATGAAATTGTTTCTATAGGAAACAAACAAGCAACAGCAGAAAAAAAGTACTAATTGATGTAAAAGGGAAAGTGAAGAGTTCTAGATCAGGTTTATATGTGGACCATTTGTTTTTGTGTGAAGATGACAGAGTATGAGAGATGAATTTTCTGGGACAAACAGATGTCATGGAATTTGTCATTTAGATAAGTCAAGGGACAAAAGTAAGGAGAGAATCCCATGTTGAGTTTAATGTAGCAATGAATTGGCATATGAGTTGAGGACAACAGATGACCCATTCAACTACTTTTAGTTAGAAAGTGGAAGTGGACCTTATGTATTATTTTTGGGGAATGAAATACTCATTGGAAGCAGGAAAGTTTCTGAATGGAAGGACAGAAAAAGATCTCTGGAGAAGGTAAGAGGTAAAAGAGATTTGACAAAGATGTAGAAGTGGGGCATGCTTCCTAAAAGGCATGGATTTTGTTCGGTATACAAAAATATTTGTGATTCTGAAAGAAGGGTGAGAGACAGATGGTAGAGAACTACAAGCAATAAATTCCTTTCTAAAGTGCTATTATTAGTCTTTTTGGTTTCCTAGCTCTGCTTCTATTACAACCTGCAGTAGTACTGTCATCTAGGCCACTTGATAAAAATGTGTTGAACTAAATTTGAGATTCTAGTCACTCTCCGAGGCAGAAGCCTAAACTCATTCTAATGATTTGATAGCAATCAACCTTAGTTTCCCTTAACAATGACAAAAGTGCAAAAGCAACGGAATATGACCAAGAAAGCCAGTGAAATGAAGTCACCTTCTCCTTTAGTGCCCATTAGCACTTTGTCTTGTCCCAGCTATTATACAGGATAATTGAATTGTTTAATTTGCAGCTGGATTGTTTTAGTAGGCTATTTTTCCCTTTTCTCATTATTGAGTGATGCTTAACTCCCATAAGAGTAATTTAAACTGAAAGTCTGTCTTTGCCTTGCATAGAACTGAGCCCAGTTGCTTTATAATGAGTAAATAAACAATCATCTAGTGCTTTAATCATTGTTGTTTTACACCTGAAAACTGCTATGTAAACTACATAAACACCTCTATGCTCTGTTACATACGTCTCTTTCATTTTCTACAGTAAGTGTTTAATTAAATTGGCATCAGAGAAGCTAACTGAAATCCATTTACTTTCATCTGACATGAACTAAACATTGACACTAGATCTCTGTAAATGCTAAAAAAGACTGCATGATTAAGATGAGTCATAACAAAACCAGAAGAAAAGGATTCTGATGTGATCCGGATTATGGAAAGGTTTAATGCCAGTGAAATCCATAAACAGGATTACCTTTGGTGAATGTTCATTCAGAGGACAAGAATAACTCTTCCTTTTAGGCTTCTATCAGTTCTCTTGGAATACCAATGAAAATCTATATACATGACATTAAGCAAAAATCAAACTAATCATTTTTCCAAGGTGTGCTGTTTAATGAAGAGAATTGATAAAATAGTGAATAAAATATTCCTAATTAGCACTTATTAGGAAGTGATAATCATGGACTACACATATATAAGCAAGAGAAAAAATTCCATACGTTATTCTTTGATTAATGGGCAGACTGCTTGGTGCAGGTCTGCTTTGCAGCTGTTCTTACCTTTAGTAGGATCATGTGCTCTGTTTAATGTTATCATTTGCGAAATGAGGACCCTCTACTTCCATTGTAGCATTGTAATGTCAACCCATCAGCTTGGCTAGGCAAAATAATGAAATTATGTAGCTGAGCTCACTATATGGTGGATGGAGAGAATTAGATCTTTCTAAGACGTTAATTATTCTTCTCAGTAGGTGAGAACCCCAGGTCAAGGGACAGGGCTATATATCACTAAAAGCAGAGTGAGAGTGAACTTGAACAATCAAAAGATTGAATCTTAGACTTCAAACTGTCAGAAGACATCTTTGTGTATCTGGGAGTCAGCATGGGCAAAGTTTTCTCCTGAGAATAAAAACTTAGCTTGTAGACCCCCTCTGTCCTTTTCGTAAAAAAAAAAAAAAAAAAAAAAAAAAAAAAAAAAAAATAAATAAAAAAAAAAATAAAAAAAGACAATGATGAGGCATTGCTCAGGATGTAGGAGAGGAGACAACAGAAGAGTCTGCATATAAAAAGGCTCTTATAGCTGGGTATTAGAGCCAGGCCATTGTGTTCTTGGGAAGTAGAAATGGTATGACAGAGACCCTACAAGTAGGCAAGAAGAAAGTGCTTAGTGGCCTGGGCTCCTCTATGGACTTTGAGGCTTGTTGCTCTGGTGAGGGTATTTAAATTGGCTTGCATAGGAAACTTCGGTTGCCTTCATAGTTACATAGCTGCAGGAATATGAGATTTCTAGTACTTTCTAATCAAGTAAATTTAAATGACTATATTTAGAACACAAAATAGATGTTTTGGAATTTGTCCTAAGCAGCTGCACACTGTCTAGTCATTCCACAGGGTTTTGAATATATAAGAGAAAATGCAAGGAAATACTTGAAATTTAAGCAATATAACTGTCATGTAATACATATAACTATGTACAAATATGCATAACTTTGTAACTACAAAAACAAAAATAGAAGCTCATTATTTTCTTCTAAAAAAACCCTGAAATCTCAGTCAGAAAAGGGGTTGGTCAGGTACCAGGTATGACATGGGAGGCAGGAACATACCTTGAAGCCAGCTTAAGGATCCAAGGCCATCTGCAGTAGCTTGTCTGTCTAATAGTAGAAGAGGCAGAAAAGAGGGTGAGTCACTTAGCAGAGGTACAGCAGGACCTGAAGGACAGAGTTGTTTTTTAGACAGAAACTATTTTTCCAGACTTTTCTGAAGATATATGAAGTGTTCTATCATGCCTTAAACTGGGCTCCATTTCTGAGACTCATCAACACTTAAAATATGCCCTCAATATATGCGAGTGACCCTTACTGGTAAAGGCAGCTTGAGAAAGGATTGTTTTTCCCTAAGGAAACAAACCTAGCTATACATTTAAGAAGACTCCCTGGCCTCGTGTAGCATTAAGTTCCTGGTACTATAATTATACTACTAAATAAAACAACTGTAGCTAAAACAGAGGCCTCACCCATAAGATAGAAGCACACTAGGCAGACTTTCTAAGAGTAGCTTGTTTTGGATCCAAGCATGACTACACTAATATAGCACAACTGTACAAGCCTTTTTGTACTCAGAGGTTCAGTAAAAATACTATTGTTGTTGCTAGCAACATACCTCGTGCTTTCTGTGTCTCATACTAACTGTGCAAGGCCCTTAAGGTTTGTTATCAACTAGTTATGAGGACTTGCTAGGTTAACTGACCAGGTGTCTCTTGTTATGAAGCACAGTTTGCATGTGGGATAATAGCGAAGGCCTTGGAAATATAGCTGTTCTCACAGTTTGAGAACAGCATCCCCAATAGTTGGTGTATTAACAACACACCAATGGGCAATTACTGCTCACTGGAAAAGTGACACACAGAGAGCAGGAGAAAGACTGCTTTTGCTTTAGGAAAAAGGAGCAGCAGCTGAGCAAGGAAAGAAACAACCGAGCAGCACCTGCTACAGCCTGGAAAAGTAACCTTCCTCCTGTCAGGATTATGCAGTGCATAGCCTGAAGTGGGGACTGCAGGCTGGGAATTGTCTAGAAACGCAACCATCTTATTAAAAATCCCGAATTTGGTGGGTAGAGAAAATAAAATTCCTGCTTCAGATCCATCTTCTGTTGATTCTGGCAACTAGGACAGGGCTAATTCTGAGGTATTAGCTCTATGGTATGATTGTTATATAGTGAAAACAATTATGATTGATAATGTGTAAGACCTACCAATTAACACAAAGTGTGTTGTTAATGATTGCTACTCCAGGAAAGTTTAAAACTAGACTAATTTATCAATCTTCTAAAAACTTTCATCTCCAGTTCTTTAACTGGTGCTTATGTACGTCATCTGTTAAATGGTCCCTGGGACTGCTTTGCTGTTCTAAATACCACTCTTCTAGTCATTGCCCAAGCACAGACATATCATGTGTGAAAGACTGTTCTTAATAGTTCTGATGTACCCATCTCTGTGCAGAGAGGGGAGATGGGGAGATGCAAAACATGCTATCATTTGGCCTTAAGATTTGTTCCATGCTGGAGAAGACAAGCTGGAAGAACGCCTCATTTCAGACATAATCTAAGAGTTCTTCATTTTTATGAAGAGAATTAAATCATTTGCTCTGTGCTTTGTACAGTTACTTATGTACTTGATTAACAGAGGATCTAGAATTACTCAAAAGTGTTGTATATACAGCAGTAATACAGCAGTACTGCTATTTCAAGGAACAGATTTGAAATATAAGACCTGCCCAGATGTGACCATGGCTCTGCAGGAACATAAGTGTATTCTGAATTTTCTGTGACTAAAATATGAATTATAATTGCCTTAATGTCCATTATCTCTTGTTAATTATCCTGCATGCCTACTTTTATGCAGAGAGCCAATGTCCAGCACGTATATGAAGACAAATTCAGGAAATGGACAAGTTCAAGAATCTGCTGCAAATGGAAGCTAAATGCTTGTAGGAGATGGAATGGATATTTTTTTTTTTTCTAGTTCTACTGGAAAACTAGATATAGTCTAGTTTATAAACTATCTCCTTAAAATAGTGTTAGTATTTCAAGTGCCTTTCTTTGGTATTGCAACTATGACAAGTGCTATAGAATTTAAGTTAAAGGTATGAATTGTGCAATTGTGTGCTATCACTACAATTACTACATAGCTGGGAATCAGAGCTAACTTCAGTCATTAACTCCTAGGGTGCCCAAGGAACTTCCCACCTCCCCATTTGTAGACATGTGGTAATGGGCTGTTTGGAGACAGCAGACTGGTTTAAGACATGGTGATTGGTTGAACTCACAACCAAATTAACCCCCCAAAAATGACTAACTGCTGTAGCCATTCTGCACGTGAGGACTTTGGACTATCCTGAAAATTTTTCCTAAGTGGCTTCTGCTATGGATGTACTAATTCATGAGCTTAAATGTGTTGTTCATTAAAGTCTATGTGGAGAATCTGGCTCTTCCAGAAATTCTCCTGGATGTTTCCTGCTGCAGAACTAACCAAACAGTACATAGATAAAGCACTAGTAAACAGTTGGTAGAAACTGCTACTGAAAATGTGGAAATAGTCATGCAGGCCTATAATCTTTCATACTTAGTTAATATAGAAGTTTTTTTTTTGTTGTTGTTTTTGTTTTTGTAAGTAGTTAAGATAACCAATAGCTGGCATGATCATGTAGGACCATGGGCCAGCTGGATTTTATGAAATAAGCAGAGCTGCCATTTGGGAAGTCTCATGCAATCCAGCTAAAGATGTTATTGAAAGGATCCTCACAGCAGACATTCCTGTCACCATCTGGATAGCAACTGACAATCCTGTTGGAGGTATTTGTTCTCCACGCAAGTATTACAAAGATCAGAAAAAAAAATATATATGAGATATATATAGATATTATTTATATATATATATATTTAACACTGTATCTGTGAATGTCTATGCAACATAGTCCAGATCATCTGAATGCTATTTTCTGCATAAAAATCTGCCACACAGATAGCGGAGTGTTTTCTAGCAAAAAAAGGTTGGATGGTCCTTTCAGCTGCAAAAGAATGATTATGGCTGGCTGGATCTATTCAGCATCAAGGTCACTTGGGCTATAGCAGTTAGTTGTGATGTTCTGCAGGTATAACTTGGGGAGAACTGCAAAAGGCTTAAGTGTCATTTGCCGAGTTGTCTGACCCTGTAGGTGTTTTCACCTTAGTTGCCAGACAATTAACAACATAATACATAGTCAGACACCAGTTATTTTTTAAAAGGAAAAGGTGTTGAATCTGTAAGTTTGATTAGTTCACCTAAGTTAAGTATATATTATCTCCTTCCAGTGAAAGCTACCCTTAACTGCCCTGTCTCCACAAGCTGGAGGTATTCTCCTAGGTAAACATGGGCTCAAAACATTTACTTACCAATCTACTGCCAATATGTCTTTTGAGCTTTTTGGTTTTAAACATACTAAAATCACACAAACCAGTTCAGGCTATTTCTGTAGTCTACAATATAAAATATTGTTCAGTATTGCTCTATAATGCAAGACATCCATCCAGTAAAGCAATGACATTCTGTACAACATTGTATAAATAGTTAGGCATGTAGACAGACTAGGGAGTGTTGTTGTATCCTCTAATGACATTTTCAATATAGAAGTTAGTTCAGATTGGTGATGAAATTGTATTGCTTTTGTCTAATATCTCAGACAACTAAAATATTTCTCTATATGGTTCTTCTAATTAATGTCATAAAGCATAATGAAGACTTGTTATAAGAAGAAGATACTTCTAGGGAGAATTAGATTGTCCAGTTGTACTTAAAATATTTCTTCATCTCCATGGCAAGTCAACATTATGCTTTATGGTTGTAATAAAAAATGATGCATGTAACAATGCATTTCTGGATTTCTCGAATTAATCAGAAAATATAAGATGTTTCCAATTATCCCAAGTCCGAAGGGATTCATAGTGTTCCCTGATTCTGTCTTCTCAATCAAAGCTATGACTCAGCTGATGGAACGAAGGACCTTGCTAAATCAAGCTTTCATCAAGTAATTCACGAGAAACATGCATATTTCCATGTGATTTATTTGCCAACTATAATGGACATTCTTTTTTGACAGTAGTCAAAACTTAAGTAGTTTTCATAAAATGGCATTATATGTAGGTTTAGGTGCTGATGTCTTCCCCACTTTGAACAAGAGTGATCCACTGGTGATGGAGGAAGATTTAAATCTGATTCTTAATATGTATGGGTCCACCGAAAAAACACTTAACACTATATCAGGGCAAATTTGCAAGAATATACAAACATGGCAAATTTGCAAGAATATACAAAGATATGAATTTCCTAAGTAAATATAAAATGTCTGCCAGTAGTGTAGTTTTGAAGAATTGCAAATAATGCTGTCATTTGTGAAAACAGTCATTTTACTGTACATCAGCAGATTGAACAGGCTGATAAAATTTATCAGGCAACATATGCATCTCATCCTCTGAATATGAAAAAAAATGAAAAACTAAAACTAATGTCAAGTAGGTAGTAACACAGTCTTTTAGTTTTTAAACATAACAGTTTGTGGTCTACTTGAAAATGAAATATTTTAACTAAAGTCTGTATCTTTTTCCTTTGTTTGGCCTGAGCTGTGTTTCTCACAGACACTTTACAATCTCAAGATGACAACTGGTGCAGCTAGTGATAATTCAATTGTTTTAAGGCATTCTACTGCTGACTTGCTGTTTTCTTTCCTTTCTGGAAGAAGTTTTGATATTCCTATCTTCAAATGCATATCAAGGCATATCTCCAAAGATTAGCACCTGTATGCATAATATTTTTACCCTTCTGAAAGCTGGTTAGAGGTGTGGATTCTGCACTGTTCTTCTCTGGTTTTGTCTCCCAAAGAAACTACAAATGCTTTTAAGCCCCCAGATCAGTTTGCCTGCTCTGCTTGTGTCCTGGGAAGAGATATGAAAGTATCTGCAAAGTGTCACTAAGCTAAGTGCTGTTCTCTGTACCACCATTCTATGTGCAGCAACAATCTATGAAAACAACAGGAGTTGCATTCAATTTATATTGAGGAAAGAGAAAAAGTTACCAAATAATTATATTTGAATAAAGTTATTTAATAATTAGTATAAATTAAGCAGGGCATGCCATGGCAAATAAACATAGTTTCTTTCCTTATTGTAAACATGGCATAATACAGAAAGAAAATTCAGTCCTTATATATCCAGTATGACAGTTTTATATAGGTCTTCATAATGAGTTTAATGATTAAATCTACGTTAAGATAAATGCAATAAGAAGGCTTTGAAATAAGCTAATATGCACCATTAATTTTCAGTCTTCACTCCTACTGTGAGTTTGTTGCTCTTCATAAAATACATTGGTTCAGAGAAGCTCTGTGTGCCATTAGGAGAGGTAAAGAAATTGTTCTGGTCTATAGCTAGGAGATTACATTCCTTTTCTTTAGTTACTGTCATGCAAAAGATACCACCTTCTGCATAAAATTAGAATTGGAGTATAGCTCCAAAGTAGGGTTGAAATATCATTTGACAGTATGTTAGGATTAAGGCTGGTAAGACAACTGTAATATATTAGGAACTGCTTCCTTTCATAGCAGAGATGAAATATATCCATGTCCTATGTACACTGTGCACATAAGTGATAGCTTTATTTGGTTTCAAAAAGCGGAAGCATCAAAAATTTCTGTGAAGCAGAAATCAAATAAACACTCTGCTCTGTTTTTCTTTTTTTTGTTGTTTTTAGTGTGAAATTTAGATGTTCCAATTTTTACAGGTCTACTTTTATAACTATAATTAGTTAAACTACTGCAAAAATAAATCAAGATGGCAAATATTTTCTTAAAGGAATGTAGATAAGCTCTGAAAGCACATTTCAGGCAGAGGTACACAATTTTTCCAAATTACAAAAGAAAAAAAGGTAATAAAGTTTATTAGTAGAATGCCTGGGCATTTCATATACTTTGTGCATCATTCAGGTACTTAAACATGCACATTTCAAATACCTTAGTTTAGCCTGTGCTACTTCTAGCAACCGTTGTAGGAAGGCATTATAGGAAGGCTTTCCACCAGTCCTGTATTCCATCTGCCAGCCCCATATGGCTACTTAGGACATCCTAATAGCACTAGGTACCTATATTTAGATAACTATTTCCTGTCTTGTCTGAATGAGTTATTGTTGCCCTGTAGTTTGGGAGTTGGGCACCAGAAAGCCAAGGGCATCTCAGTGTAGCTGTCATGCAGTAGAGCTGTGTCACACAGCATGATCTTTCCTCGTGGTTCCTAGAAGGAGTTTTTGAATAACTTTCTTCATATTTTCCATTAAATTCATCAGAGTTAGTTTTACATGTGCAATGCTAGATCAGTGAGGACATGTTTCCTTAGTGAATGTGCCGATTCAAGAGCAACAGGGCCATGCAAGAAAGAATTTGGATAAATAGTGTGTGTTCAAGTGCAGAACATGTAGAAAATCATGTAGAAAATCAGAAGAGAAGATCAAGCTGACAAATCTGATATTTTCCTCCTTTTGCCTGATCCAGCTGGTGCGACCTTGCAACCACTGACACTGAGCACAGAATAAAAATGTTACAGATTGTTCTTTGTTGGACAACAGGGTCTAGTGGTTGGATGGCTGGTGGAGATCCAGAATTCTGTTTATGTAAATAATTTTATGACAAAAAGTATATCATGAAAGATTTTAAGTGTTTAAATTAAGGGAAGAGGAAAGAGACGGGAGTGAAAACTGATCATTCATCAACAAAAGTCCCAGTGGCGCTTCCTTGAAATGTGCTAACAAGCACATCCTCATTTCCGATGGAAAAGCACAATGTGCCAGGCTGAAGAAGTGATATCCTGCTGACTGTAGTTAAGCATTCTCCAGAAAGAATAAATGAGAAAACATATTTCTCTAGTTATTTTAGCATTTCACAACAATGAATAAGACTTCACTTGATTACAACATCATGTATGTGTTTGCATAATTAAAACAGTTAGGCATTCATTTCTTATTTAGTTGTTTACACACAAGAATAAATTGTGTTTTGAAATTTTGAACTGCTGTGTGAACATCACTTTGCATAGCTCCTCATATGGTTCAAATGCAGGTACAGACATACCTAATGCACCATGAAATGGAGAAACTGCAACAAAGTTGTGAATAAAGAATCCAATGAAGTTGGGAAGCAGTTCAGTTCATGTTATAATTCTCAGACTGGTTAGATATACCAGATGGAATTTCACCATATGTTTATGAGAGAAAAGTACTGTGTATTGCTTTAGCATACAGTTATAATAAACCTATTTTTGCTTCAGTTGCTGATACAGCATCTGGAGTCTCTCATTGTATCCCTATATGATCTTGTGGCACTTCAGAAATAATGCCACGTGTTTAAGGGCTTAGTACAATTATATTGCCATACAATCAGTATTTATACCTCCATGTTAGATTGCATTCTTATATTGTTAACATGGCCAAAACAATCAGTGAAAAATGGAGATTTCATCCAAATATACTCTTTGCTGGAAGGTAATTAGTGAGGAATCCAAACCACAAAGTGAGATTTAGAGGCAAATTTTCGTCTAATTAATTCCAGTGCAGGTTAGCTGAGTTTTGAGTTCCTTATCACAGAGCTGGAGAATTACGTGATCTAACAGAATAGGGACTGGACTTGCTTTTTATCTGTGACCTGGCAAAGGATGCTCAGCTCTACTTATTTACTCCATTCTGAATATTTTTGAGGAAGAACACAGAATAACACAACCTTAAAGTCTGAGACAACTAGAAAATTTACATGTGAACTTGGTATCCATAATAAGTCAGCTAAGTATACAACACATTCTTTACATATTGCAATGTATATATTTGCCATATTACAGTATATGGTCCTATGGCATATACACTTATGATGACAAATTTAATCATTCTTTAATCATTCATAAATGGCATTAGTTTGTAACAGTGGTGAGTACAGTCCTTTAGCAAAACTATGCTTGGGATATGTAAAAGAACAGCATTCTAGATATAAGGATTTAGAGTAAATAAAGACCTCATCAGAAAGCACATGGCAGTGAAAATATGTTAGTTTTCAGTGGTACTCAGGAGGGATTACGCATTCAGGGATGGAATGTTCTGAATTTACAGTACGTCTACACTCATAAAAAGACTTCCAGGTCTGGTGAATTTAATTTTACTGAAAAAAAAAAAAATCCTTGATGTCATTGTTGATATAAAACTCCCTTAGTGTAGGCAATTGGATGTGGAGGGATGGGAGAATGGCTGCCCTGTGATGAATCTGTTCTCCTGTCTTATTCCTACGGTTTTACTACTGCCACAATAAAAGGGAGAGCCTGAGGCAATTTTGTGCTGCTCTGAAGACTGCTATGTGGGTCTACATGTGTGTGTGATGTCTGGCAGAAGGCTGAAGTGCAATTACTGATGCTTCCTGCACAATTGCCCTAGCATCCCTTGCAAAAGATTTTTGTGTGTCTGTTCTGGCCGATTCAATTATTATTTTGGATCTGATAAATTACTGGTAGTCTAAATGTAGATATTTACAAAAGTCTTTGAAATATGAAATACAAAATTGCACTTGCAAATTCTTCTTGTTGCTGCAAAGCATAATTGTATATAGAACCTCTGCAATGTGTTATTGAATGTTATTAAACTGAGGAAAAAAAAAATGTGTTTCATGTGACAGGGAGCAAGAACCCAAAGTCAGCATTTGGCTCTTCAGGAGTCTGAAAGAAGTTAATAAGAGGAATATGCAAAAACT
This sequence comes from Crypturellus tataupa, assembly GCA_034781795.1. Lineage (NCBI taxonomy): Eukaryota > Metazoa > Chordata > Aves > Tinamiformes > Tinamidae > Crypturellus > Crypturellus tataupa. Next base: position 286,975 of record JAWLRI010000824.1, on the reverse strand, counting down.
TGGAAAATCTAAGAGTAAATCTGCCTCACCAATAATCCAGAATAGGCAAGTTAAAAAATGGCTAACCCTTACAATTGCCAGGTTCTGTCAGATTCTACAGTTCATTATCAAGTCCTTGAGCAGTTTGGCTTCCTGTATCACTCATTTTAATATCCAGCTAGTATGTTCCATATATATATACTAAAAACTGAAGCATCAATGTTTAGCATATTTTTATATCTAAATTTTAGTGTAGAACATCACCTTTGGAAATGGAGCATACTAGCTGGATCCTACTTTAATGAAAAATCCCTTTAAAAATATAATATAAATATATATATTATTATATTATATATATATATATATATAATATATATTTAAAAATATAAATCCCCCTGAGTATTTTCACAAGATATATATTTTGGTCTTTTCCACACATTTTAATAGGTTTTACTTAGAGCTTTGCAATGGTTCTGGGCAGAAGAAATTATTCAGTATATAACATCTAAATGTTAACACTGTTGCTGCCATCTGCTTTGCCATGTTAGAGGAAAGAGAGAGAAAGAGAGAAGCAGAAAAAGAGAAAGACTGCATCTCATTAAGAGATGCAGTGATGTTGCTGATTCTACGTCTCTTAATAAACTGAGCCCTCATGAAGACAAAGTCTATTTATATTCATTTATGGTCCATAACAGGATTTTTTTTTTTTTTGAGTCCTATTTTTATATTGACTATTAGGTTTATCGGTCTAGAATGGGTTAGAACAGCTTTAAAAGGACCACATGTGGGCTGCAGAGCCTGTCTAGGAGCCCATAGGTGTCTCTGTGGGACAATCCGTATGGCTTGAGTTCTGTGGTGCAGCAGGCATAAAAACAGCATCCCTGTCTTCCAAACAGAGCTGTTTAGATGAAATGACAGAGATGGAAATAATGCTTGAAGAAACAGTAAGAAATAATACGACTAGAGACAGCATTAACTCTAACTGTTTACTTTACTGTCTTTGCAAAGGTCTTTTTCCTCCACCTTCATTTCACTTTGGTTCCTTCAAAAATTTTCAGCACTGGAGCATGAAAATACTACCCTGAAAGTACTCCCTTAATTTCAAGCAGACAAGTAACCCATGATTATTCATATGTTTAAGTACATGAAGTAAATTATCAGGAACAGAGATGGTCTTTTAGGCCTATTCTATGATAGGCGGAATATAAGTGAATATTAAATTTTCACACAGTAAATTTTAAAGGAATTGAATTTAAATTAACTCGTTGCTAAAAGGAAATATTGCATTTTTCATAATCTCATTGTCCAGAAGCCTGTTCTACAGTGCTGCCCTACTCTGTATCTGTGATTTCAATCTGAGTTCAGAGTACGGACCCTGCACTGCTCTGCTCTGAGACAGCAGCACTGTGCAGGGTTTCACTGGCAGCTCTTCTGTCATGACTGCAATACTTTTAAAATCTCATTTTTCATGGATTTCACCAAGGGATTTGCATGCATATAATGTGAAAGGAACCCGAGCAGTATTAGGGACAATGACAGTGTAAGCTTCTCCTTCCTGAAACTCTCCACAGAGAAGCAGCAGAACTGCCTCTGGGTGTTCTTGCTTCTGTTTCACCACTTTGCCATCTGGGGAAACATAAGAGAATCAATACATCAGATTCTGGAGGTTATGCTTTAGAGGTTATTCTTTTTAACAAATGAATTGTTTGCCTCCTTTTCCTTGTAAATGCAAACAGGGGAAATATATTGTAACTACTGACAACTGAGGTAACTAAATACTGCAACTTTGCTCAGATGCAAATAAAAAGGTTGTAAACCTTGCTTGACAGTGTCCAGTCACAGCATGAAGGACAAATTTTTCATGGGCTTTGCATTAGTGTGATGTATGGTTCTCTTTACCCCTTCCCCCCCCAATAAATTACCTTCATCCAAGATAAATGTAAATATAAGAGCAAGCAGTAACATATCTATTACTTGATAATTTAATTCTCCTTCACTATGTCCTTGAAATGTCTCACAAAGCATTGCAATCTTTTAGAGTGACTTTTAGAGTATCAAAGTACTGAGAGAGCCCAATAGTTTTGCAAAATTAGACAGGCATTGATTTTAAATTGTGGGTTTTTTTAAAAAAATTCTTATTAATATCTTTCTTTGCATACAAAACTACATTTGATGGTATTTAGTCTTTAAAATTAAAATGCCAATCAATATGTTTATTATTAAATAGTTGGCATTATTCAGTTTTGTAAATTTTAAGATTACAGATTTATTACATTCTGCCAATAAAATTAAGGATGCCTGTACTGATTCATTTTCAGCTGAGGATGAACGAAAATGGTTTTAACTTCCTGACCCAGTAAGAATATGATATTCGAAGATCTTAATCTGTATAAATGTATAAAAAATAGTCTGAATATGATTTTTTTTTTTGTTTGAGTGAGTGTATAATGCTGAATACTTCCTACTAGCTTCATTTACATCATACTTTATGGTCTTCATTACAGAGGTAAAATCTTTTTGATTTTAAGAGATCTGAACGTGAAGCAGATCTGGCCTATGTGATATGGGATTCATTAACAATATTAAGTCACAATTTTCTACAATGCTTAGAACCTAGAGAGGCAAGAATCTTGGAATTATGGCTGTGCCTTTTGAACAAAAAAACAAAACTCCTCAAATTATGATAGTCTGTTCTTCCTTTTCCTTTCAGGAAAGGAAAGGTACTGGAACCTTCATCTCCCAGCTGTGGGGTTTACTTACATGGCTGAAATCCTTCTGCTGTTTGCCTGCTCTCTGTCTCAGCTAATGATGTTTGCATATCTAATCTCCCAATCAATCAGATTGAATCAGAGTAGCTGAGACTTCTGCTTTTTAATATACCTTCTACAGGAGTTACTCTTGATTCTGCAAAGTTATGGGACCTCTTGCCAGCACCATTTATTGGGAAAGGAGATGTTATGTTTTTGGTGATGTACTAATCCAGTATAAAAATCAAGAATTTCGCTACTGCATTCTTACAGTGGCACTTAACTTCACATACCAAGAAAACTGCAGTGCTAACAACAGAAAGGCTTTAAATTTTGTTATTTGGAAAAGTGCAGGGAATTAAAACTACGTGCTCTGATTTAAGGCCTGGCTTTTGCTGAACTGAGGTCTATGTTCCTAATAGGGGGCACTCAATTTTTAATTGCCTTTGATGCGTTAGGCTAGATCTTATCTGATACAGACAGACACAGTTACATAGATGCAGTGTGCCTTATTATGAGGTCCATAATTTTTATACAACTGTTTTACCAGCAGCACATGTGCCCAAACTGTAACTATCAACATATGGGATTTGCAGATGTGGAAAGTTTTAGTGAAGATAAAAGCCCATTAACCAATGATTTTAGGAATAAGTAGTTCTGCTTAATGTTGGTTGAAAGCCGGGGTTTCCAGGTGATAAAATTAGGAGCTCTGTTTTTTATTATAAAAGCTGAATACTGTTCAGTCTTAAACACAACACAGAGGCCTCCAAAATTTTTCATCAAATTACTATTTTTTTCAATTCGATTTTTTCAATCAACTGTGATCATAATGATCATAAACCAAAGCTTAATTTGGTAAAGTTCAATGTGTTGAGATAAGTCTGTAACAGTACACGTACATGTATCCTCTTGTACTCTAGTACTATCTACACTTTGACCAGATGGAGGATTAATGGAGAGTACAGTAGTATCTAAGGATGAATCCCCAGCTAGATCACCAGAGGTAGGCATAACTGATTTTTGGCTCATTTTTCAGTATGTTTTTCTGTCTTGCCAAGACTGAATGTAAGCTAGATTTTTTTTCAATTTGAAGTTGTGGGAAAATTCTGAATGAGTATTATCTAGCTGTCATCAGGATTAATGATGCAAACATTCAAAATGGTATAATGTTCTGTGATATTCTTAAGCCTGTGAGAAGAGCCTTTCTACTACACTTAGGAGAAGCAACTTTGACTATTTTATTTTCACAATATATGTGCATAGGTTTTCACTTCCACTATTTGAAAAGTAACTTTCATAGAGTATTTAATATTTCTGAGAACTAAATCCACTGTGAGAAAAGTTTTACCTATTAGATACTGTGGAAGAGCATCTGTTTCAGGTGGGTAGTTTTAAATATGTGCACCCTGCCTTAAGGTAAAAAAAAAAAAAAAAAAAAATAGCCTGGTAAAACAGTATTTTTGCCTGTGAGGAAAGAAAATTATAATAGCTGTAGGTATTGCTAAGGTTCAAGTGAGATGCAGAACTCCTTTCCTAAACCATATCAAAATTTTTTGTTTAAAGATGTAAGTTTATCATCCAGTAGACCCATAGAAAACAGAGATCTGAATTAATCTCTTCAGGGAGTGCTCTGTAATGAAGTGTTCCAAAGAGCCTTGCAATACATGTTAAAAATTTGACTTGCAAAATTATATTTGACCTTTTTCTTAAAACATGCATGGTCTATTAGTATATGCTCATTTTGAAGGTGATCATCAAACATCAGTTTATGTCATATAAGAACTTCTTCCCTGTTCGGCTATTAAAGTTGCATTTTCTATTACATCATCAATAAGATATATATTGACTATGTGGCAAGCTTAAGTATACAATAACATCAGAAAAAAGGAAAGAAAAGTCTCCGAGACTTCCAAAATATATGGACAGGAGAATGAGATGGAGCTAAAAGACTCAGCAACAAGTTGCCATATCAATAACTTAGTCTTCAGATTTTAATAGCTTCAGTGATCTAGGGAAATAGAATGTATATCCAGCAAAGTGCAAGTTTATAGGGCTGTGGATGGAAATTCAAGCTTTCCATTATAAATAAATGGCATTGCATTAAATTGCCCTAGCCCCTTATTGCACAACATTACCTGACACTTGTAAAATATTACTACATTACCTTGCCCTTTGTACCAACAACAGTAGCACATATTGCTGGCAACAATTAATTTGCCCCAGGGAAGACAAGGTTCTTTCTTTGTGCATGAGAAGGGGTGGGCTGACTGTGTGCTTTTCCCATTTATTTTCAATGCAAGAAACCTTAGCTTCTGCTGCAGAAGTGCTAAAATGCAAATGACCAAAAGGCACCTTATCCAACCATTTTTGCTGCTTTGAGTTAATCATTTTCATGTGACCATGTGATACCATCGATGCTGATTTACAATAGGCAACTTGTATAGTGCATAACATACTTTACATTTTTTAATGGAATATGAAAAATTAGCACTAACTGCTTGAATTTCTTAAGCAAATAGAGTCTTAAATAATGCCAAAAAGATAAGTGGTCCCTAATTCAGTAAATATTTTATAGAAGACTATGACATAAGACTTTTCTTCCACTTCACAATCCTCCAACATTATAGCAGTTTACTAGAAATGGTACGATTCAAAATGTTTCTTTTTGGATTTGTATTTTACAACTGTTACAAACATCTTCTCCCTGCTCCTAAGCAGAACATTAAAGGAATAGACAGGGTGGATTGCGCAATGGGTAGGGGAATATCTTACTTTAGATTGGTGTCCAATGCCTTGTACTTTCCGAATTAGAAAGTGACACTCAGTAAAGTTGTAAGGATGAATTTTAAGCACTCAGAGACACATGCAGATCAGATTCATTCATCAGTGCTTCTATAAAGTAAAACTAAAGTGCAAAAATAATCTTTGTGTTATTATGCTTCAAATACTCTATTTGCCTTCCTTAATGTATATTATCTGTAAATACTTTATATTTGCACTCTACCTTATTTTTCTCCAAAGCATCTGCTGCTGGCCACTGTCAGAGGTAGGATACTGGGCTAGGGCATTCATAAACATTTGGTTGCAGGGGGAGTGCTTGTTTGTTTGTTTTTGAATTACCATGTTTCCAATGTTAGGTATCTATTAGGCCTTTTGCTGGATCATAACTTTCACCTGTTTCCCATGAGACTGGTAGACTAATCTTGCAAAGGTGCTGCAAAGCATATACATGTATGTACCTATATTGCACATAAATTTGCAACCGATTGAAAAAGCACAAAATCTTATTGCTGCTAGTCAAAGATTACATAGTTTAACAATATTCTTTTTTTTCCACTCTTACAATAGTTTCCACTAACCAATCAATTCATCCTCCAGAATCTCTGATGCTGTTGGACAGTCGAAGAAGTACACCATAATACACTAGTGCACAACAAAAGAGGCTCTTTTTTATTGTGGATAAAATTCTACTAAGAAATCTATACTTTGAACTGTAATAGTTAATTATATCACTTCAAGCAAAAGCTCTCCTTGTAAAGTGCGTTATGGTGATATTACGGTGTCTTTGCTAGATGCTTCTGACAATTTCACTCTGTCATCCAAAGTTCACCCCTCATCCTGCTTCAGGTCAACACTGATCTTCTAGGTATGAAAAATAAAACAAAAAACGGCAACTCTAAAATTTTAGTACAATTGATGCAATATTCCAAAAGATCATCGGTAAAAATCATATGTATAATTTGCTAGTCTCTCAGTATGTTTTTGACTCAGTCATCTAATGATCATGCATGTTGTTTCATCCCCAGTAATAATGCAGCCATAAAAAAAGATGATATTATGAAGAGGAGCATGTGAACATTTACAACAAGCATAGCAAGAAGATCAGGATGGTATAATTGTGATGACCTGACACTACATATCTTGTGAATCTCTAACAATCTTTTCCCAATGATAGGGAGGTCCTCATGTATTGATTTTCTTACTTTTGTTCAGGCTTGCAACTTGTGCTGGCGTCAATGTTGTCACAATGGCACTCACCTGATACCTAGCTAGTCCACCAGCTGAGCTGTTTCTACATTACCCTGTAGTGTAATCATATGTCTGTGCATCTGGCAATGCCTCTTCTTGTAGGGAGACGTGGGTTTAGGTTTGGGTGATGCTTTATTAAGAACAGTATATGTAATAATATCACTAGGGTTGTACGGGGGGTACCCCTAACTCGTATGTGACCCCGGGCCTGGAGCATGCTCAGTCAGGCCAGCAAGCCTGACTGAGCAATTCATAACACCTACCTGGAAGGCCCCAGAAGCCTGAGGGTGGAGGTTGCAGCTCCCAAAGGTGACGGCCAGAGCATTCTTCCCCAACCAGCTGACCGCCCACCAACAGAGCTCCACCAACCACAGGGGTCCCATAATTAGCATATACCCAATCCCTTACCTCGCTCCTCCCTTTCTCCTCCCCTTTACCTTTCGTTTATAAGTTACTGTTCTTCCTGATTAAAGTTGGCTGTCGATTATAACTCGTATTGAGTCGTTTGTCGGTAGTGCATGCGAGGTTTCCCTGATATGGGCAACTGACCAATCACCTTTTCCTGACCGGATCTGGACCTGGGATCCGGGATGGTGGTGGATTATCTTCAGCGCTCCTTCCCTAGTGGCAGCCATGATGGATCCTGGGGTGAGTGACACTCCCGTGAATGGGGCGGTACTTCTGCGATGTTCAAGAGGCCCGGACGGAGCCCGCGTGGGAGGGGGGGCGCCCTGAGACGCGTGAGGGAACGAACACCTGTCAATCTTTATCTTCCATTTCCTGATGTTTATTGTTCCAGAAGAGCTTTATTCTTCCTGTTGCAATTAATTGTTGTGGTTTGATGGGATGTGTGTGTGTGTTCGTGTGTGTGTGTGTGTGTATGTGCAAGTTTGGTAAGGGGATTAATCCTCTTGCATTCTAGCCAATTCTCAAATGTTAGAGGGACTCAGGGTGGCTGGACTCATCTCTTAATAGGGATTACAAATACCGTGGTAACTGTAGGCCCGACTCTGGCAGCACCAAGTTCACAACAGTCTGTTGACTGTAGGTCTGTTTGCCTTAAAAACTGCAAATTGAGTTCACAAATAGTATGATCAACTAAAGAACTAGCTCTGACAGATTCATTAAACTGTAGGTCTGATGATTACTTTCAAAATAAGTGATTGAGTTTACAAATAGCATGATTTATTCAAATGTAACATTTAGGGAACAGGTTTCAGATGTCAGTACAGGAAATTCTCTACTACAGTGTGGGGTTCTTAGCTAGTACTTAGTGTACAAATGCACAATCATCACTCACTCAGAATATGGGAGAGGGCTGTCAACCTTGAGGAGTTTCCTCAGGTGGCATCCTGTCCGGAGGGGAGGAAAGGGATTCAGACTGTTAACTGATCCAGTAGTTACAATGGGATCTTCCCTCTTTTCTCTTTATTCCTTCTTTCCTTCTTCCTTATTTCTCAGTTCCTTCTTCTTACTATATCCCTCCCTAGTTCACCTTTTATATATTTTCTTTTACATTATGTGGAGCTTGAGTGACTTGAGTCATACTTACTTTCATTATCCATTGATTTAAAGTCTCCAGAGTTATTTAAAAATCTAGAGGGCATGCCCAGTGAAGAGTGGTTGTTCCTTGGAAGGGGATAATTTCTGGGATGGGATTGTGTATGCGTATTATAATGAGATTAGAATGAGGAAAAGTTTGAGCAAAGTCCATTGGAAGGAACTGATCTGCTACGATTGTTGGCCCAGTACCAGGAATCTTATCGTACTATGTGTTTTATCAGCTACATGGTATGACAGGTCGCTGCCTCTCCAGGCTGTACAACAGAGTTTGGCTGCGGAGTCTTCACTCCACCCTCCATTCACTCTTATTAGTGTGAGCTAGGAGGGCAGATTGTGTTATGAACCACCCTGGAAGTGGTAACTGTCTCTCACTTCAAGCAAGCCTGTGTTATGCCACACATAACTTCTGTTAGGTCTGTTTCCTCTAATTTCCCCTTTCTTGAGCAATTCTCTCACACTATCCACCCCATGACTATAGTCACTCAAGTCCTCAAATATGAGGACATTTAGATGTTAATATTATGTGGCTAAAACATGATGCAATTAAGCAAGTGATTGTGCATTGATACATTAGCAGAGGGGAGTTACAAAAAAGTAGGGGAACTATTATAATTTTACGATTTTCATTAGATAAGAATAAATACAACCATTATTGCAATTATAGTAGTACGTTTGTAACAAGCTTTGTGTATTTACCCCGTGACCTTTGCATATTGAAATTTAGTCTCAAATTAGAGTCCTAGTAGCTGGGGTGTCCATTGGGTCTTCTGCTTGTAAAGGGGCATAAGCGGTGAGTTGAATCATCCTTACGTTAATAGCTTTCATTATAGCTGATTTCACACAGGATATTGTTATACTTATGATAATTTTCATCACAATGAACATTACCACATACTCTATTAAACTTTGGATCCAACCAGTGACACCAAATCCAAACCAACTAAACACCTTCACCAGCCAACTAGTGTTCACTGATTCCCAGAGTTCATGGGTGTCTTTTGCCACTTCTTGTCATATCTTCTCTAATTGGATGTCAAGGTGCTCGTAACTTTGGGGATATATATGCAGCAGTTGGTACTGTAGAGGTTTAGGTAGCCACAAAATCCATTTTGGTGCAACAGTATCAAGTCCAGTGCTATACGCTTCTGAAGAGTCATTTTTAATGTAGCTTGTAATTGGTGATTGAGCAACTGCATACTGGTATCAGTGGCATTAGCTATTTTTTTTCTACTTGATAGGCTAGTTTACTTAACCATAATCACATTAGCACGATAGCACCACCAAATCCCAAAAGTCTTTCTATTCCCCAGGCTATGTGGGTAGCTGCTCCTGCCTGGGTGCTGCCAACCCCTACATGTCCTAACCATTCTATTTTTGCCCGTTTTTCTTGAGCCATCCAGTGTGTTCAGAGAGGAGTCCTCCTTCATGTGGGGAACAATGTTAGAAGGCCCAAGGTACATTGGCGTTCAGGTAATCCGACCCATAAGGAGGTATGCATATTACCATCATTGCAGGCCCAGATCAAACCAACCAAAGTGTCACCAAAGGCAACATGGTAATCACTACAAGATGCAAAGTTTACACCTACTGATTTGTATTTTATTCTGTGATTATAGTACAGGCAGCTGAATTTAAGGGAATTGACTTGGTTCTCAGTTTTATAATATTCTCTCTTGTTGCTCTAAACTTTAGAGCAGGCTTTTTATAACCTTGAACAAAACTATTTGCTTCATAACTATATATCTGTGATCAGTTTTATTGATCATGACTTCCCTTGTTTAAAAACAAACAGAACTGCACTCCCAGAATCACATCTCTTTCCTCCTCTCTTCAGGAGTAATCATCTCTCTTACTCTTTACTTAGTCACTAAGAAAGCTCACCCCTTGCTGTTAGGAACTGTAAATTGAATTTCATTACAGAATATGAAATATAAAGTCTCAGGTAACAGAAGCTGGTTGTAATTGTACTCACAGACACAAAAGCACAGAAGGAGACTTTTAAAACTGTCTAACAGAAAAAAAATGTCATAACTGAGGAAATCCAGTTATGAATGAAGAACTTCATATGTCTTCTAACTCATAAGTGTCATTAGATACATTATGAAATACATTAACATGGCAATCTGCTGTGCATAGATATTGGTCGAAGCAGGGAAGGTGTCATCATGTTGTTTGTATGTTTTATATTGTGTGGTCTGGAAGAATGTGTGCACAGTGACATGTAGTCAGGGCTTACTTTCTAAATCTATCCTTGCTGCTTACATATATATGTCACAAGTCATTTTTCATTTCACAATTTCCCTGTCTATAAAGTGAGAGTTATATTTTATATATACACACACACACATATATATATATACACACTTTAAATGAAAACTAGGTATTCTGAGGTACTCTGACAATGTAGACGGTAAACAAATATTAAGACTCAGATCCACAGAAGTGTTTAAGCACTTAATGTCTGTCAAAACAAATAGAATTAAGTGCCTAAATAGCATTTTATGGATCTCAGCATTTGTATTTGCTGTTTGCAACTCTTTGTTTTCCTTAATAAATCATCTATTGCTTGTAGAATATGTGTGGAGGGGAACAAGTTCACTAAAGAAAATTGCATGGAAGCAGGTATTAGTTTTTTCTAACTTCATTTTCATTTTTATACAATGAATTTTCTATCTTGAGGCCTTATGTAGGTTTCTGTAAGTAGAAATTATTGAGAGGAATATCTTTGAAGTCTTTGTTCCCATAGCCTAGCTGTTCTTTTGATGTGCATATTTAATTCCAATTATTACTATAGGGAGTACTGTGAGTGCAAAAGGGAAAAAATGTTTTCCTCAAAACAGAATGTATTTCATATGCTTTTAGTCCAGAAATGATTAATCCTGACAAAGAGTTCCATGTCTGACTGCTATGAAGAGAAGAGGTTTGCTATCTTAGTGGGTGAGGATATGACTAAAGGTTATGCATGATGAGAGAAAAGGTTTGATGAATTCATAACCTTTGGGTCATCCTTCTGTACACGGGTCAGTTTGAAGCATTTTCCTGAGCATTGTCACTCAACTGCTTTGCAAAGGCCCTTGTGCCCACTATCCAGTTAAGTGTTAGCTGCTGCTAGTTAAAGTGAATGTGTAGGTAAAGTACTGCTTTGATCCAGGAAACTAACCACCGAAGTAAACTCCTAAATTCTTTCTAAAACAAAGAAACAAACAGAACATTGACGTTATGGATGATTCAATAACTCTGACATATAGTATCAGAGGTCAAAGAAACTGGGCCCATGCCCATGCATTTTTATTTCTTTATTTTCTGCTACTTCTTACTCAGTTCTCTCTTCTTACTCTTCTTACTCTTTTTTTAAAACATCTTTCTCACAGTATGTCCTCTTCTGTTTTATGAAGAGTTTCACATTAAACAAGTCAGTAGTGATCTGTGGAATCAAAAATCTCCCCAGATTGGAACCTTAACATTGCAAATATAATATTGGAATTTAAAAGGAGATTAATTATTTAGTCCTTGGGTATGGTATTGTCATTTTATGCTGGTTGAATGTAAGTGGGACTGATTTCAGATATTAATCTGCAAGAAAAGTACCAGTTGCATTTTAATGAAAGGAGAATTTTCACTCCAGATTTCAGGAATTCAGGAATTTCAGATTACAGACACATAAAATTTTGATTCTGAGAGGCTGCAATCTAAGTCTTGTATATAACCAGTGGCTGTTGTGATCTTTGGAATTCTTTGTTAACCCTTTAGTATTACTGATGATGATAACATGTCTCCAACATGTCCAACTGCCTGTAGTGCTGAGACAACAGAATAAATTCAGTCTTATTTGTAGGTTTTCCTCAAAACAAACAACTTCAATAACATCTTATAGGATTCCTAATTATTCTACTACTTAATATAGGATAATATAAATTGCTGTAAGAAGCTATATAAGTACCTCCGAATTATAATTTATTCTTGCTATCTTTCAGTGAAATTTGACGTCTAAGGATCTTGCTAGACCGAAAGAACTGGAAAATGTAATTGCCAAAACAACTGCTTAGTGTTCTTTCAGAGGAAGGTCGTGCTTGGTTCTTTCAGACACGAAATTTACTACACTTATCTTTACCTTTGTCATCTCAAGGTTAGGAAGCTGCAATACAGCTACAGGTTCAGAATATATCCACTTGACATAGCTGACTTCTTAGTTGACTTCCAGATACTGTTTAAGCTAAATTTAAATGAGGAAGTCAGTCCAACTGGTCCTAAATATCAGGTAAACTGTTTCTTTCATAATAATAAATTATAATTATAATCCAATATATTAAGGATAAGTGCACTCCGGTTTAGTTATAAGTGCTCACACTATGCAAGTCCTGATTTTTTGAAGGGAGGACACATCAAAGGAACTCCAACAAGAAAAGACAGCAGTTATGGCAAACTTTGGCCAGACATTTGATCAAGATTTTCAAGGGGGAAGAACCTTAAAAGACATGATGAAGTATTCCTCTTTTTTTAAGAGTCACAATAATTTTCAACCATGAAAAAGTAGGAGCTAGCTAAAAATAATGGCAAAATATAATAATACAAGATAATGGAAAGTTAGAGGTTAAATTATTTTGACAGAAAAACCAATCTGAAATATTCCTTATGCTTTTCTTTGCTAGAGAACAGATTGATTTACCTGTAGACCATTTAGACCTGATGCGGAACTTGATGGAATTCTGGGAGTCATGATCAGAAGTGGCATCTTTATTTTATTTAAAATGTTATTTACAGAACTTTTTCAAGTTATCTGTGAATTTAGAATTTTTCTGTTAACTTGAAAAAAGAGAATTAGTCTGCAAAATTGTTAAAAGACATGGTATATAAAGTTAAATAAATACATTTATCCCACAGGTAAAAAATATCTTAACTATTCTTATAGCTTCTGTGAGGTTCTGGGGGTCTGGTATGTATGTATGCCTTAAGATGTAACTTAAGACAGATTTTTAAACCAGAAGAATTCTCTGTAGTTACCTTGTCTGATGCTTCCTTTAAGCTACCCAACATGGTGATTGAATAAATTCCTACATTATGTCTACAACTGAGAAAACATCATAACTTTAAACAATTAAAAATACTATAATGCAATCATGATTTAAAAATTCACGATGTCTGTATGTGCGTATGCTGAATATTGAATAGAATTTATAATTACTAATATCAATGACAATTGTATTCATTATAGAAAAAAAAAAGAATGACTTCTCAAAAACTTCTTAAAGTTTAAGCTAATGCCATGATGGGAGGTTAAGTTCTGCATTAGTAGTAACAATAGCAAACCAATGGTAGATATAATAATTACCTTACATCTAGAAGAGATTGCAGCATAATATCACACAATTCACAGGAAATAAATATACAATAGAAAAGAGAGGGCAAGATAGGCATTAAAAAGTATCATATAGTTGATATTGCTGTTGGATTTTTTTTTTCATTATTACAAACAGTTAAATTAAACAATGAGTCTTCCAGTCAACTATCTAGTGAACAGAAATAAAACAAAAACAAAGCTTGCACCACCTTCAAGCTTACAGTCCTTGATTGTTCCTTAAACACCGATATGTGAGGTTAAAATCTTGAAAAGCTCTTGAAAATTGGGCTGAGGCTTATAATTAATGAAAACTTTAAAAGCATACATTCAGTGCTTCTAGCTGTTGTTTTTAATGGAAATGTTTCCCACCATTTAATTGTCATTTGACTTTAGTCTGGATCTAGTCCAGAATTTTAGGAACAGAAGAGAAAGCTTTGTTTTTCTCTTCAGTTTTCCGAAGATTGCTTTTGCTTATTTGTTGTCAAACTGTTATAACTGTTAGGCAGGAAAGAATCCATTAAAAAGTCTTTGGCTTAATACAGCACAAAATCACCAGGAAAATTCATGGAAACAAGCATGTTGATCCACATGACATAGTCAATGAGATTGAGGCTCTCATAGGGGGTCTTGAGGACCTTGTTCTTAGCTTTGAGCCTCTGCTGCCTGTTGGACTCGCAGCATGTGTTCTGGAAGCTTTTTGGAGTCATGGGGGACTTGGCATCATGGAACAAGATCCTTCATAAAAGATTAGTGGAGGCTCATTTGATTCCAGGCTGCACAGCTGATAATATCTAAGGTTTTCTAATCTCACATATATTTTTGAAAGGGAATGAAAAAAAAAAATTGCTTGCAAGGCACTCCTGTGATTACTATTTTGTGATTTTGTTTGCATCCAGAAATGGATGACTCAGAAAATAATAAATAAGCAGTGCTCTGAAACTGCATCTTGTTTTGCTCCCCAAGAAACCTTTGATATTTTTTTTTTTTGGTGAAATTAATGCATGTAAAGCAATGGATTCTTTTTAAAGGCTGTTGCACATTCTATTTCTTACATAGATTTCTTTTAATTCAGAACCATTCCTTTCTGTTTGTATATGTTCAAACACGCTTCATTGCAGTGTTGTATGGATTTACTGTTTAGTGTGGGTAAATCTCTTTAAAAGATAACATCATTATTTAAGCACAAATTCTTATTTTAGTCTGGAAAATACAATGATTAAAAAAAATACCAGTAGGATCTAGTTCAGATAAAAGGTCAGAGTAGGAGTTAGACACAATTATTTGCATAATAAAGTACAATTTATTATTTTTATTTCTGCTTGTTTTCTCACTGAACAGCAGGAACAACATAGCAACCATTAACAAATATCAGACTTAGGCACAGCCTGTAGGATTGAGCCTTGTAAAAACTGCAGGTAAGGAGCTGCTGTAAGGTGTAGTAGGATGGTTGTTGCATCCTTAAAATCATCCACTCTGGGCACAAAAACAGGGCAGCTAAGATATACGCTACGGCCTGCAAAATAGCTTTGTCTTTTTTAAAGATGTTTATGGATTTGCTCTGCTGGCAAAATCCAGTCCTTGGTGTATGATAAAAATCTATCTAGGATGACTAGATAGTGTATATGTGTGTTTCCTGTTGAAATAATTCCAGAGGGGGTTAGCACAAAATGTGATGTCTCATGAGATGTCTCCAAGTTATAGAGTGTTTTTGTAATCAATATTAATAGTAATAGTAATCAATATTTGCTATTTGCAATATTTTCTCCTAAAAAAAACACTGACCACCAGGAGCATTTTCATGATGGATTTTTTATAGTAGATCTTAATTGTCAATCTCTCCACAAAAAAAGGCTTTCTGTTCTTATTTTGAAATTATTCATTAGAGCTCTTTTGATTTTTTTAATTGACCAGCATAAACGTATGTACAAGAAAAAAAATTACTTTATGTTAGACTCCCACAACGCTGGTAAAGGAAAATGTTGGGTTTATTTCTTTTTAATAATCTTTTAATAATCTTTTGAGTTTTTCACAGAAAATAGAGCCAAAATTTTATGAACATGGCTTTGTTTTCTTTTCTTTTTGTTTTCTAACCAAAAAGGTCATATCTATAACTGCCTTAATTTGTGCAGTGCAGTCTGTTCATAAACAGCTTTCTCTCTTACTAATGAAATAGACAAACACTTAAAATTTTAATGTAGCCTGAGAGTTGGTTTATACTTGTACTAATGGCTGAAAAGGATAATACCCTTGTAAAGAAATTAGCATCATGAAAATAAAAATTATATGCAATTTTTCAACAATCTTACCTATTATGTCCTCTTACGTCCTTACATCCTCTTAACTATTTGAGCGTAATAAATCTACATTTGATAAGCAGGTGGGATATGATAACTCATATAACTAATTCTTTTTTAAAGAAGAAGAAACAGGATATTACTAAAGGTTATACTAACAACTCTGAATAAAAACCCTGAAAAAATAACAAGGCAATATTACTAGCAGAGGTCTCTAGTTCCTGCTCTAGTTCTAGTTCATAGAGGACTCCTATGGAGTCTCTTCCATACAGTAATTTTTATCTTCTCAGATGTTGAGAGGACATAACATTGAAATGATGATTACTAATACGAGAAAGCAGTCAAAATAAAACAGATTGCATAAGTGTAGATATATAGAAAATAGAATTTTGTTAAACAAGCTGAGACACCATGATTGATTAACTGAGGATGTACAGTTTGCAAGTATCTGATTTCAATTGCAGAAGCAGAAATCCCTCACGAAGCCTAAACTAGTTACAGCAGTTTAACTGATCAAACTGTAGTTATACAGGGAGGATAGGGAGCAGAGACGGGAGACTGCTCACAGTCTTCAGTTCTTTATCTGTAGATGAGTTGCATGGACTTAAGGAAATTACATTGCATACACTTTTGTAGTAAAGATCGTGAACTTCCCTGCTGAGACCACTTTGATATGAGTTGTAGTTTGTATATTTTTTTACCTGCTTCAAAATGTGTAGTATGGTGAGGCAACATGCTATTGCTGAATGCTTCAAAGTAGCTTGCACAAGGCTAGATTAATTCATATATTTCTCTCTTTGGTTCTAAATTACTGTCCCTCACTTTGAATTCAGGTTTTTCAGTGCTAAGAGATCTCTGAACACAGGAGTCTGCAATGCGTTAATGTAAAACAGAAAATAAAAACCTGATCATTGCAGTATTAAGCTGCTGAGTGCTTGACTTATCAGTAGATATTTTGGCAGGAAGCACAGGGAAAGCACAGATAGTAAATCTGAGTCGCCAATTATAAAGAAACTGCAGACTGAGAGCTTTGTAAATGTAGGTAAATTACACAGATAGGACTTATAACTTTGTTACCTCCCCAGATGCCATGCCCCTAATACTATTTTAAATTCTATTATTTTCAGTAGCATAATTTGAATATAAAGCATGAAATCTATTTCAGTAGATTACTTGTATGCATCCAGAGATTAATATAACCTGTTTCTAAACCATTGGCTGTTTGATGTATATTTTCCTCTGTCAACTTAGCTAGTGATATCAACAGGCTTATCACATTTGTCAGGAACAAATCACATTGTTTAGAGATGTGGATCCTTTTAGGAAAGAGAATTTGCTGGCACGTTGATACTGGTTTCTTTGTTAACCTCTCTGTAGAAGACTGAGTCAGGGCTGCCGCCTTGAAAAGAGAAGATTTCAAACATTTGGAAAGCAGTCCTGACTCAGGCATGAGTGGCTTCTGATATGGTTATTTTACATCAAATGCATATGGAATTTGAACAGTATATAGAAGTAATAATTCTAAAGAAGTCATGATATTTGAAATTTCCATGAGTAGAAAAATTGACTCTATGTATCAAATTATTTGTTATGATTTATCTGTTCAGATTAAGCCTGCATATTAGCATAGCTTTTTGTTTCATGAAAGTACCTTTACTGACTTAAAATAATTGATGATCTTCAATATAAATATATGCACATTCAGACATTACCAATTTTATCGGTCTGAATTGTATGTGTAGATTTATGTACCTGCTGAAAACTTTAGGAAGATTAAGTTCAAACCTTTTCTGGAATAATTGAAAACAAAATAAAACAAAACAATAGTTTCTTGTGGCTGAAGTGGTTAGCCAACTTGGGATCTGTAAGATCGGGGAAACAGAGCTGAGCATTTCTTTATCTCACCCTCTTTACGTATCAAGAAGATTGCACTAAAGTTGTTTTTATTCTTTTTTTCTTTGAACGCAGCAAGAAAAAAAAAGCCAACGGTTTCCTTCCATATAATTTCAATGTTTATTTTTCCAGCAAATATTGCTCCCCCAAGGAGTTTTATCACTGTTTCTGTTTTCAGTACCGCACTCATGGTTGCTTCTCTTGTCTTTCTTGTTGCTTTCTACTTTTAATACCCACAGATATATTCAGTCATGGCTGTATGACTTACATTTAGAATCAGTTTGCAGAGAAATCCCTCATGCTCAACTTCATCTTAACTACAAGACAGTATAGCCTGTCATCCTTTATAGGCCTCTCAAAACTTAGATATAGTCTCTAGATAGCATAAACATTTCCTAAGTTATTGCAGTTTGCTTCTTTAATTCAAAATGGAATAAAAGTTGCCAAAAATTTATTAAGTATAATGAGGATTAATTGATTAATATCAAAGATATATCAGATATGACAAAGATATACCAAGAAGGGTATCCTTCTTTGCAGGTCTGTCCATCACTCTGATGGTGTTTCCAACCTAATTGAGTTAATAACTTAGAATAGACTAACAGAAGGATTTATTGGATTTATTTACATGTTACAGGACTTCATCTATTTTTTTTTAGTGTTCTGTTGTCATTTTTTTTTTCTTTCAGCATTGCTGGGTGACTAAAAGCACCTTCAAAATTTTCCTATTCCTAATTTGAAGGAGGAATATTTTCAAAAGCTTCCAGAAAACTGTCAGTTCCTATGTGATGCATGTGTATCCCACAGTTGAAAGGAATTACATTCTCAAGCTCAGGCATTGTGTTCAAGCATCTCACACTTGCTTGGACTGTTTTCATGGTTAACTTTTTCAGTCAGTGCTGAGCCCAGCTGTAACAGTCACAATTTATTCTGCTCAGTAGGGTTTCAGACAGCTCTCTCAGTTTATCGACGATAAGACTCTGATCTCCCTTTTTAGATAGGAATCAAGACAGTTTCCTGATTTAGAATCTTTTTTTTTTTTCTTCTCACAGAGGAGAACATTAAATTTTCCTAAATTTCTTATTAAATTTACTCTACACTGGGGCAATTTTAGTTTAAGTATAAGCATTTCTGTATAATCTTAGAGGGTGAGAAAGGCTTTATTTATTTTCCACTGATAAAATCAGTTTATTGGCATCAAAAAAAAAAAAAAAAAAAACCACAAACCTTAGAAGTATTGTGTTATATATTGCTGTTCTGTAAATCACCAGTAGAGAATGTTGATGCCATTATTTTTGGAACTGCCCTACAAAGCCATATTCCAATTAAGTAATTTTACTTCTTTTTTCTGTAGGCATTCTGGGTAATGTAGGTTTGTTGTGCTTTAGAAATCCACCAAATCTCAAAAGTTTTTCTACTCCCAATTTTCTCCTTGATTATCATGCAGCCTATAAGTGATTCATTAAAGCTCTACTATTGCCATGATTTTCTTATTTGAAGAAAACTTCAGGCCATTTTGTGAAACAACAAATTTGATTACAACAAATATTAATTTGTTGTAATTTTCGCAGGGAAAAGTTGAAATACTTTTAACTGTAATAAGCTCTACTAGTTACAAAAACTGCTGATATGTTCTTATTTGGGAAAACTTTATTTATTTATATTGTCTGTCCTTCATTGTATAGAAATTTCCGCTATGTTTTAGAATCTTACAGCTCAGCTTACTGAAAAATGGTACCAGCTAAGAATTTCATTTTATTCTAATATAGATAGAAATTGGTACTCATCAAGTCTTCCTTCCTCCCCCTAGTATATTGTAGTTTATCTCTGACTGTGGAAGGAAGAAGGCAAAAGGTAAATATCCTTCCACCCCTCCTACACTGCTATTTTATTTACCTAAATGTCTTCTATTCGCCAGTGTCTCTATTAGTTTTCCCCCTATGGCTGAGGAAATATTGAGTAGAAAAAGAGGATGAAGGTCCCCAGTCCCCACTGCTGAATAAACCAGAGTACTTATTCCATGTAGAAAAACGTAACAGCCCATTTCACCAAAATATTAAATACCCCAAAGGGAGAGTACAAAAAGAGACCTGTGGAAGTGTTAAAAAAGATCTGTGGGATACCGAACAGATCATTCCTTGTGCTGTCCACCTCTGTCATCCAGTGTGCAAGACATGGTCAAAAAAGGTTTTCATTTGGCCCATTGTGACTGTTCTAGACAGAATCTCACGATAGGTAGTGAAATTTGTCTTTGGATTATATTCAATTTTGGACTTCAAATGGAAGTCTCCATTGTCTGGAGTCCTTTCTTAGAATTATATTTATTCCCAATGTGAAAAGAAATCTGAAAATAGGTCTATGCAGGCATAAGAACAATGTCAACAGGAGCATTTGCAGTTTGAAACAAATAAATTATACTTTGAATACTTTGAATATGAAACTGCTGATTTTTCTGCCCAAAATTCATATTATCTAGAATAGGAGAAAAAAATATAGGATTCTGCACATTTATTGGATGTGTGGAAGACTGAACAGTTCTGCAGATCCTTTCACTTCTGATGTATTCTTGATAAATTACAACCTTTGGCAATTTTTTTTTTCCTGCACTACATTTTTGACTTCAAAATTCAGCTTTCCACAGACCATTTTTAAATTAAATGTTTTTTTCTTCAGATATTCTGCTATCTTCATGGATACTAATTAAATATAAAGGACAGACTGAAAAAGACAAGCCATACAATACATACCCTGTATGAAAGTCTGCAAGTAAGGAAAACATCCATTCTTTTTCCATATTGATTTCATTGTTAGCAATTTAAGTTATTCTAGGATGTTGTGTTTCAGAGGTGGTCTCAAGATCATCCTACATTTTTCCCATCTGGAAAGGTAGTACTTTACCTAAATGTTATTAAAATATCAGGCCTGAGGCAGGACAACTTGCTCAGTGATAAACAAAGGCACACAAGCCATTTATTTGATTTAGTCCCAGTTTTAAAAATAATTGTTAACAGACTGATTTGTAAGATAACTTTTCTAGTGCCTATTATTGAAATAATTAGACATAATGATATCCAGACCACTTATTAACTGGTCTACTGCCTCTGATATATGTGATTTTTTGCTCTAACTTCAAAAGATGAATTTCCAAACTCAGCGCCTTTTTTTTTCTAATTGATTGACTGTTGACTTTTCTTCCTTATTTTTATCTTCCCAAACCCATCAGCATGGTAGCTAACTTGTATTTAATAATGCTATAAGTCTGTCTGGATAAATAAATTTCCATTTGAACACATGATACCTACTCATGGAGTCTATCATTGCTATAGTTTTTCTTTTAAGCACAATGATATTTTATTTTACATATGCTGAAATAAGTTTCACTTCTTTGCATACTGTTAATTTCATTTCTGCCAATATGTACTGTTTAATTAAGAATGCAGATTACCTGAAAAATTTTACAGTGAAAAGGACAGAAGCATGGGTCGGAAAATTCATACAATTATATATAAATCATATACATTTACTGATTTTTTTTTTAATTATTCTTCTAGTTCTGTGCTTGCAGGAGGTTGTATCTGGTAAAGACTGAGGCTAGCAGGGAAAATCCTATGATTTCAATGGACTTGGATCAATTCCATACAGTCCTAACCCTGGAAAGTGCACTGTCATTACTCTTAGCTTTGGCTGTTTCTAAAGTACGAACATTTTTTCTCTGATTTTTTTTTTTTTTTTTTTTTAGTACTTTCTCACCTAGAAATTAAAGGGTTTTTTTTCCCTTTTTTTTTTTCTTTTCATCCTGAGAAAGGATGTCTTTCTCAGGCATCCTTTTCCTATTCTCCTAAATCTCTTCTGTCCTGCTTTCCAGTTTGGCTTTCTCAGATATTTAAAAGCACAGTGCTTCAGCTTCTGACAATTACGGTTAGTGTCAGTTCTCTTTTTCTTCTTGTGCTGAACAAGCTTTTAAAAGCCACACCATCTCTCAGCAGGTGACTGCTGACTTACACTGCTAAAAAAGTACAGCTTTCTAAGCAGTCAGTCAATGCCAGAGGAGGAAAGCTGCCTTGTAGGAGTTTTAATGACCTAAATTGAATTGGTACAATTGGGTGAGGAAGGCCTGTGCATTACACAGCTGATTAAGAACTGCATAATCTATAATTCTATTGCACTGGAGAGTGCCAAGTGACTCTTCATGTCAGTAAATGAGGACAACAAATTCAGTAACAGGGAAATATACACTTCAAGCTCTTTATCATTGGTGTTACGGCTACAGTATTTTTCACCAAAAGCTGATATGCTTGAGTAAATACCAGGATACAAGAGATATATATTAAACCTCAGGAGACTACCAATCACTATTGGTCTGTAGTTTCTGACAATAAGTCTTTGGTATTTTATTCTCATAATACTAGGTAGGTGTGCTCTAAAGCAGTGCCTCAAATTATGGCTTTAAATGACTCTCAAATTTTCTGGGCAATATATACAGACTTCAAAATATATTTTAGGATTTATTTATTTATTTTGCTGTTAAGGAGCCATTAAAAAAAAAAAAAAAGACAAACTCCTGCATAATATCTATGGGGTACATTATTGGTGCACTTATGTTGCACTAAGGTTATATTATTAGAGTACTTAGATTTTTCTTTGTTCTCTACTTTGACCATACTGAACTACTGCTTAGACAGGAGAGTTGTCTTAAAAGTATTATGTGAAAATGGTCATGTCATGGGTGAGAGAAGTGTGGGGATAGGGATGAGTGGTTTTTGGCCAAGTTACGTGGCAAACCATATGGCATTCATGTCTGCATTTTGAGGAGTATGAGAGAAAAGAATATTCCAATTCCACAGTTTTCAATTTGAAAAAAAAAAAAAAAATACAAAGTATATTTTTTAACAGAGAATCACTGTTTGTTCTTCTTTTGCTCCTAGTGCCAATCCTTTTCTGCCGTGTAGAGCAGATTGTTAAGTTACATTCTAGAAGGACCAAAATCCCTATTCGACCCTTCTTATTCAAGCAAAGCTGTCAGTGATTTCAATGGCAGGTCTGCCTGATTAAAGAGAATTGAATAGAGCCCTGAAGCAATGGTGTTTTGTCCTTGTCTTTGCTCTTCTGGCCCTTTACCATTACTTTTAAAAAGCTTGAAACAATAGTGGCACCAGCTGTGATTCAGGTGAACAAGCAAAAGAATAAAAAACAATGTCATGAGCTTTTTCAAGAAATACTATGGGAAAAATCAGGATACATAATATTGAAAAAGCTAAAAAGGGGATACAAATATTTTTCAAGAGCCTATAAAGTCTTAAATACATAAACAGGTGAATATTAAAACTATGTAGGCTTTGTCAGCAAAATATGCTAAGTGGAACACTACATACATGTCCCACAAGTATATAAACATGATATAAACAGGATTTATTTTTTGTAACTGGCACAAAGTTGTACTTTTCAATGTTTCAAAACAGAGTCCACTGCAGTGGAATTGACTAAATTTAAATATTTATGCTGGACACTATTGCCTTATAGTCATTCGATAGTCAAGTAGAAAAATATTTTCTTTTGCGAAGTCAATAGTACAATTTAGATCTCTGGCTTCAGGTAGAAGTATCACTGTATTTATGAAAGGAGGCTTTGTTGACTAGCTTGGAGGTGGCCCATAATACAATCAATCAAATGCAACTATTTAGGATGCATATATTTTATTATATAGATGTAGAATCAGAATTGTACTGGAGAAGGTTTGTTGTCAGAGGGTAGGACTGACCCTTAAAAAAATAATTAAGCAAAATTGTGTCTGCTTTTCTCTCCTTCCTCCATCTTTTCAAACTATCTCAGCAGATCCTGGCACAGGACATGTCTATTCCCATGTCCTTTCTTGCAGCAGTCCCGGGCAGAGTTTTGTTCGCAACTTGTATTAGGATTACACATTCAAAAATATGTATCTATGCCATCAAATTGAGCTTTATCCACTACTACTCTTTAAAGATATTGAACAGAGAGAAAAGAGTTACATCAGCTGCATCCTGTGCATATTCTTCCTTTCTTCCTTTTGGGGGTTTCTATTTTATTAAATAAATATATAATGTATGTATATATTTATATTATGAATATATGTATTTCTTCTATATATAATAAAATTTTAGGGTGATGCTAGAATCTGTATTTTATATATATAGCAATTGTATATGTACATATAATATATATATATATTATAATATATATATATATTATATATATATAATATAAATTTTAGCAGCATCCTAAATTTTTTTTTGGTACAATTATATTGAGGAGCATCTATAAGATAATCTATCACTCTTTCTTTCCCAGCATATCTGCCTTAACACTCATTCAGCTCGCACTTGAATTCTTTGTCCAATGCTCTCCTTCAGACTCCAGCCTTAGACATATTTTATTATTAACCACAAGCATAGATTGAAGGTCCTAATTCTGAGAGACGAGGGAAAACTACTTTGACAGGATTAAACCAGATAAGAAAAATGATCATCTCTGCTTCCTTACTGTTTCAACAAGGACGACACACAACAATTTTACCTTCTTTTTAAAAAAAAAAAAAAAAAAATCAAAGAAATAGATAAGTCATTAAATAAGCTAAATTAGCGCTGTATATACAAGCAGGAAACTATCATGCAAGTAACCTGAATCCTACACTCATATTCCCTAATTTTATTTATTTTTGACAGATTTAGACGAAGTATATATGTACCCTATCTTGCCTTACCCAAGTTTTTCTTGACAATCTCATCAGTTCAAGCCGTCATGAGTCAGTCTGTTTCCACCTGCAGTTTTTCACATAGTCCTTTTCCAGCAAGCCCATAAAAAGAAAAAATAACTCCCTCATTGCAACATGGATTCATGTTTCCCAAGTCATATAACCATTCACAAAGCTGGTTGCAATTTATAGACTGGTGTGTTTTGGGTAACATTATTTCTACTAGAAGAATGCTTTTATGTAGCACCCAGCAGAATACAGTTAATAATGCATTGCTTAGTATTTTGAATAATTTCAACAAAGGAATAATTTTAACACTATAAACTTACTGGAGATGAATGTTTCCCCTGCAGACCTTCTTTATGGCTCTGCTCATAAAATCATTACGTATCTCATTCATTTACCTCTCCAGTTTTCTTCTCTTAGTAAATACAAAGCAAAGTGAGGTGCATTCCTCAATGAGAAATTTGAAGTTGTTCACTGAAAGCACCCTATAAAAGCTCCTTCAAAGAAAAGTTATTTAATATGCCTAGTTTGATTAGGATTTGTTATAGAGGGTTGTCAAAAATCTGTGCCCCTGTGATCTCCCGCTTAAATACCCTAGAAGGATACTAACATCTCTTAAGACTTAAACCATTTCTTAAAATAAGCTCAGAATTTCCTTTTATTCAGGGTATAAGGATGAATATCTTCCTTGCTATACAGCTATGGTAAAATCCATACAACTAGTCTGATTTTAGTTAACACTTGCAAAATTATAAAATCAGGCCTTGAAGTTCAAGTATCCCTAGCTTATTTCACTGAATCTACCATCTTCCTGTGTTATCATAACCTATAATCTTTTGCATACACGCAAAACACAGATAAGGTTTTTTTTCCATTTGTGTTTTCTTCATTTGTCTTTTCTTCTGTGAGAAATCAATTTCGGCAAGTGACGGCCCCAATACTTATGAATTTTCTTCTAAATTTCCAGTCTCAATGTGTTTGAGGTTAGTTTATTCCCTCTTGGTTTTATATCACTGTTGTATTTTAGATTAAGAGGTTATTTTACCTTCCTGTGAATATCTAGAACTCTAAGATTTCATTTAGACTAAACAAACCAAGTTTGTATTCTCTTCTTACCACATAGACTCTTCATTTTCCTCATCACCTGATCACTTTCTTCTATTTGATCCACTTCGAGTTCATTTTTCTCAAATATGGTTGACCAGGACTGTATCCATATGAATATATTAATGGTAATAATATTTGTATAATACTACTAAAAATGTATTATCTGATGCATCTTACAATTGCATCTTACAATTGATCAAACTCTTTATTCTCCAGCTCCTCAACTTCTGCTTATGAAGGCATGAACTGTATGACACACTGTGCTATGCAGATTTCATTCCATTTCTATTGCTGTGATTCTCAAGATCAGTAAGTTCTTTCCACACTCTCTCTAGCTACTGCCTGGAAGATGCTTCCAACACAGTAGAAGCTGTTGGCATTGGCAAACTTCGCTATCATGTTTGTAATATCTGTGCCAGGATCATTAATGAAATTTTTAAATAAGATTGATCCCCAGACTGATCACTGATCTGCTAGTAACCAGTCTGATACTTCCCGTGTTCAACAGCACACATTGACATCTCCTCTTTTACAGGCTTTTTATTTTTCTTTTTATTCCTCTATTCATCTCTGCTTTTCTTTTTCTTTTTTTTTTTTTTGTAGAAAACTAATATTACATATTGGGTGCTGCATTAATCACTTTGTTGAACCTCAAGTTGATGGTGTCTATCACCCTCCAGTGTTTTTTAGAAAACATTTCTAAAAATATTTTCTAGAAAACATTTTGCTGAAGAAAGATATGAGATTAATCTGTCATAATTTGGCTGTCAAAGTTTGTCCTATACTTTCTATTTCTGTATACCTCTATGTATTTATTATCATCTCTTTTAAGAAATACTCTAAAGCCTTGGGTTTTTAGTTTTATCAAGAGTCTTTTTCTTTTTCTTCTTTCTTTCCTGTTGAACTACTACTGCTTTGTTTTAGTATTCACTACCTCTCAATAGTCATAAATGATCTTCTTAGCTCTTAAAATATTTTTGCCAAGCGGGTCCTACTCATTAATTAGGGCAACAAACCTTTAACTGCAAGACCGCTGTGTAGAAGAATGGAAAAAGGGAAAACTTGAGAGAAAACCTAGGGTCTAACAGAAGTTTCGGCATTATAGCAGCTTGCTTGGGGTGATACACAGTTGCCACTTCCAGGATGGCTGGTACGCACGGACTCTGCTCCTCCACGGTTC
>JAWLRI010000824.1:245420-260012 GCA_034781795.1 Crypturellus tataupa | reverse complement strand
CATCGAATTGTCCCCTCTTTGTTTGCTCTTATCAGGGTGTGCTAGGAGGGCAGATTGTGTTGCCAAGGGAATCGTGGTGAGGTAGATTCCGCACATACCAGCCATCCTGAATGTGTATCACCCCAAGGAAGCTTCTGTAAGGCCAAAACTTCTGTTAAGCCCTTTGTTAAGCCTATGTTTTCTCTAATGGCCCTTTTCCAGGCCATTCTTGCACAGCTAGCTAAAACCCCACACTGTAGTAGAGAATTTCCTATACTGACATCTGAAACCAGCTTTAGAAATGTTGCATTTAAATAAACCATGCTGTTTGTAAACTCGACTACTTGTTTGGGGGGGCGAGCGATCGGACTTGCAGTTGACAGACTGTTTGTGAATCCAATACTGCCAGAGTCAAGCTTATAGTGTTATCACACTATTTGGGAACTCGATTCGCTCCTAGGAAGGCGATTGGACCTACAGTCCACAGACTGTGAATCCGATAGTGATTTGATATATCCTTCCCCCCACCCCTCGCCACCACTACGGCTTCCAAACTGCAACATTTTTCCTGAACACTCTGTCTCACCTGTTGTATAGGTCTGCTATAAACTAGATCAATCCAACCACTTGCATAAAGATTCAGTTCCCCACAAATGAGATTATTGTTTAATTTCCATCCTATCTAACATCTGTCTATACTTATGTTCGCAGGGCACTGCAGCAAGGGATTTTAATACATGTGTTAGCATAGGTATCCTATGTATCTGAAAAGTTGAAAGACGTCCTATATGTCAGGATTATTCTCCTGAAATCTGTTTTTATACTTAACACTGTTTTGTTGACCTTTTAGCACATGTATTGCTGGTACTATGTGAGCAGGTATGTTTTTTAAGAGCAAAGCTGATTTAGCTACACATTAAGAAGAAGAATTAAATTTTGGCTAAGCAAAAAAATAAAAAAGAAAAAAAGAAAGATAAAACAACAAAATATAGTATTCTGAAAAACAGGAGATGTATATGCTACTAGGACATGAAAGCCACATATCATGAACTCCTTTTATATGTGATCCACATATATCTGTGCACGTAATAGCAGTATGAAGTTGGGAGAAAAAGACAAGATAAATTAATGGTGGGAGACTATCACTGAATAGAAAATGTATTTTTCTAGCTATTTTATCTAGGTAAAGCCTAAGCTAAAATATTTGGATGCAAGTTGTATGACTGAGCTCATTGTGTTTCCATTTGATCAGTGGCATGCCAATATTTTTATCCACTGTTTGCTTGAAAAAAAAGAAGGAATTATCTGCCAAGTTATGTATATATTTTGGAAAAGTGAACATATTTGGAAGCCACATATGACCAGCCGATGAACAGCCAATTTTGGAAACGTGATACTGAAAGACGTGAAACAGACAGCTATTACAACTGCCTCTATCTCCATCATCTGGCTCTGAGAACAAGAGTTTTGGAGGGGCTGTTCAGCTTCATGTTTGAATAACAAACTTGTCTTGGGCATGAGTATTCTTCAAGATAATATAAAAGAGTGTCTAAGATATACTGAAGATAAGATTTATGAGAGGTCATAGGAGAAGGTTACTTAGTGTTGTAGAACTGTCTACCATAGCAGAAAATACTGACATGACCATTTACAATGAACTATAAATGAGTCACTTTTTAAAAAAACTTTATGGTAAGTACAGACTTATGTGACAGAAATAGGAACCAAAGTCTGGAAAATATATAACTTTCAGAAAAAGCACACTTTAATAAAAAGACTGTATGAACCTCTGTATGTAAATCTTTTTTTTTTTTTTTTATCATTTTAATCTTGCAGTGATACAGATAGAATTTGTAATGTTTAACTTCAGTTGTCTAAAATTCAGTATTCAAGATCTATGTATATTTGGTCTAGAAGTAGCTAAACCCAGGTAATCTCTCCTTTTTTTTTTTTCTTAATTTGATGTATGAAGTTATGTATGAAACACTTATTTTGTAAGAATATCAGTGTACTTTTTAAATAAAACAATATCATTCTCATTAGGTATTCTGGACAAATGAAGCAACTGAATCTATACTATGCAGAAATTCACTGCTATATGCTATTTGTTGTTTCAATTAAAATACAGTTTTTCTTTCGTGCAGGGTTTTTTTTTGTTTTGTTTTGTTTTATTTTTTGCTTTAGGTACTTCCCATTTCTTGGGAGATTTAAACATTCAGTATATGCACATTTGCTTTGGAAGCAGAATTAGAAAAATTATTTAGTGACTAGCAAAGATCAGAGCAGCTTACAGGCTTTTTTGACCTCTATTTTCAGAGTAGGTGCCATAGAGCTTTAGCTGTTTCCTGAAGCAAGGATTAGGTCAAGGTCCTTTTATTATCATTGCTGTTGGGGAAAAAAAAAAAGAAAGAGAAAGAGAGAGAGAGAGAGGAACTACATGATGCTCAGATGGCTGCTGACTCACCTTGATATCCTAATTGCCTTACAAGATGTTGTCTTGTTTCTTCTAACACAGAAAGGTGGTTATTAGGTAAAGAAGCTATTTATAACTCATATAGCCTTCCAAATTTGCTGGCCCTGCTTGGCCCCAACATCACTGACATTATTTTTACTCTTGCTACTGCAAATAGCACAAGATGAGTATCTAACATAAATCCCCATAATAACTGCTGTCCTCTCGTTTCTTGTTTGCAGACCGGTGCTGCCATTTCCATAAAGATGCTATCTTTATGTCACCACTTTTATTATAATATTCAATATCTTCCCAAAATGAAAAGTCAGTACATTTCCCCCAAAGAGTATAGTTCTGTAGGGTGTCTACTTGAACTGCAGATAAATTTTTAGGCCCCAAAGACCGAAAGACTGAATTAATTTGAGAATTAATGATTTACAATATAATTTATGTATGAAGAATATGTGTTTCTTTCTTTCCTACATTTTGTACACACAGTTTGTGAATGATGACACTCACACAGTGAATAAGTGATAAACAAATATTAGTACATTGAATAAAAATTGAGGAAGAAGGAATTCTTGTTATTCTCTCTCTTCTCTCATTCAAAATGTAAAATTTAAAAAGATACTTTTTAATAGTTCAGCCTCAGAATACTCTGAAATACTGTGAAATAAAGGAAAAAGTCATCTTTGCTATGTTGTTTCTAGAATTGTATTCTTTTAGGCATAATAACATTACTGAATTAGAATTTCCTATGAATAAGTTTCATGGCTGGGGAATTGGTCTTCAGGGGCTGGTGTATCTGAAAAGTGGATACAAAAACACAAGACAGTCTCAGTGGACTGGTAGGAAGAAGTATGCATATTAATGGTGGGTCAGAACGTACTAAACAACTATCCTCTGCAAATCCACTGTAAAACGGTAAAAGAAAGAAACAAACAACAATAACAACAAAAAAACATAACCAAAATGTGACTTCTTTTATGGCCTTCTTCTTTAAAGTCAGGTTGGAAAACTGATAGGTAAAAACGTAAATAACTATATGAATGGTGCTGTGAGACTCCTAAAATACCTGTACTTAGTGAGAGGAGTTAATGACTGAAAGACAGACTGAAATAGAAGCCAGCTTGCATTTTCCATTTTTAGCTGAATCTCCCGTTTTACTGCAACATTAACTCTGGTATTTGATATCTCTCCATTTCTAAACAGCAGAAACTGCTTACAAACAAACAATTTTTAATGTTGGATGCAATAGCATGGACTTGAGAGGCATTATATCTTTCAGTTGCTGATCAGTGTTCCCCAAAATCTTGTATGTAGCATATGTTCTTTGGTTGTTGATTCATTTATTCTTTTTTTTTTTAATAAACCTTCTCCTGTTCCGTACAGATCATTCGAATATGAATTAATTTAGTCTTATGAGACTTGTTAGATATGGGAAAGTATCATTATATTTAATAAAACTAACCTGAAGCATTTGTGATTTTTAATATTTTATTTCTGTTCCCTTTCCATCCTTCATTGTGCCAAACACAGCAAAATTAATCTCACCTAATTTCAGCCTTTATAAACTGGCTCTTTATATTTAGCTCCAAGACAGATAAGAATTCTTCATGGAGACCTTCCAAATATTTAGATGTCTTCACTATCTTCACTAGTCTCCTATTCTAGGCATCCTCACTGGGCATCTAATGTTTAGATATAAATGAGGTAGACTGGATTCTCTATAGCCTTGTGGGCTCAGTGCTTTGAAAGTCATTCAAAATATTAAATAATAATAATAATCAATTCAGAGATTAGGGAACCCTAAAAGACAACCTGTGTGCCTCCATTGACCCATGAAGCTGTTCCCACACTTATAAATTTTCATTAGAAATTGATCTCCACTGTGTAGTTGTTTGACATTGTTACAGTTTCACAATAGTACAATAGTGCAATAGCACAATATAACACATTGCTTGTTAAAAGAATTACAGAAAAGCATGATTGTCTAATCCCTTTCTACCTGTACTCCAGAAAGATGTTATCACTATACAATGCCTACATTGTATGGTGATACAGCAGTCTCAGAACACAGATCTTATAGAGACACCTGAAATAGTAAAAATAGTTGTTAAAGTATGAATGAGAAAAGAGGACACCATCAAAGGGGTCCTTCTCTTACTCTGTAAAACAAACTTACAAAAGTTGTTTATTCATTTAAAAATATTAGTATTTTATGACTGTACTAGGATCTGAAAATAGCATAATTTGCATATTAATCTAAAATCTTATTAGCAGTATCTTATAGATTCCCTCACCGTTAGGAAAGGCATCGTATAAATAATAATTTCTTTCTTACTTGCTGATATATTTGAATATATTTGGTAAGTGAGTCTGGTGATATTGAATCTGAGTGTTAGAGCACTTGAAATATCCTTTTGTTGTCTTTTATTCATTTCTTCCACTTCTAAATGTAGTTTAGATAAACTAAGAAATAGCTGTAGAACTGTATGCCTCAGAGGATTAGTAGGCAGGTTAGGACCTTTTTCTTGCTTGTCTACTGATCGAAGGTTGAAGGTAAAATGCTAGGTATCAGTTCACTGGCATGTTTTT
Source organism: Crypturellus tataupa (assembly GCA_034781795.1). Taxonomy (NCBI): domain Eukaryota; kingdom Metazoa; phylum Chordata; class Aves; order Tinamiformes; family Tinamidae; genus Crypturellus; species Crypturellus tataupa. The sequence continues at coordinate 254,983 of JAWLRI010000824.1, read as the reverse complement.
TTTTCGGTCTCAGCTTATGGCACAGCCCTCACCAATAAAATTGTTACCTAATGCGCTGTTGCTAGTAGTCTCATTAAAGTTGTCGTGGACTGAATGTATATAGTTATAGAATTGTTATTTTTCCTCCAATCTCATGGGTACAATTTAGTCAAAGGTCAATGGGGGTACCTTATACTGCAGTTCCCCATAGTGTAAATAAAAGTAATTTTGTTCTAAAGATGCCGGTAAAATGTCTGCATGAGCCTCAAAGTTCACCTGTTTAAAAGGCATAAAGAATGATGGTGCATGTAGTAGGAGAGCGCTTTGACAGTAGCAGATAGAACAATATTATTACAAAAATTTCAAACTGGAAAGGAACTATGTTAACTAGTCAATCTCAAAGAAGTAGCCTCTTTTGGGAAGACTTTTGGAAAGAGGAAACACCGGTAAAAACTGGTGTTACTTTTCACTCAAACATTTCTGAAACAAACTTCTTGGTCCAAAATATCTTCATTAATTTTATTTTTTGTTTTCAGCATGTATTATAGCTGCTTTACTCCATTCAGTTTAATATGCCTGCTTTTAATTCATTTCCTGACTTTGCAATCTAGACAGCAGCTTACAATATGGGATTTTGCTGATCATTTTCTGGAGATGTCTGTGATGTACATATTGTCTTTGCCTAGGTTGACAGCTCTGTCCTCAGAGAATTGCAATGAGTTAGTGAGTCTTTACCTCCCTTGTCTCTCCCTGGGCCTTTTTACAATAATGGCATTATGCTGGCTACTCTCCAGTCCTCTCAGATTTCACTTGATCTATTTTGAAGAGCAGAAGTATATAAAAATGTCTGCCAAAGCTTCTGCAATTTCTCTCCTTATTTCTCTAACCCTTCTTGAACATACATTGTTTGGTCATGGCCCTATCAATTATAAAAGCCATTTCACCTTATAATAACCATAGCTGACATACTCTGTACATATCTTAACTCCTAATCATCCATCTCTAGAAATCTGATTTCAGGTATAGTCAAATATCTACTCTCATCTTTTATAAGGCCATATATAACTATTATTTAACATGCCATCACTACTCTTGTACTTTTTCTAGGGGTTAGGCTGTGGCTTCAAAGTTTTCTTTCATCGGTGAGAATAGTTCTGTAGAATTGGGCTAGAAAATTAGTTTTGATTCAGAATTGCAATATTTTTTTGTTTTTTTCTTGTGCTCTCAGGAGGAAGCAACCTGCAACTGAATTGTAGCTATGATAGTTATTAGCTTCTACATGACAACTTGCTGACCCAGAGACATTGCTCTCTTCAATGCCTGGCAGTCCATAGACTTGTAGCTCCACCAAAGCAGGAAGTATTGCTTTGTATTTCTTTGCTTCTCTTTACAGGCATGTAGGAATCATAAAAATTAGGTCTTGATAGGGCCTCAGGAAGCTGTGTAGCCCATCCTGCTGTCTCAGGGTAAAATCAGCTATACCAAAGCTTGTTTGTATTACCTATTCTTTATAGCCTTCAGTAATGGGGATGTCATACCTTCTGTGAGCAATCTGTTCAATGTTTATTTAAATCTTAGTTTCACAACCTTACCTTAATTTTATTCTATAATTCTTAGAAACAGGATTAAAAAATAATGTACGGTAACTCACACTACACCAACTGAAAATTCTCCTAACACTTCTGTGTGTTACACACTGATTATGCCTAACAAAAGTTTAGAGACAGAGCCTGGGGCTGATCCTAAACACGAGATCTATTTGAAGTGAGTCATCCCACTGAAATGAAGATGACATCTGATCATAAATATTTTACACTATAATCTACCAATGTGCCTTAACTGCAAATGTTTTCGCTATTGAGCAATATGCCAATTCTGAAGTAGTTTTATAGCACTGATTCTTGCTGTATCATTTGCGGGAAGGGAAACCAGAACATCCAAATATAAAAGAAAAAAACTGTTACTTTCTGAATCAAGTTCTTAGTTGTATCTACTTGAAAAGCCTTGTTAAATTAGGAAATCTCTGTATCTATCTTTTCTTCCCAGTTCTTTGACAAAGTTATATTGATATATTGACACGTCATCTGCTTGAACCTAATGTTAAATATTGGTCTTGCCCTATTCTGTCCTGTCCCACCCTGTCCCTTCTTCAAAAGCGCTAAAGTTCTAGATACATTAGACACTATCATAAAATATCAGCCCTCAGTGCATGAGAAGATTCATAGAATCTTCACTAAGAGCAAGTTTCACTTGATTTACATCACTGAAAACATGGGTGACATTGCTGTGCAGTTACAACAGAACAGCTGTCAACTAGTACCTATTATTCTGCTGCAACCTTTTTTTTTCAGGCTTCTACCTGGATCATTAAGTAGTTTCCATATTGAAAATGTAAAGCTTGGGCTTCAAATAGTGGTTAGGGATACCACTTATCCTATTGTATATGTCAGTTGTGTTGTAACCTCTTTTAAGAGCATTTTTAGATCATTTTAAAAGCAGAAAATTTGGCCTGGAATTCTGTACTTTTTAAAGACACTTGGAGTTCTCCATTATAATAGGACCATTTAGAAAATTTGTCTGTCTCTTACTTTAAAGATTGCAATGTTTTCAGAGCAGGCAAGTTGTGATGTCGCTTTGATAAGGTGGGATGAGGAAGACACATCGAATTGTATCTGCTACGGCATTGACCTAAAATCCTTTTTCCTTTTTCTTTGAGGACAGATGATAAAAGCCATCTTTGCAGCTGTTTTTATTTTTTCACATCCCTTCCTATGTTAGGTCATAGAGAAGAGAACCATAGTGACATACTGCTTTGTGATCTGTCATTTCTATTAAGGCTTTAATTTTGTAGCTCTGCACAGTTGACCTTTATCTTGCATTACATTGCAAATTACAGACTAGGTTGTCTTCATTATCTACCAAGAGTTCCAAAATTGCACCCTAGATTGCAAAAAAATCAGATGTCGCAGTTTAAGCAAGATATTTTGAAGACAACAGAAGCACAAGTTTGCTCTGTTCCTGGCTTTTTGTGATTACTGTAGTCTGACACCCACAAAGCGTCTTTCCAAGAAGAGCTGCCTACAAAAGCACTACAAGGGCTCTTGGGAGGGCTGACCACATTTTCTAGCAAGTTAGATTGAAATTTTAACAGCCTGTGCTCAAAAGCAGTGCTACTAGCCCAAACATATCTAGCAAATTATGTAGGATAAGGAAACATGATTCATATATAAAGTCTAATTTGAGTATTGCCAGGGCAATCAAAGAGTTACAACTAGAATTGCAATGATATTATTAAATATAATCCAAATTACTCAATTATTATAGATGATTCCTAATAATGATATAGTTAAATATACACACAAGTATATAAATTTACAGTATCTATACTTTTTTTTCTCTTGCTATGCAACTGTGGGTCCTAAGGCTAAGGTCACTGTATTTCTTCAGGAAGAAGATGGAGATCATGGCAAATTATGAGCATTCCAAGTTCTTTGCCACACTGATGATTCCTTCCTCCTCATTTGGGGTAATCTTTATACTTTTGTTTTGCACAGTCTGCTTAGTAGTTCTTCATTAATTTGCAATTCAATATTATATCTAAATTTACTCTGTATTAACTGTGCTTTAATTATGCTGGATGCTTGTTCTTCTCTTCTTTATTCCTAAGAGAGGTTTTATTTGGCTCCTAAAATATGACTATCAAAAGATAGGAATGTCTGTTGTTGACATGGACTAGTAGCTGCTACTCAATACTTAAAATTAACTAAGAAGGCAGAGCCATACCTAATTTAAACCATTTCTCCACTAAATATGTTTTGGAAACTCACCAAAACTCTTATATTGGGCTGAATTAGTTGCTGATTGTTAAAAAAAAAAAAAAAAAAAAAAAAGAGAGAGAGAGAGAGAGCTTTGAGGTAGCTATAGTAAGTTGGCAGAAACTAAAAATAAAGGATTACTATGGACTTTTTGGGGGGTCTTACTGATTAATCTCTAAAGAGAACCAAATATCAAATTATTCTGGATTAAGATTTTACAATAAATCATTAGTGGGACTAAGAGTCTATGTACTTTTCCTGCTATCTCCAGTGAACCCAGAAATCTTACAAAATTCATCATATAAATCACATTTAAGTCATAAAAAATATTTTTCCTTAAAAATGTGTGTTGAAAAGAGTAAAAGGAGAGCACTACATTTGAACTGATTTTTCGGAGTTTTGTGAATTTAACAGTTATTTAACAATGTTTTGTGCTTTATCCTGTCTCAGACTCCTGCTAAAAAGATGTGCATTTGATTTGTTCCTATTAGACTCATGAACAGTATAGGAAAAATGTCACATTTACGGAGATAAAATTCATTTTGTTGGGTACAGAATCATTCATCTTAATTATGTCTGCCATCTTCACCATTATATAATCAGCTTCTCAGAAGAGGAGAAACTCACATTCTGTCTCCTTTAGGAATTCTTCATGGAAGGAGACTAGTTATTTCAGTCCTCTGAGAAAGCTAATAGTGTAGTTGGAACATCATGATAAATAAAGAATAATGGGTTGTACTCATCAAGAACAGGGAAATACCGTGCTGTCATGTCTGATAACCAGGGATTCTCTCACTACTTTTCTTGAATGGTAGTGGATTATAACATTAGAAGATGTGCATAGACTTTTAATAGAAGACACAGGTGTTTTTTTTTTTTGTTTGTTTCTGTCCTCTTTGAAATCAATGGCTGTTTGCCACTAAACTCAATGAGGAACAAGATTAGATTCCTTGTGAGTTGCTATGTAGAGTTAATTGCTTATGTGAAGAGAAAGAGATAACAAAATCACTCTTAAAGTGTATCTTATGCTCAGAGAATCCCAATCATCTACATAAAATACTACTTTAAACCAAAATGAGACAAATTACCATATACATAATACTAAGTAAAATACATTTATATTCTGGTACAAATGAAATAAAAATACACTGATTGCTATTAATCATCAGAGTTAATGTAGAATTGTCATGTTGCAGTACTTATACAGTGAATGTTTCACTGTTCTTAAAAGATTAAGTAAATGTGCTAATTCAGATGCCATCCCAGATGAAGCATTAAGGATAATTTCTCTCTGTATTCCAAATACTTTTTCCCTCTCAAAGAACATAGTTAATACTACAGGAGGATGTAAGTACTTCATTCCTCATTTTTTGATGTTAGAAGTTCAAAAGAAAATTTGAACCTTAGCATATACTGTTATACATAAATTTGATAAGCATTAGACTACAGTGTCTCTAGCATGTCCTTCAAAATTGTTTCAGTAAAAACAGCAGTCAAAGGAATAGTAGGATTAGGGAATGAAGAGATTACCTTTGCATGCTGTCCTCAGTTCAGAGGAGATCAGTGCTGAATCCATACTTTATCTCAGACTATCTCAAACTACAAGAAAAATCTCCTGACTTAATTTTCCTTTCTTAAGAGTTCTGCAATATGAAAAGTTTCCTTTAATTAAATTACTCAGGATGATAGGAGTAAGTGTTCTGCATTTGGTTCTGCATACCATATTTGGTTAGGAAGTGGTTGTAAGATGACAAAAAGTTTAAGCTGGATATGGCTTGATTTCCTGTGAGTAGAGTGTTGTTTTATTCTTTCTATCCTCCTTCTTCATCTGTATCTTTGCTCTTCATCTCTTGCTCTTGAGACAAAGGACTTCCTCTTTCTGGGCTTATGCAACTCACAGACAATTTAGGACTTGATAGTTTGATTTGGGGAAAAATGTTTCTGGTAGTATTGAGAATGATGATGATGATGCAGTTAAGACAGCGGCTTTGGAAAATTCAGCACCCTAATATAGACAACTGCAGTTAGAGGTTTGGATTACATTGTAATAACAATGATGGCACAGTAGTTGCCAGCAAGTTCCTAACTGCTTCATTACCCATGCTTGACCCTTTGCAATGAATATGCCAAGCCATTGTCAGATGACAGATTAACATGGCAGGGAAACAAGTAAAATAATTACTTTCCCAAATTAAATTTTTCATCAGAATTATAATTAAAAATAAAAATTAAAAATGTCATTGGGGGCTCAAAAAGCACAAAATAAGTGCCAAATTCCAATCTATTGAGCTGATCTGGCTTCAAAGTGAACTGCAATGTGAAAATTTCCTCATATATATATAATATATTTAGCTTTCTTCACATGTGATCATTCTAGTCAATAGCTCTCATGATATTCAAAATACTTGCTAAGAATAGGCTGACTTAGTGAACACTTAGAATACTTATCTGAAGTGTTTCATTCAAGAAGTGCCAAAACATTTCAACATCTTTAAATAAATTTCAAATTTTCATTAGAAAATGTATTTGTTTATTTGTTTTGTGGTTAAAATTGCCTAATTTAACCAAGAGAAATCATTTAAATAGCTCCCATATTTAATTAGATAATTTCTGATAGGTTAAAAATATTTGTGTTGAAATGAAATAAACTCATCATATTGCTCTTTGCCAAAAATCATGCATCCTGGTATACTTACTTTAGTTTGACTATCAGACTGAACAAGTCTATTTGGCATCCTTCCTAAGTGGTCACTTTGCACTTCAGTGCCTAGGAATATTTTAGACAAAAAAAAAAAAAAGGCAAATAACAGATACATGTTTAAGGAAATTGTCTGATTATGAAATAGCAACTTTTAGAAGCTTTGGACAGGCAAGACTGATTTTGTAAGACAAATCACTGAAGTATAGGAGTTTGAACCTTTCATTGGCTGCACCTAAGCTGTTAAAATCTGGAAAGTTAGCAACCTAAATCTGTGTGTTCTGCAACCATCTCCTGATCCTATGGTTAGAATAGATTTGTACATGCATCAACTCCAATTCTTCTTTGTTTTCTAAATGGGGTAATCTAGGTTTCTAGGGAAAGGAAAACTCTGGCTAAAATACATTTCTGAGGGTCATGATGCATTCAGCTTATTATTATTAAATGACCAGGCAGGTGTTACCCACAGGCAAACACTCTCCAGCTCAATACAGATGGAACTGACTCTGGGCAAAGAGAATGGAACTATAACAAAATAGATTTCTTTTTACAGCAGACAGCACATGGACTCTGGACACCTAGTTTAAGTTAGGTGGCTTCAAGATGACTAAGCAGGATTAATCACAGTTTGAAACTGTCTCAAGACAGGAAAAAAAAATCATGCCCTTCATAGTTTATGTCAATTTCCTATTCCATATAGGAAATAAGAATTCTATCCTTCCTCTTTTTACAGCCTTCTTGTCGAGATAGGGTGCATCTTACCTATGTTAAGGTAGTATGTTGTATGTTAATATACATTCTGTGTACATTGAAGAATGTGCATTGTAGTACATTGGAGAATGAAGCTAGTTTCTGTCTTGTTATGGATCTTGGTGTGCAACTGTAATAAAATGGATTAAACAAATATTAACAGAGATTAGCTTTTGAATTACCAAGCAGTTTACCAAAAATCATTTGTTCTAAATGAAAGTTTGAGGTATCAACAAATGCTACAACCAATCAGACGGTTGAATTCTTGTGATTTTTTTTTTCTTTTTTTTAATTTAACCTGCCAAGATTTAATTACATGTATAGGTTACCTCCTGGAGACACTATATCTCTGTCTAATGAATGAGAGAACAATTAGCATATGCTATACTGTGTGTCAAGCCTGGTGACTTTTCTATCCTTTCACATGGAGTACAGATTGTTCTTTTATAACACCGGGCAAGGCTGATCCACACTAAGGATCTGTGCTTTACTTTATACCAACATGTGGAAAATATGTCTGCAGAACCGCTAGTGATTGTTAATCTATTTTGAGACTAATAATGCCTTTTGAAGCTATTAGAAATCTGAAATGCAGATAAAATATTTCTGAAATAATTCTCAACAAAACTGTAATAAAATCTTTAAAAACCTCTGATTATGACTAGTCGGAGACTTGAAGTGCATTTCTACATTTAGGCCCCTGAACAGTATATTAAAATTTGTTTAGTTGCAGCTTTCTTGTTCTACCTATAGATCTGAAAATAATTCTCCCCTGTGTTTAGGAAATGTACTATATAGCCATGGATGAAATTCCCCTGAGAAAAGTTTCAATGAGACCTGAAGATCTGTAAGTGTATTTGGTAAATTAATAAATAAAGCGGAAGTACCTATTACATGGAAAAATACAACATAATGACTTTTTGAAACTGAAGTCTTGCCTCACCTGTCAAGCAGTCAACATTCTTTAGAACACTCAGTCTTTAGGGTTGGTCCCATTGACAAATATTGTTAGTTTTCCAAAAAGCTTTAACAAGGAAAGAGTTTTAGAAAAAATTAAGCAGTCATTAGATGAGAATGAAGGCCCTTGCATGGTTGCAAGACAGAAAGAGAACATAGAACATAGATGATTGATGTCAATGGAGGGAGTTCACAGGGGGAGTACACAGGTGTGTAAAATGGTCTGATGCCACCGTTGACAATGAAATGTCAATCTGTTGATGATACCTTGTTAGTTATGACAGTAAGTTCAAGGAAGAATTGGAAAAAGTCCTTACAATCCTGTGCGGGCACTTAATAACTGAAATTAAATATAAGTAAATGTAAAACAATGCACAATATTAAATAAGCATATTACATTGCATACAAAACAGTCGGTCTGAACAGACCACTGTGATGCACACTAAAACTCGCTAAATAGATACAAATAGGTTTGATTTAGTACAATTTTATGGATGATGGAAAAAGTAATCCCAGGTTCATTCTTCTTATATGAACGGGTGATGATCCTACCAGTGTTAATGGGAAGGCAAAACTTCCCTTAACACTCAACATCAACTTTCAGAAATTCTGTATCTAATACAGCAAAGGTTTGATTTAGATATGAGTGTCTCTTGCCATTTGAGAAACCATAACATACCAGAGATATCAGCGTTGTGTTTATAAATATGACTGGGAACCAATAGAAGACCTACATTCTGTAGAACAGAAACTGGAGGCTAGTTGAGGTATCTCGAATGACATTAGCTAACTTTGTCAGGCCTGTTGAGTCAAATTTTAATGTAGTTAGCTATTTGCAATTTCTATGTGTCTTGCAATACATCTTTGTCTTTCATAATACTTTTATTTTAAATTGCATATGGCATGTATTTAAAATAAAATGGTTTTATTTTGCATTATCTTAACTGGATTGCTGTTATAAAGTCAGAGAAAAAAATATATAACAGAAAAAATTTGAATTGTGTTAGAGTAATAGTTGATTCCGTCTGGATAAAAATGTTTAAGAAAATCTGTTGTGTTATTGGTGAGGTCCTTTTCTAGTTTAGACTGACACAATAGTTTCAACATGCAACCTGTACAGGTCCTAATCCAAAGGTAATTGTTCTTCTGACTCATGAAATACCGTAGTTTTGTCTTCTATAATGCTTACATATCAGCTTATTATTTTACTTTTATCAGAGTCAGGAAGGTAGGCAGTCATAGAACAAAATCATAGAATGCCTAAGGTTGGAAGGGACCTCTAGAGGCCATCTAGTCCAACCCCCCTGCACACGCAGGGCCACCCAGAGCACGTGGCACAGGGCTGCATCCAAGCGGGTCTTGAA
>JAWLRI010000824.1:221470-233893 GCA_034781795.1 Crypturellus tataupa | reverse complement strand
ATTTTTCTTTATTTTCCTTTGTATTTCTATTTCTGACCCTATATTTTCTATTTACTCCAAGTCAGTTTCCTGTTGAGAAATGTGATGTACTTGGCTTCCACTTTTCTCCATTTCTTGCACAAAAATATAAGGTTAAGTGTTTTCCATAATCTGGAAACAGAGAAGCCAGATGGCCATATGAGTTGAAAAAACACATCTGATGGCTATCTGCCTGTCTTCTAGATGTAGAAAGTGACTCCAATGTGCTATACTGGTTACTCATTGAAGCAGAGAAAAGAGCAGAGTTTTGGACACCAGGATGAGGTACCGGATGAGATGCTGATAAAACCAATGATAGCAGTAATTTGCCCAATACATATCCTGTTTCCTTAATTCAAAAAAAAAAAAAAAAAAAAAAAAAGTTCAACAAACTTTGCATTTTGGTTTTGTTTTACTACTAGTTCAACTACTAGTTTAACTTTCATTAGCTGACTTCATGTGCACAAGAATAAAGTATCTCTGCTCTTCCTCATTTGTGGTCCACTTTGGGCTGATTGTGTTTCCAAATGAAATCACATTGCAAATTAATCACATTTCTTACAATATTCTATCTGTGTCTACATATAGGCACTAAAAGATAAGATAGAGAGAAGGAGCAAATATAAAAGTTGTTTTGATTATATTGCCATTAAAAAAAGATAATATAATCTTATGAGATAAAAATAGAAAAAAATAATTTCTTAGCTGTATTCTCATTTCAGTGTGTAACTGATATTTAAGGTGAACGTGTCTCTTTTTTTTCCCCATTTTTTTCTACTTTTGTATGAATTAAAAAGCCTTTTGCCTTCATTTTTTGTTTCCAAATTGTTGTTGTTGTTGCATTATCTTTAAGTTGTCAGTGTAGTTGACAATGCATGTTGAAAGTTTTTGCCTTTTTCTCAACTATTGAGAACACTGAGATCTAAACAGGTCAAATGATTGGCTTGATTGGGTGTTTCCTATTTAAGTACAATAATCAAAATATGAAATTTATCTGATTGCGAAAAGGTGCTTTGTATAATTTTTGAAGTGTGAACAATGCAACTACACGTGACTGAAGAAAATATTTCTATGGTTGTCTGATCAAAATCAAAGGTCGTACAAAGGAAGAACCTTCTGGTTTAACCACCAGAGTCAAAAGTTTGAAGCAGTTTTTCTGGAGCTAGTTCATGAAATTTTCCTGCTACTAGATTTAGAGAAACGGATGAGCTAAGTACAGGTAGGAATATACAAAATAAAATCATGTCACAGGCTCAGAGTGAGCAGTGAGCAGCAGGGAGGACTGAACTAAGATAAATCAGATCTAATTAGGTGTCTGAGATAAACACAGTGGAATATTTATAATCAGTACACAGAGCATCCCTACTGATAAAAGATGGTGTGTTTTGACACTGTTACATACATGTTTGGGAAGTGGTAAAGGCACAGTAGTGATAAAAAAAATCAGTCTTATTGATACGTATGGATTTCTATATGTGCTACCTGAGAAAATTTTTAATATTTCTGAGCATTATATCATATTCTGCTATACTGCATTATATTAATTTTCTGTTGTTTGTGTTCCTTGACCATTCAGAGCAAGTCCACCATTCTTGGCTTTGTAGCTACACTAGGAATGCAAAGAGTCTGTGATGTTCTAAATGGAAATCCTTGATGCAGAAATCTGCTGCAATAGTTGTGGCCATCTAGTATGCAACTCTCCAGACAGGATCCTACTGGGGAAAGGAAGATATTTTTATGGGAGAGGAGAGATTCATATGGAAAGGAAGATCAAGAGCAGAAGAGTCTGAAACCTGGTTCTTCTGGGTGATTAGGCATTCACATCTGGTTAGTCAAAGCTGTTGTTGTTTAGAACAAGTGAATTAACCATGTGACTTATGACAGATTAATTCACAGGCACCTTTTCTTTCTATTCAACTAGGTTGTACTTGTGGAGGTCTTTACTGCATACTAACAACAACTTCATGTGTAAGTCATTCTGATTGTATTTAAGAAGTATCCACATAGCTCATCAAAATTATAGTGGAATAGATTCTGTGTTTGAGATGTATGAGGGACAGTGCGTTCCCTCAGCAAGTTTGCTGATGATAGAAATCTGGGAGGAATAGCTGATATTCCAGAGGGCTGTGCTGCCCAGAGGGCTCCAGAGGGACCTGGACAGACTGGACAACTGGGTGGTGAGAAATTTCTGTTCAGCCCTGGTAAGGCCACATTTGGACTACTGTATCCAGTTTTAGGCTCCCTAGTACAAGAGGGATGTGGATCTACTGGAGAGAGTCCAGCACAGGGCAACAAGAACGAGGCCTGGAACACCTGCCCTATGAGGAAAGGTTGAGAAAGCTGGGCCTGTTCAGCCTGCAGAAGAGAAGACTGAATGTATATAAATACCTCAAGGGAGGGAGTGAGGAGAGAGGCCAGCCTCTTTTCAGTGGTGGCCAGAACTGAAGCACCAGAAGTTCCACAGGAACTTAAGGAAAAATTTCTTAACAGTGGGGGTGACGGAGCACTGGAACAGGCTGCCTAGAGAGGCTGTGGAGTCTCCTTCTTTGGAGATCTTCCAAACCCACCTGGACACAGTTTTGTGCCACGTGCTCTGGGTGTCCCTGCGTGTGCAGGGGGGTTGGACTAGATGACCTCTAGAGGTCCCTTCCAACCTTAACAATTCTATGATTCTATGTATCTACAGAGAGAAAAGATATTATTGTGGAGTCAGGAAATTAATGGGAGGGAATGATACAGAATTTTCACCTGCACTTGAAAATAAACTGCTTTTGAAGAGTCTGTTTGTTTGTTCGTTTGTTTTCCATTTCTGTTGTTAGAAAAAATTCGTCTCAGTAACGTTTGTTGCTCTCTCTATAGGCTACAAACTGCCTTACAGTTATTAATAAAAATTGTAACTTATCAGATTAATAATGCATTTGGAATGACATGAAACACAATTTTTCCTTTTATAAATAAAGGGTTTAGATAATGTATGCTCCTGTGCCACTACTACAGAACCAAACTACTCTGATCTTCTGTGACTGTTAAGCATTAAATACAGAAAGCAAATAAAGAACTAGAGATCTTATGTAATTTAAGATACAAAACAATGCATCCCTGAACAGTTTATGAAAAAATATATAAAACTGCTTGTTTCTAACAACCCTTATATAAAATTAACCAATTTTGCCAACAGGCAAGCAGATAATTTAACAAGATTTGTCAGATTATTTCCAAAGTCTTTTTTTTTAACCTAGTGATTTCTTTGGCTCATCATACTAGTTTTTAACCAAAATCTTATTATTAAGCAACACTGAATTATAACATCAGGGTATTCCAATAAGAAGCATGGTATGTTTAGCATTCTGCTGAGCCAAGTCTTGATTTTAAAGGATACAACTGAATTCAAGATGTACAGCTATCAAAAACAACAGTTACCCACATAATTTACTGAATTCTAATCACAACTAATGTTATGAAGACATGGGCAGTAGCCAAGTAACTGAGGTAGCTTAGGGCTTTGCTCTAACAAAGTGATACAAATCTGAAGAAATTTTCATCCTGAACCAAAAGCTTAATAGGCAGATGGTATTTGAGAAAAGAGCATGATTTTTTAGATTTTTTTTCTGAGTGCTTTGAAATGACAGCATACCTTTTCAGAATGTGAACAATGCCTATAACAGAAAGTAATTTGGTTATAAAATAGAACATCAGATGTAAATGTCTCCCCAGTTAGTCTACATTACAAACACCTGAAATCTAAATTTTAAGTATCTCCCAGTTTAAAAGGAAAATATAGCTGGTTTTATTTAACTATCTTAGAACATTTTTATTTTGCTGAGATATTAGAAGGACTTACCATGTGGAGTGTAAGGTAAAGCAAAGCAGCTTGCTTGCTGACTTCTAACTCATGACAAAATGTAAGTGACATCGTTTAGCTTGATATCACCTCTTTTAGACTTTCTTTTGAAGAGATTGTCAAAGAAGCTATTTAAAACTAGTTTAAACACATCTGGTGCTATTTCTCTTGAGAATGACTTCAGATGATATCTTGGCACATTTATATCTATAATCACATGCCTTCACATAACCAAAAACTACAGTGCAATTTATTATTTTTTATCTCAAAAGCAGAAGGTAATACTCTTAAGCTTCATTTGCTTTCAAATTTCAAATATAATATTGATGAACTGAAGAATTAAAAATCATTTACCAAAAAGGTAAATCAGTTCAGTTCATTAAAGAATATACTATCACATGTACTATATTCAGACTGTGACACTACTTATTTCTGATCAGTTGAGCTCATTTTTATATTTCAGTGGCTAATTTTTATTTTTGAGTAAATAACACAAAAGTAATAAATTACTGAGGAAGTGAGCTCTTTTTTTATGCACAAATGAAGTTGAACAGAAATAGATTTTCTGTACTTTTTTTCTCTAATAAAGTTATATCAAAACAAATCTAAGCATCAGCAAGCAACAACAAATATAAATAAAGATATTTTAAAAGCTAGTTGTTTAGAAAAAAAAGTATCAAGCAATTTAGACTATTTTTGACTATTGCAATTATTTCTTATTTTATTCAGTTTTAAAGTTAGGAAATATTATAAAAAAGGAATATGCTTTTTTTTTAGAATATCATAGAAATGTGTTTCTTTTTGAGGACCTGGATATGAGCAATGTGTGAAAACAGATCTTTATTCCTGTATTGCTTCAGCTGAAATAAACCATGGTAAATAAAGTAAATTTTTGCAACATATAATGATTCCTAGAGAAATTCCTCTAGATGATTCCTAACTTATAGATGTGATCAGTGTTTAGTTACCACCTCTTAGGAGATTCTCAAAGATAAACTTATAAAGTGTGGTGTCCCATCCTTGCCACTGTCATTTCAGGACAAAATCAAAGTGAAGACTGTGTTCCTACTGCCTCTTATAGAGATGCATAGAGGTGTTCCAAGTGATACATATTGAAGCAAGTTCCCTGCCCTTAAATCCAGTTCCCTTAGAGCAAGTTCCATCACTTGCTTTTTATTTCAGTTTTGGCCTACTGAGTTTGTGGATGACTAACATCACTTCCTTCTCTGCTGTACTGTTTCTTGGCCTATTGTTCCCCTATTTAAATTTGTGCATTTGATCTGTTCTAAAGTTCAACACTTTGTACTTGTCTTTACTGAATTTCATGTTATTGATTTCAGACTACTTTCTCAATTTGCCGGCTCATTTTGAATTCTAATACTGTCTTTCAAAATGGTTGCAAAAACTCCAGTAGGTTTTACAAAGTTCTTACTGTAAAATTCATAGAAGAAAAATTGAATACTATTAAACCTTGGTATTCCTTTGAGATACACTCAATAGGATATCTATATCTGACAGAAAGGGATTTATAATCAATTATTTTATTTTCAGCCTTGTGTTAAGTATAATGTATATAAGTATAATAATTTGTAGTAATTTCATAAAAAATATTTTACTAATGACATGTGAAATATTTCAAAAGTCATTTTGACATCAAGATACATCACAACTAGTGTTTGTGTCCTAATCACTCAACACATTAGCCTTTGGTATAAAGCATCTATTCTTGTTTAGTGTTATTTATGCTTAGGCAAGTCCTGTTTATGTTGTGTATCTGTTCTTGCAGGTGCTTGACAGTGTGCAGGTGCTTGATAGTGTACCAGTTTCCTTTCAGAGATCAAAGTTAAACTGATCGTTCTATCATTCTTCCATTTATTTATTTATTTATGGTATTTTCAAGTTACTTTTCCTTCAGGAATGATTATCCCAAAGATAATCATTAATAGTTTTGAGATTGCATCTGCAAGGGATAATTTTGACAAGACCTGTTGATCTGAACCCATCCTAATAACTATATATTGTTTAGTCTTCTCTGTCCCTAGCCAGGTCAGTGCACCTTGGTGCTTTCTGCTGCTTAATATAAATATTTAGTTACAGTTAGTCTTCCTATAAAAAATGAAAAAAGGACTATTTCAAAAATATAGCAGTTACCTTCCAGTTCAATAATGAACCTACCTTCCTTACAAACTTTTCTCATCTCTGAAGAGATTGTGGGACTTTTACCCTTTATATCCTTTACTAGTTGTAAACCATTTTTTTTCTTCTCCACAAGTTTATGCTATTCCTTAACATTCATCCTCATGAATATACCTGTTTTCAACTTCAGTCTAATTTCTTTATTGTTTAAGGATCTTTAGTAGCTCTAGGGGAATTGTGTTCACAGAATCACAAACTCATAGAATGGTGGAGGCTGGAGGAGGTCTCTGAAGATCATTTAGACCAACCACTCTGCTCAAAGCAGGGCCAACTGCAGCAGATTATTCAGGTCTGTGTCCAGTCAGGTTTTAGATGTCTCCAAGGATGGAGGCTCCATAGCCTCTCTAGGCAGCCCATCCCAGGTTTTGATCACTCAGAATAAAAATGCCTTTTCTTCTATGTAAATGGAAGACACTGTATTTCAATTTATGTCTGTAGCATTCTGTCCTTTTACTGGGTACCACTGAGAAGAGTTTCAGTCTCCTTTACTTACTCCCATTAGTTATTTATATGCACTGGTAAGATTCTTCCCTGAACTTTCTCTCCTTCAGCCTGAACAGTCCCAGGTTTCTCAGCTTCTATTCACATGACAGATGCTCCGCTCTCTTTATCAATTTTGTGGACCTTTACTGGAATCCCTCTGGCATGTTCATGTCTCTTCCATACTGGGGAGCCCAGAACTGGACACAGCACTCTAGATCTGAGCTCATCTGTGCTGAGTAGAGGGAAGTCCTATGACCTGCTGGCAATACTATAGTGTGTCTGACATGTCAATTTCTCTCTTGTATTGAGCTTCTGCATTTATTTATTATCTTAGCATCAAGATCATTCTCTGTTCATTTTTAGCAGTCTCATTTATTAAGTGCATACATTGATCCATGATGTCTAATTTTGATTTATGTGAGAAATTTTTACTCTCAGATTTAATGAGACTAATTCTAGAGTGGAAAAGCCATCAGACACCTTTTTCCACTCCTCTTTTTCCCTGATAACACTGATATTTACCCAACATTCACTAGTTTTTCATATGTTTCTGCAGGTATGGACAATAAAACAGTTGTCATAAACATATTCAAAGTTTTATGCCAATACACACAGACAATAGTGCTGAATAAGTGCCCAGCTCTGTTCCACTGTGATTTGTTAGCCAGGTTGTAAGATTATGACTTGTTCTGTGTAAGGACCATCATATTTTTGCATTGCTTCCACTGCCTCTCAGGAGGGAAGTATGATTCAGGAAGGCTGTGAGCCCTTTCCTGAAGAACAGAGTCTATTTTGGCAGTTCTTTGTCTAGTATATTGCACACATAGTTTTGCTATAGCTGTTCTGGCAAGGGCCTAGGAATGGTGGACCCTGCTCATGCTCATGCTGTGCCATATTTTGACCAGTAGGAAGACGAAAATGGTATCTCTTGTGTCTCCAGACTTCCCATTTTTTTTCCCATTGGCTTCTGAGTAAAGAGTAATATCCAGTACAGATGCCCTGTGATCCTTTGCTAAATTAGTTTCTTTATGATTTAATATCAACAAACTACTTTCTATATTTAGCTAAAAAGAGCCGAAGATGTTTCTCTTTGAACCCAGGGCATTGTCTTTTGAATAGACTATGATGCTTTGGCTCCGAACGAATAATCCTGTATGCAAGTTGTCTGACTGGAGTCAGCTCATTTGTGAAAGAGTTTTCAGCACAGTCTTTTCCAGTTTTACAGTCCCGAAGCTTTATTTATATCTCCTTCATATCTTTAATTTTAGAGCATGTCATCATGCCTAAAGGCATGCAGTTGATTTATTACTTTTATTATTGCTTATTGTTTGTACAGTGTTTGGCATGTACCACAAATATCAGACATGCAGTGTGGGAGCTGCACTGCTTTTAGTTCCTTTTTTTCCATACATTATTGTATAGGTAATGAATGTAAAGAATATATTGTCAGAAGGGATTGGTTGTAAAAAGAAAATTAGAAAGAAAGGAAAAAAAATGAAGGATCAGTTAATGGGCATGATTTTAATCTAACAAAAGTACCTTAACCTTATTCAAGGAAATGTGAGACTTTGAAGTTTTTTTTCTGTGTTAATCCTACAGAAGTTATCTTTTATACAATTCAGCAAGCATCTATAACCTGTTCAAACAGCAAAAATCTATCACAACACTCTGGTTCATAAAAGGCTTTATGCAAGTAAAATGTAAAGAATTATATTGATCAAAATGATAAGCCTTACTCAACATGGCAACAGCTGCTTCTTTAATGAGCAATCAGGTGATTGATAATTTATCATAATCCAGCTTTCTTATTATAGCTAAATTTGGGTTACAATGCAAAGTATATCTCAGGCAGATAAATATAAATGGTGCTATCCAGTATGACTGTTGGCTACTAGCACATTTTTTCAGACATCCTGTGGTTTTTCACAGTCCAAGGGAGAAGTTTCCCTCATTAGTTAATTCTCTGTCCTATGCCTGGATAACCTTAACTCAAGGGTTGCTTCTGCTCTCAAATGCACAGTTTGAATCTCCAAAGGTATAACAAATAAATACTCAATTTTCACTAGATAGTGGACTAACCAATACCTTATTTTTATGACAGTCAATTTCTATGGCTTAGGTTAATCAATTTAGACTAAGGAAAGAAAGACAACAGTAGAAATCCACTTACAGAACTCATTTCACTGTGGAGTTCAGATGAAAAAAAGAAAATACTGGAAGATAGTTTGGAGCTATATAACACAATGAGCTAAATTCTTATGAGCTCGAACACCACACAAGGAGCTCATCTTGTTTTAGAATTTTAAGATGCAACCTCTGTTATATCTGGTGAAACTGGGGAGTTTACCAGTGATCTTAACCAAGAAATACACACTATGCAAAAAGATTTTTATTTTATTTTATCCCCAATGCTACTGTGATTCCAAACTTTTCCTAATCATTTTGTAAATCTATTGGAATACTGTTCAGAGGCTTGGTGAATGGTATTTTGTTTATCAAAGATAGAGATTTATTGAGGTTTTATGCAGCAAGACTTTCTCATATGATGTATATCTGAAGCTAGTAATTAATTCATTTCTTAATTCATTTCTTCTTGAATTACTTGTTCTCCTGCAAACAGTGCTTCAACATATTGCAACAATTAACTAATTAAATGCATTTATAAAACAATTTCAATATTTATAATATAATCATTTTTACCCTGAATTTTCAGAAATGATCCAGAAAGAAGTTAGTAACAGTTGCTCATTTAAAAAATGTAATGTATTTTAAAAGGACTGAAAACCACCCTAACATTTTCTGTGAATTATTCAACTGAAACAATTTCAGATTTTTCAAAGGAACTTTTAGCCTCACTAAAGTACATTAGGAAATAGTACATAGGAAATAGTACATAGGAAATTTTGATATATCTACATGAAATGTAACTGAAATTATTTATCGGATTTATTATTTATTTTCCTTAGACTATATGCAGACCAAGAAAGAAAAGATAATGACATACCATGTAGGCTAAGTGAATTTGCTTTATTTGTAATTCTGCAAGACAAGTTCTAATTATACAATTATAACAATGTGCTATTAGCAGTCAGATATGACATACTGCATTGACAGGCTACTTTATAAAATGATACTTAATGGTTAATTTGGGGAGTGTGGAAAATTAGCAAGGTTCCAGAAACTGTAAAAGGCAATTACAATGCCTATTATTGAAAAGAGGAAGAAAAAAAAAGGAAATGGGAAAGGTTGTCAAGCAGGAAACATATTGAAAATATAATATTGAAATATGCACTTGAAACAGTATATTTAATTATTAAAATATTTTGGTTTATTCTCTTGAGTCTGTGGCTGCAGAAATAAAAATGATTAAACTTTTTGATCATTGCAAAGATCACCAGGTAACTGGAGTGCCAAGATCTTTCATTTGTCAAGAACTAATCACATTTTGGCCATTTAATTTCACAGGATTAAGAACTAGAAATTGAAGGTGAGATATAGATGTCACAGAACTTCACTTCTGCAATTTTTTTCGTGCTGGTTATGATATTCTCCCCATAGGATTCCCATCAGATGAGCAAAAAGCTGATTGGAAAGCTGTGCAAGAAGAGCAGTTATTAAAGGTTTACTATGAAACTTGAAGAACGAGTGGCATTCCAAAGGAGTCTGCAATGAGTCTACCAATGTTCAAACATTTTATTAACAGCCTAGTTGATGGAATGACAAGTACACATTGAATTTACAGATGACAACCTCTGGAATCTGTAATCACGTTGATGTTGAATTCAGAATAATTTTGAGAAAATGGAGAAATGGTCTGAAAAAGAGAGGCAATTCTACAAGGATATTTACAAGGTGGAAATAATCAACTGCATGAGCTGAAGACAGAATAATTGGCAAGTTATTGAAGAAATTGGATTATTTTCTTTAGAAAAGAAGGGGGACAGAAAGGAAACCATATAACAGCCTTTATGTATAGAAGATACCTGCCAAGAGAAAGGTAATAGACTGCTATTCATGTTGCCTATGAATAGTTTAGAAAGTAAGAGACTTGCATTGCAACAAGCACAATTTATGCCAGGACATTTTTTGAAAACTGTAGGAATAGATTTGCTAGGGAGGCGATATGATCTCTATCACTGAAATATTTTTTTTAAGAAAAAAAAAATATAAATCAGGAGTCATTCAGACATAATGGAGCTTCCTTTCAGGAAGTGGGGTGAACTAGCTGGCCTATAATGGAGTTCTTAGCACACATATGTTTTATATGATTGCATGCATGTATACATGCACATTTGAAGCCATATACTTCATTCTCATAATGTTTCAGTCTGCTATTTTCTTCTTTAATTAAGAACTAAATAACACGAGATTTTAAAATGTAAAGTTTTTTTGAAAGTTGTGAAATACAGCTCAGGTGTCTATCTACACTACTGTAATTTAATAGTTACTGAATGTCATCTAGGCTAAATTAACTGTATGTGTTCTCTTAGAGAAAAGGATGTTGCTAGTTGTGCTGATTCTTATTTGAAATGATTTTCTTCCCTGGCTTCACCTAAGCTACTCTAGAGTATCCTGATAAAAAAAATCAGATTCAGAATCAAATCCAAATCAACTGAGTAATTATTATTATCACTTTTTAACTATTTAACTCCAAGGACATCTTTAGGTTGCTAAATATTTTCCAGTTTACTAAGTACAAAGAGAGAGAATGAAAGAGAGGAAAATACTGATGCTACACATTTTTGGGGTTGAATCATCCAATATTTGCACTCAACATCTATGCAGGAAATTACTGAGCTTAAAAATTCAGCCAGTGGAAAGGAATATGGTATGTCTATGGGTGCAAGTGTGATCTCTTCCTTTACTCAGAAAATATCTTAGCAGTTAAAAAGAATAATTCATATAAATAGGTTGTCCAGTAAATGTGACTAAATCTTATCTCTCATCCTTTATCATAGTAAGCTTGTGACACTTAATTTCTTTACAATATATTGTGGATGGCATATATGCACAAATTGCAGTTCTCAGTGTAAAGGCATTCAGGAACATAATATGAGGTTATATATGTATTTATTTAGTCCATCATATCATATAATAGTCTTATAATAACTGAAAAATTGCTTTGGGTGTACATATGATCATAAAAAACATAGATAACAAGGAGTCCATAATAAGGTATCTAATTCACATCATACCCAGAATTATTATATATTTTACATATAAACATTCACACACATATATATTTATGCATATATAAAAACAGTACATCATTTCTTAGGCTTTTATTATATCTCTATATATCACTGTTTCAATTTGATCCTTTAAAAAAAGGAAAACTCAGAGGATATGAGAAAACACTGATTTTTGCTTACCCTAGTATCTGTATAGGAAAGAAAGCTGGGCCGTTTAGCAGAAACACTACAGTTTGCAGCAGTCAGAAGAAATTCTCAGGGAAGTTGTGTGAAAGTTTTCATGGTGAAAGGATCAGCTGAACACCTTCTGGTGTTCAAAGGAAAAAAAGCAGAGAGAGAGAAAGGACTGATATGGGTCTACACTGTGTTCAGGGAACAACTCTTGTACTTCTTTGGATACAGACTGTGGATTGACATTTCACTAGTGATAAGAGAAGTGACCACTAGCAAGAAGTCTGGAATCCCACTAAGTGTGGCCTCTTATTTTCATAGTGTTAAGACTGAGAAACTCTCTCTGAACAAAGACCAAACATTGATATTTTCAGATTCTGAAAAGAAACAAAATGTTATTCTGAAAATGTGTTACATTTGATATGTATATTTAGATGGATTTTTAGTGGATTGGCAACTGGCTGCATGGCAGAGCTCAGAGGGTGGTGATCAGTGGTGCGGAGTCTAGTTGGAGGCCTGTGT
>JAWLRI010000824.1:183437-207464 GCA_034781795.1 Crypturellus tataupa | reverse complement strand
TCCTTTGTCCTGCTCTTCAGCCAGGCTGTGGGGGAAGCTCCTTATTTGTGAAAACACACCTGAGCTTTCCTCACAATTTTTATATTTTTTGCTCAAACTTTTTCAATACATAGTGATAATTTACCATGATGCTGACATTGCCTAATTCAAAGAGCAAGCCATGTTTTAGCAATGTCTGACCCTCATGCAATTTAGCAGAAAGGCAACAAAATGTTTCCTCAAAGATGTTTTTGTCAGCTAAAATATTTTATCAGATAACAGAATTCATATTCATGTTATTCATATCACTCATGTCATTCAGAACTTGTCTGGTCGAGCGCTGAT
Source organism: Crypturellus tataupa (assembly GCA_034781795.1). Lineage (NCBI taxonomy): Eukaryota > Metazoa > Chordata > Aves > Tinamiformes > Tinamidae > Crypturellus > Crypturellus tataupa. The sequence continues at coordinate 207,140 of JAWLRI010000824.1, read as the reverse complement.
GAACTTCATCTGATGAATAAATACTATTTCAATATTCCTGCCAAATTCATGAAGGAATCTTAACAGTACTTCATTTGACTGTTCAAGTATATTGCTACATCAGTAAAACCATATATACTAAACATACACAAGTTTGTAGGCTCAAGAGTCCCTTCTGCAGAAAAATAAACAAACAGAAGACATGACTCAGAAGTTTTCCATCACTGTTATTAAAAAGATCAAAACACAAATAAATGAGATCTACAAATATTCAACACATTCCAGGGAAAAAGAAATAAACAGGTCCAATTTGAAAAGGATGACCTATAAGCAAAACCTTTCTCTGTTGTTATTTTTCATTAAATTTTCCTTACAGTTGAACTTTTTTCTCTGTATGCACAGTTGGAGTTTCTATGTGTCTGAAGTACTAGTAATTTAATATGAAATGATTAATCTTTTACCAAACAACATGTCTGATAATTTAAAAGCTAGATTTATATTACACTTACATTAATTTCAAAAGATGCTAGTGTTTAGAAAGAAATGTCAATTGGCATAGTAAATGTTAATTCCATTTCAATTAGTTTTAAAATATTTACAAACTTATCGAATTTAGAATAGCATCACATAACTTATGAATTATATCATAAATAATTGGCCATTAAATTTAATCACAAGCTCTTTGGGTTTGATTTAAAACTCTGATAATTGCAGTACTTCCAAATACTTTATGCTTCTCTCTTACTTTTGCCTGAGTAAATCGTATATTTTTTCCTCTGGAATTTCAATCTAGAATAAAATAAAAAGCTGTGGGAATAAAGTGAAATCCCCAAATACTGAGGTTGTTCATGTAAAATTCATTTTAAATAAAGGTCAAGCAATCAGATCATGTTGAAGGAAAAAAAAATTACTACTCCCACTTGTGAAGTTCCATGTGGAATTGCAGTATGGAACATTACCATCAACTTGTAGATTCTGGGGGAAATATTTCTAATTCAGATGGCCCTGTGCAAAGTTATTCCTCAGGGAGCAAGATGGCACCTATTTTCTTATCCTTCACATCCTTCTGTCAGATGGACTTGAATAAAAGACAGTTTTACAGCCTTGCTTGGCACATAGGTTGGGCAGTAATCAATTTGACAGTGCAAAATCTTTTGCTGCATGCTTTACACATATAATTCTAGCCAGTTTGCTTATAACATTAGTTCAATCTGTACATTTTGTGTTTTTTTTGTAGTTGTTTTGCATAAATGTAGAAAATGAAATACTACTAATAAAATTCTTGTATGACCGTTTCATATACAAAGGATAAGTCATGATATTTTTTCTTTTCTGTAGGTTTGTATGTGTTTTTTTTTCTGATTTTCAGATTCCTCTTTGCAATGTTGCTGTTAGCAAATCAGTATTGCAGTCATATGATGTATGAAGCAGAGTCAGATCAAGATGAACGTGGCTATTCTCATTAAATGGGGCACTGTTTGCTTTATAGGAAAAAAAATGTATTACTGGTGGTGAATGATGTGTATAATTCTGCAACAGCTTGTAGCCACAGTCCATTAGAAATTATTTCCCTTCCTTCAGAATGGTCTGAACGGGTTCATATTTCTTGAGAGTATAAGGGTAGGGAAGAGATCAGCTGATTGGGCAGCACGACCCTGGTTGACTACACTGCCTGACCTGTGTCAGTAGCTATCTGAATCAAACCTGCAGGCATCCGACATGAGGCAAGATACTTTTAACATTTGTGGCTTGGTGTTGCAGTACAAGGTCTAAAAATAAAGATATTCTATCAGTGTCATGGCACAAAAAACTGTATTTTCCAAGACAGTGTAAGAACCATTGGCCTTATTAATGCTTATAGTGAAAAAATAAAAAATAAAAAGGCCTTTTTTTGTGTGTGTGTTTTCTTTTCCTACCATTAGGCCTGTAAGTTGCACTGGGTTGGAATTGGATTCTAGCACTCTAGGCAAGTGACAAATAGAAAATTTATATATATATAATGTACATATAAATAGGAATATATAGATGTGTATGATGTTTGCACACTTAGATTAAATAAATGCTATGAACAAATCTTTTTTTTTTTTGTAGAATTTAAGGGTTTGGGATTTTTTTTTTTTATATTCAGCAACTACTGTGAGGATTTCAGTACATGTACTTTTAAGGATAGAGTATTTTCTATCTTCGTGCAAAACTTGCTTTTTTAGAAACCAGTATTGTGCCTATTGTGGCATGAAGTTTGATAGGAATGCAGCACCAAAGATTCTAGTATCTTTTTTGTATGATGCTGGAATCTAAGATCATACTGTTACTGGTGCTAAAACAGAAATTGCTGCATATATAAATATATGCCTAATCAATATCCATGTACTTTTTGGCTAATCAGTCAAAAAAGACAGGCTTTGGGGAGAGTGTTTTAGAACAGATGTCTGGTCCAACAACCATGAATTCCCCTCTAGAGATTTTTTTCTCCCTTTCCTAAGAATTGAGCATTGGAATAATACTAGTCTTAGAATACATGTATGATTTTGATAAACTATCTAGGCATATGATGATAAAATAACCAATATGCTCCTACTGATAATGCTGCTTATTCCAGAGTCACATTTTTACTTATCATTATTACAAACCTTTTCTTCTCAAATTCTGAAGATGATAAGCTACTTGAAGCTTTTGACTGGATTTCAAATCTTCACGCTTTTCAAATAATAGCAAAACCATTGCCTTCAGGCTTATGACTGCAGTTCAAAATTGTATGTTTTCAGAAGATTTACATTTTTATCATACTGTGTGGGTATGCAAGACTGCAAATACATGGCATTAAATGCACATTATAATGTCTGAATCAACCATACAATATATATTTATTTTAACGAATGAAATGTGCATGTGTTTCTTACGTAGTCCTTCAAAAAATGAACGAGGAAGATGATCTGAAGTAGAAGTAAATTACTATCTTCTTACCTAATGGCCCAAGTCTGGTCACCTGACAACACAAACTCAGCTGCAGTTCATGATATATAGATAAAATAGAAGGCTGCAGGTAATAATCATAAAGGCTAACTGGCCTCATGAGGCTAATCACCCTCAGCTTCCTCGGAAATACATGGACAAGGGTAGGTCCTTGGGAGAGTAATTCAGAAAGGTATGTAGCTTAACTGTCAGTTGCTATTTGGAAAAATGTATTTTTATTTGCTTGCTTAAGGAGGAAGTCCATAAGAGGCCAAAGTTAGCTTCTATGAATATCCTGAGAGATGAGGATTTGGAAGATGATAGTTGAAAGAAATGGCACTTGCAGCACAGATTCTAACTGAAACAAACTAGCATTAGTTTCAAGTTGACATTCTTAAAGAAATCCTTATGAAAAGGGCAAGATACTAAACTCATCCCATTTGTTCTGCCTGGGAAGCATAAATGTGTGCTTAGGCAAACAGATAATATGTTTTTTTCAGTGGAGCTCATCTTCATGATGATTCAAAAAGGAAGGTTTGTTTTGGTGTGTCTTAAAGGAAAAAAAAAATGTTTGCCACCAGGTTGTACTGTAGAATGTGTTTTGGTGGAAACTGGTGATATTTTTTAACTAAATTTTTCAACTGTGCAGCAGAACATAAAACTTTGATTTAATAAAATAACTAAACATACGCTTAACTGGCATGCAAGCATCTGTAGCACTATTTGTGCTTTAGTGTAGCATGCATTAAATACTTTAAATGTCACTTCAAGACTTTAAATAAACCAAATGTAAAAGTCATTAGAGGCAATTGTCTAATCCATTCAAACTGGATAATACCAGTGAGCTGTTTCAAAGTTTGGCTTTATATATTCTGGTTTTTTTTTTTTTTTTTTTTTTTATTGATAGAATACAATGTATCTTTTATTTTTGCATTAGCTGGACACTTTAGGTGTTTTATTAAACTTTTTTTTTCTTTGCTTATTGTTTTTCCCTCCCCACCTTGTCAGAAATATCTGACCTGATAGTACACTCAAGATCATGTCCCATGGGGCGTATTTGGGCTTTCCATCATCTCTGTTGTGATAAGAACTCCTGTGTCATGGCAATGTAATGCAATCAGATGACTAGAGTGATATTAGGTGACTTTGAAATCATCTCTGCAATTCAATAGCATATGGAAACCTGAGCATTTAGCCACAGAGGCTACTATCTTTTCAGAAAAGGAGGCAGCCAAAGAAAGTATGCACAGCGCAGATGTCTGCAGATCTACAGGAATGCAAGCACTTGTTTCACATCATTCTCCGTGCACCAGAGGTTAAGAGGTTAGGCTTCCTAGCCCCTTCTACAGTCACTTAATCTAAGTGTGCTGCCAGTTTCAATGCATATGGTTTTGGTATATACATACACAAGCTATTTTTTCTTCTGCTGTATTTGCATAATGTATTACACCTAGCATGTTATACTATTAAAAAAAATCAGGAGCCTTCTGCATTAGTGAGGAACAAATAGGATGAGCAGGGAGAAAATAGTAATTCTGTGTTTCATTTGCATTTCATTTTATGTTTTTATATTGGACATAGTGACACTTTAAACATTTTCATAATCATAGTTATGCTAAGTGCATTGCCAAAATGTCAGTTAATAAGTAACATATAATTTCAAGCTAAGGCACTTCATAGCTTTGTAATATTGATTATACACGATGCAATACAAATTAGAATCTATACAATCTACAATAACAGAAGAAGAAAACAAAGATCAAACATGACTGTTTTGTAAAATTCATCAAGAACTAAGACCTTAGGCAAACTAAAAGATAAAAGAAGTTCATGTTTCATTCATGGAAGATTTATTCTAGAAAAGGTTATAAGATTATCTCATTTTGCCTATTAGTAAATATTTAACAGGTAAAAGTAAATATTGACTATCAAACTCTAAAACAACTTCTGGAATTTTTTTATTGTTCACTTCTAGTAACAGGAAAATTTGTGCTACTTCTAATTTCCACATTGTTGCTACTGCTTCCTAGTACCCTCTCAGCACACTGACTTTGAGGGCATTAAAAATGCTGTTTGTTTTTGTTGCTGTGAAAGACTGCACAGAATTCAATCTGATAACTGGAAGATTAGATACTGATTAAGAGAACCCAGGAGTGATAGGTAGATTTTATTTTTATTTAAAATAGCTAGGTATTAACATTCGAAAGAAAGGTATCTCTTTCATTTATTTTTCTTTTTTTTCATTTCTATCCAAGGTAAAATTTTCCTGAAATATCTAATTCCTGCTAATAATAAAATTACTTATTGGAATGGAACTTACTTTTCATCCTCTTCCCTAAATTAGGATACTGAAATATCTAGAAAAACATTGAAGAGTGATTCAAAAAAAAAAAAAGAATATATATATATACATATATATACATATATATATATATATATATATATATACATACACACACACACACTGGTGGCCACTGACAGATCTAGAGGAAATGGCCACGAACTGAAGCATCAAAAGTTCCACAGGAACTTAAGGAAAAATTTTCTGACAGTGAGGGTGACAGAGCACTGGAACAGGCTGCCCAGAGAGGTTGTGGAGTCTCCTTCCCTGGAGATCTTCAAGACCCGCTTGGATGCAGCCCTGTGCCACCTGCTCTGGGTGTCCCTGCGTGTGCAGGGGGGTTGGACTAGATGACCTCTAGAGGTCCCTTCCAACCTTAGGTATTCTATGATTCCTTGATACTCAGGAAAAAAATATATATACATATGAGCATGATGAGTCATACCATGTTCAGTTGTTCCAATACCAGAAAAATATATATATTTGCATTTACATATTTATAAGATGGAACTCGAAGGGTGAGTTTATATCAGAAAACTTTGCTGGTGTAGATGGGCTGTTAGAATCATACTGTCATCCCCTGTCCTTTATGAAGGATGTTCAGATAAAATAACTTATAAAAATTCGATGAAAAATAAACACACAAACCAAAACTGTGTTTTCAGAGGTATTTTTCTGTCTCTACCTCCCTGCATACACAGCTTTGATGAGAGTTTTTTTTTTTTTTTTTTTTTTTTTTTTCCTAGTATAAAATTACCATTAAAAAAGTGCCTCTATGTAGTGTAGACCTGTCAGATCTCTATGCTGGCAACTTCATGAAAAAAGAAAGTCATCTATCAAATCAGAAGAAAAGGAAACTTTTGTTGTATTAATCCTTCACTTCTTTAGAGAACTTGTGTTCCTCTTCCTAATTTACATGAACAAGTGATGTTTCTTTCACTTATTCCAGGCATATATATGCGTACATAAAACAAGATAGGCCTATTAAAATTATTTTGAACAAATATAATTTATTTCCATATATTTATTTAGATAGCTTTTCTATGTGTCAGATCATCTAGTTATAATTATGGACTTTCCATTTTTGCTTCATCTAATGACTTGTAAACTGGAGGAACAAATGCATAGGGCAACACAGATGTTCATTTCCTGAAGACAGATGTTCTATATTTACCACAAATAATTACCTGTAGGATCACTGTTGGCAACATTACCAACCAGCTTATACATGCATTTAGTATTAGCATACCATACTGAGAAGCAGATGCAGCACAAGAGCAAACAGAGATGTGAGGAGATATGCAACTCTACCACCACAATCGTGTTGCGTTACTGAGAAGCATCTGTGTCCTTCTTCAGAAGTACACATGGATGCAGATAGAGATGGTTGGAAAGAAGATTGACTACATCTGCCATGTGTGTTCTAAGAGCCAAACAGAAGTCACAGAGTTACACAGAACATGTATAAATTGCAGCCTTTTACAGTAGGGAAATTGGAAATGGTAACAATAAAATTATTTCTTTGGTAAAATTGTTTTAAATAGCAAAATCATTATTTAGGTTGTCATGTTTTTGTTGTTATTGTCTTGTTTTTCACCTCTAAGTTAAAAGAATGGAGAGGGTTTGTTTGTAGAAATATTTACTGTCAAAACTGTTAATTTTTTTCTAAGAATTTTGTAATCAAATTCATACCATTCTGCAGGTTCCTATGGACCTTTCCCATTCTTTTTCTCAGTTACTTTACTGTTTCATAGTTAAACTTACTGGTTTGGTCCATTCTTTTCTGGACTTTTTCCACTCAGCAAAGGTATCATTGACTTAGATTATTCCTACACGTGTATTTCTGAATCATTTAATTTACCCTACATAGCAATTTGGCATAATACTAAACATCATCGGTGTATGGTGATTTGGACTCGTATTTTTACTGCTCAACTGCTGTTACAACTCCTCAAGTTCAAAAGCTGCCTCTACCACTTTATGGTACATGAAGGCCTACAGCCACACAACATGTTCTATTCCTGCTGCATGTGTTTGTGTTTTTTTGTTTTATGTGTTGAGGTTTTTTTGTTTGTTTGTTTTTGTTTTGTGTGTGTGTGGTTTTGGGGTGTTTTGTGGGTTTTTTTTCCCCTCCTTTCTGGAACTATCATTAAGATATCATTTCTCTAACAGAGTCATGCACATCAGTCTTCCAGGCATTCTATAAAATAACATAATTGTTTTTTCTACCAACATGAATGGTAATAGTATCTCATTGTTATCCAGTGGTGTTTTCCCTTATGTGTGACTTAAAACCTGTAGCAAAAACATTAAAACAGTGCTTCCCTTAATTTTGTGTTCTGACTTTTCTGGCCTCACTGCATAAAACTGTAAATGAGATTCAAAAGGAAAATTTCTAACTATTGAAAGGAGATGCTTTGTTTCTTAGTTATTTTTAGTACAGTTATAGGCAAAGCAGATGTAATCATTTGGGCAAACCAAATCAGAAAACAGAGAATAAATTTCTTATCATTTAATTACTTTTGAAAACAAAGAAATCCTTAAAAATGCTTTGTACCTCCCACATAAAAAGCCTACAATGTCACAAATGAACCATATTGTCCAGGCTGAAGGAACTAATGGATTGCATAATATTCTGGAAGTCTTAAATTCGACTTTGAAATGTATGTTTTTTACATACAGGTAGTTTACCCATAAAGAGCGCTAAGTCACTCTTAGCTGTATGATGCTTCCTGCTTGTTCAGAGACCTTCTCTTAGGCAGACACAGGATGAATTCTAAACTGAATTTTCTGAATAAGTTACCTCACTGAACACAACAACTCAATTCTAAGTATCTGTATTCCAAAAGGAACCTGAAATGTTTTTGATTTTTATAATTTTGAAATGATCAAATATACATATAGAAGAGAAAATAATTTGATATAATATATTACATTAGAATGTAATATCATAAAAATATAATATAGAATGGCTTCATGTCTTCTAAATTTTCTCTTTCTGCTCTGGTGTATTGTTTAGCTGTATACAGCAATCCACCCTAAGGCTACTGCATAAGATCCACATGTTACCATAAAACTATTTTTTTAAAAAAAAGGTGATAGTTCTACTAGGTATGCTTTATGGCAAAACTTACAGAGGTGATATTTTGAATTGAATTCATTTGCAAATTTCAAACAAGTTTTCAAGGTTTTTAACCTCACTGGTAGAATCTCATTCATAAACTGAAGAGTATTATTTTGCTGTAGCAAACTGTTTCCAAACGACCAATTAATATGCTTACAGGAGGAAACAGAGTGAAATGTAACAAAAGTTCCATGGATTTGTAAGTAGATAAAACAAAAACTATGAATATAAATCTGATACTATAATATTTAAATATAATAATTCAAAATAAACAATTACAAAATCATTCTATTAGTTCTTTCTCTAAATGGCTAATCTCTATCAAAATGCTCATTTAAAGGCTTTTGCACAGTGATTAAATTCTTTGAACTATGAGGGAAGTTTAAATAGTTTAAAATCTAGCTGAGATTTCTTGAACAAGTATAGGTCAGCAAATGAAAATGATTCAAAAGCAGTTACATGTCCAGAGTTAAAATGTTCACACGGAGACAGACTTATCCAACAAACTCATAATATTAGTCTACTCTGCTTGCTTCAGAAAGGTGGTTTTCAGTGAGATCCTCCTCACAATCCTGGAATAACCACTCATCTGGTGTTATATGCAGTTCCATCTCACCTCTTCACTGCTGCCTTTCCAGAAAATTGCGTAAGTACTTCATTTTGTTTTGAGATGAAATTAAAACAAACTTCAAAATCAGTCAGGACATAGATTTTTTTTGTTTTCAAGATAGCCTTATGTCTCATGAATCAGTACACTGTAAGCTATATTATTTGCCTCAAACTCAAGAAAAGAGTATAGATGTTGGAGAAATAACTTCAAATGTATGTCCAAGTCTCTTCTTATTGTATAACTGAATAATTCAATTTCCTCAAAATGACAGTTTGTCAGTGTAAGAATTTGTCAGCACATCTGAAAAGAAAATCAGGACCCCTCTTCCATAGCTTACAGACACTAAAATTAATTAGTCTGTTTGTGCAACCTTCCTTATTTTCCAATCTTTGGGAGTGTTTGAATTTTTTTTGACACACTTCTGATCTAATGAATCTTCAACTTATCCATAGCAGAAAATTCTATAAAGGAGAAATGGTAGTTGTCTAACCATCAGAACACTGATATCTCCCTCCAACAATTTTATTTAGTGAAGCATGATTGATAGAGGACAATGTCAAAATGCACCACTACGTTGTCTTCCTTAAATAGGAGTCATCAAGCAGGGAGTAAAACATATATTGTTAGGTTACCACGCAGGTCACCACCATCTGACACACAGAATTAATAAAAATGCTGAAAATCACTGTAGTAGCATTTCTGAGAGAAAACTAAGCCTACAGGTACATAGCAAGAGATCACAGTCAAGACTTTTGCAGTGGAAAATGCATCTAAGATAGCTGTACATGAATACATACGTATATTTGCTACTAAAGGGTGGCAAAGTCACTACTGTGAGGTTAAGTGTGTAATAGTTGCTTGTTACTGCAGACAACAGGGAGATATTCAAGTTAGTCTATCAGAGATTACTTCGGTTTAGAACAACATAACAACATAAGTATGCCTATACTAATATGCCCTATCATAGTGCTGTGTACATGTGGCTGCAGTATTTCAAGTCTCAGTGATCACCAAAGAGATTAAGATTTGTGAGGTGCTCAAGTAAAAGGGTGCTGATCCACAGAAATATCTAAAATAAATTAACTATATGGTATATAAATTTTGTGCCATTAGCCAGGGAGATGGGGGAGATATTAAATACTGTGGCAGCTATAGGTCCAACTCTGGCAGTATCACATTCACAGGTTGTCCGCTGTAGGTCCAATTGCCTTCCAAACAAGTAGTCATGTTCAGGAATAGCATGATTTATTCAAATGCAACATTTACAAAGCAGGTTTGGGATGTCAGTACAGGAAATTCTCTCCTACAGTGTGCGTTTCTGAGCTAGATCTGATGTACAAATGCACAATCATCACTCACCCCAGACGATGGGAGAGGGCTCTCAGCCTCAAGGAGTCTCCTCAGGCACCATTCTGACCTGAAGGGAGGAAAAGAGGATCAACTTGTCAACTGATCCCAGAAGTTACGATGGAATCTTCCCTCCTCCTTCTGTTCTCCTTAGTTCACTTTTTTTTTTTCTTTTTTTTTTCCTTCACACTTAGTAGAGCTTGAATGACTGTAGTCATACTTACTTCTGTTACTGACCAGTGAAAAAGTCTCTTGCTTTCATTTAAAGTCAATCGAAAATCTAGCGCGCATGCTCAATGAGGAGTGATTGTACCTTGGAGGCAGGTAACATTTGGGATGGAGGTTTGTGTTGGCATTATAATAAACAAAGTTCAAGCAAAGTTCATCCAAAAGGAGTGATTTGCCACCTTTGCTGGCTCAGCACTGGACATGTTATCATATATTTCCCATTGGGGAGCCACTGCGCGGCCTATCAGTGGCCAAGCACAGGGAGAGCAACAAAGTTTGGCTGCGGTGTCTTCACTTTGCTCCATCCTCCGTTACTCCTCTTTGCAATTGCAAGGAGGACAGACTGTGCTGCCCAGGGAACTGTGGAAGAGCAGAGTCCATGCATAACAGACTCTTCTGGAAGTGGCAGCAGTATATCATCCCAAGCAAGCTGCTGTAATGCCATAACTTCTGTTAGGCCCTCTACATTCCCCCTTTTCAAGCAAATCTTCCACAATTAGACAGATCATTTAACTTCAGAACCAGCAACATTCTCAAACATCTATTTAATTTTGCATACACGGATAGTCAAATGTATCACTCCCATGCTTAGAGGCATACTCTTCTGTTGCAAATCCTTGATCTGTCATATGTACAGCAGTGACAATGAGTCATTTCTTCTTCCTCCCCAATATATTACAAGGAATTAATTCGTTATTATAAAGCAATATTATAGTAGCAAAGTTTATATTCAGAAAAAAATGTATATTTTGCACTTTGAAATATCATTTTGCTTTAGGCCCTTTTTTACAGAACTCCCAGTGCTGAGGGATTGGTGAAGGCATATATAAATTATACCTTCATATAATTTATTTGCAAGTCTCTTGATAATGGATCAAAATTATACATTTAACATTCTATTACTTTGCATTTAAAGCTGTTACGAAGAATTAGTCAGTATTTCTTCTTCTACAGAATAATAGTTGCTAATATTCTGAAATTCACATATTAGCATCTGTTAATTGAGATTTAAATCACCCCTGCGGGCTGGATAAAGAATATCCAAGTTTCACTTCACTTGCTGTTGAAGTGTAGCCAAATGTGGGTTAGAATATGGCAGTTTTTTTTTCTCTTCAGCCATATCAGAGGACGTATTTTCAAGAAATATAACATACTTGGGAGTACCCTAAATGAGGATGTTCTTTGAACAGATGGGCAAAAAGTTGCATATTATACAAAATACCATGGAATCATGAGCTCCAAAATTTCTCTTTGTGTATATTTTAAAATACATTTAGCTGCACAACACTCAACAATAACACAGTGCTGACGCATTATATAGATCAAACCTGATTCTAGTCAGAGCATAGACACTAAAAATCATTGTGCATTAACACTACTTCCCACTAGTTTGCTATATAGTCACTGAACTGGTCAGTGAGCTTATTTTGTAACATATAACAAGATAACAAAGGAAACTTTAATACCAATCTGAATTTAAAAGGTGTTAGAACTATTTAACTTCCCTCAAATGGAAATTATTATCCTTCAGTTAAGATGAGCTAACTGGCATTCTGAATAATCTACCATGTTCAGTGGTTTATAATCTTAGTTTCATGGAAGTTTGAGCTAAATTATATTACTTGGAATGAGTGAGAAAATGTGCTTTATCTTCCTAAAGAGCAAAACCTCAGTCACCTATGACTAACTGACCATATTCTAGGTCTGCCAGGCCCCCTACATGTAGTATCGACTTGTTTGTCTAGTTCACAGGATTGCCTGGAGAAATAATTACTTAATACCTGGATACCTGAAGATGGAGCGAGCAAAGCTGTTAATCATGCATACTGCAATTCTTTCACTAGAATGGTTAATTATAATTCTTGGCTTGGACAAGATATCATTCACCCCCTTCATCTGAAGTCTCTTTTGCAAGCTGGACAGGACTTTTATTTTGCTCTCAGTTGCTCAGCACACTGAAGCAGCATGTATAATAGAACCATCTTTTCTCAGCATTAAAAAAAATATAATCTTTGTATATTATCTTTGCCTTTCTTTCCTGTCTAATAGTCTTAGTATGTAGGATATACTTCTGGAGGTCAGTGCACATCCTGGGCAGGTAGGCTTTCCTTCCAAGGCTGGTAGATGGAGGAAAGTATCAGACCCATGAGCTTGCTTGTAGCTGGTGATATAATTAATGGAGGAAAGTGTACAACTGTCTTGCAACTCTGCTTTTAGGGATGACTCCCCTGCTATTTTGCTTGTGCCTTCTTTAAATAGAGTGCAGGTCTACTTAGTGGGATTGCACAGACTTTGTAAGAGGTGGCAACATTTCCTTCAACAAGGAAAGTTTCCTTCTAAAGTCTTATTTAGTTGATCCCTTTCAAAAGCAGAGTTTTAAATTTCCATCCCAGCCCATTTTTTTTATAGTAATTTAATACTACCAGGACAAGAGTCACCATAGTTCATTTAAGAATTACAGAACATTTATGATACAGCATTGCTAGGTTCTTTGTAATTTTTTTGACCTATTGGAGGCAGGGTACTTTATTTTTATATAAATAATATAACAGAGATTTTGTATTTATGGATGTTGATATACAGTTGTTTGTTTTCAAAGCTAATTAAAAAGACTTTATATTAAGAACCAGTCTTTCAAGACACTCTCAAAAATGTTTGGTACTCTTCTCCATAACATGTCTATCTCATTATTTTTAGTTTTGCTCATCCCCTTGCTTTCTCTCTTCATTTGCCCCTTTTCTCCTCTCTGTTCCAATATGACCTTGCTTTTCTCAAAGCTATTTTTCTCATTCTCTTTGTTCATCTCATTATTATTTATCCTTTATATTGCAGTTGTTCCTAGAACAGTGATTCTCAAACAGAAGGAGTCATGATCCCACTTAGGATAATGAGTATATCCATGTAAGCAGAAGAGTGCTCGCAAGTTTGGAAATGACCTCAGACTTGAACATGGAAATGGGGATTGTAAACCCTGAAGCGCAGTCAGAAGCAGAAAAGTTTTCAGAACATTAGCCTAAAGTAAGATAACTCGGATCTGACCCTACTCTGTAAAATTCTGCAGATTCTATGAGGGAATACTTGTAAGAACAAGACAGATTGAGAGATGATGCAAACAAGTGGGAAAGAATGAGGCAATTTGGAGAACAAAAAAATAATAGGATGTGAGAGATTCTTGGCTAGCCAAGTAAGGCTCTTTTCTGCCTCCATATTTCTCCTCAACCCTTGTTCCCCATCAAAATTATCATTAGGTACCTCAGCCTTTCAAATATGCTCCTCTCTCTTCTCTCTTGCTGCGTTTTAGGTTTCTCCATATCTTTGAAAAAAAAAAAAAAAAAACAAGCTCGGATGGTGTGCATCCTCTTCTGATGCACTGACTGCTATTAAATTGCCTACCCACTTTGCTACCAAGCCATTTTTCCATAGGGCAATGTGGACCATTGCACCATCCTGCCCTGCAGTAACAAATCTAACTTCAAAGAAAGAGAAAAGGATGCTGACAGCTGACACTGTTGCTCTTTTATGAGAAAAGGTAAAATAAGGGACCTAGGAGTTCTATAGGAAATGGCAGAAACTTTGGATCCACTACACAGAGAATACAAGAGGTTAGACTAGTTTGGCTAGAGTATTTAACAAATTCTTCTAACAACAAGCATGCCATAGAATATGTCTGTCTGTAATCTCCATTTCTCTCATGGCTAGAATTCACAGCACCACCTGGACATGACTAAGTAGATTGTTTACATATTAGTGTCTAGTTTAAGAAAAGTGGTACTAATCAGTTCTTTGAAGGGTTTATCAGGAGAAATGAGGAGTAGTTCAGACTTTCTGATCATAAATTCTCTATCTCTTTCATATTTGAAATGAACATCTTAAGGAGTACCACAGAATTATATCAAAATATTTCCAGTAGGATTGTATGTGCATTTCTATTTATGTATGCATGTATTATGTATATATTTTTTCTAGTCATCTTTGTTAAATTTTGGTCAGGTCATTATTACTGGAATCAGACAGATCTAAAAGCAAAATGAGCTGAGAGATGCAGAAGTGCTTTTCCTTGAAGAAATCTCGGAGCAGATTGTTGAAAACCTCAAAGCAGTGCTGTTAATTTTTCTCCCTTCAGTTTCACTTGTTTTCCTTCACATTATTTATTTATATAACTCAAGAAAATAAAAGGTTAATTTGGGAGAAATCGGAACAAGCTTTAAAATCAATACACCAAGATGAAAAACTTAGCAGAAAGCATTTTGGGTAGTTTACTTCCATTTGTTGTGACTGTCTGGAATGAATGAATGATTTCCCATTAAATGAGACAGCTTTTGGGATAGAGATACACTGAGTCTAAGTAGCTTATTGAAGTATGTCTCTGTGTGGAAAAATTAATAGCCCATCATGCAAGTGAAAAAAAAAAAAGATTGAGATTAGTTCATAGGTAAAAGATGATTGCAGCACATCGTTTAGTTTTAGAGGCTGTATCTGTACTTTTCTTCTAGGGGCTTCTGAAAAGCATATACACACTGTCTATCACTGTTCATCTGTCCATCTTTGAAGTGGACTGTGGACAGTGCAAGAAAAAAAAAAGTTTTGTGGAAACAACAGGCTAAAAGATTCATTATACTTGCTAGAGCTTTTTCACATCCAGTTTTAGGAAATATAAGGAGCATTTCAGCTGGGAACTGCTTCAGTCTATTAATAAATATTCTGCATGGCAATGAGACATATTCATTGCCATATCCTCACATATTAAATATGACTTCATAAGCTGCACTGGGAATGCATGATGATAGTCTCTTATTTACTAGAGCAATGCCACTGCATTTATTTCTAAGAAACGCTCATGTGAAGGTATCCCAGTGGAGCGAGAGGCTACATTAATCACACACTTAGAAACGAGAGCCGCACTGGTAGTGTTTCATCACAGCCACACTACTCTTCATTTTCCTTTTGGCCTGGACATCCAGTACTAGTGTTACTGTTGATGATCCATTTTGGATTGCCAGGCAACATGATTTACCTTATCAAACAGCCACCTGACAGCTTTCATGCTATCAATCCCAGGACTATAGGATGATCAGGACTATATTTAGAGTTGCGTTAGAAGGCATTATATTTAGAAGATATATGCGGTCACTACCTGCAAGCTGAAATCTCTGCCTGCTATCCCTAGCCCTGTGTCTGTCTACCACCAGGTAGTAGTGGCCAGGGTGGTTCACCAAGCCATCTGCAGTGAGTGTACCTTAATGAACACTTGGGCAAAGGAAAAATCAAATAAAAGTCATCATTTTCATTTCCTTAGGCTTCATTTCTCAAGGCTATACAGAGAAAAGAAAGCTAAAATTACAAACATGGAATTGTTGAAATGAATTTGATAGTAGCTCAAGGATTGAAGATTGCAAATTGTAAAATCTTACGGGAAAAAAAAAAAAAAAAAAAAAAAGAGATCTCTGGTTGTTTTAGTCAGGGCCATATTTGAAACAATTGTGGATTCCTAGCGTCAAGCAGTCAGGTCCTGGTGATTGGTGCTGCTGGAGCAGGATCTGCTCCTGTAAGCCATGGTGGCCAATCTCTCCCTCCCCACAAGCACCTCCGTGACCTGCAATGACTCTCTGGATGCCATGCCACAGAGTGGACATGCTAGCATATAGTGTGAACTTGTGCATAATTGCTTTATACTTTTAAGCTGTGTATAACTTGCCTGCAGACTTTCTTTGTGCCTGGCTAAAGATGCCCAAACAAACGTGGCCTAAGAGAGGCCTGGTAACTATGGGCATCTCATATTGATATGAGATGCCCATATGAGAGCATCAGACTCTCATAATAAGAGCTCAGGCATATAGTAATATTGTAGAGACATACATATGGCCCACATAAGTACGCCCATAAGTAGCCTGATTTCAAAAGCCCAAAGCATCTGAAGCTATCAGGAATGTGCATGTGGATGCCCTAGAGATATGGTAGGTGTCTAAGCTTTTACAGTTTTACATTAAAGTTACTAAAGTACCAGAAATATTATTTCTGCATACATAAATATTTTGGTCTTGGCAGTAGAAAGTGACTTGCATGATGAAAAGCAAACTGTCAGAATCTTTAAACCAAGCATTTCTCCATCTTTTCTAAAACATAAACTGATAGTTTTCTCTGTAGGTGAAGTGTAACCTGACTCTTCAAAATAAAGTTATAGAGGTCTCTTTTTTAGCATGACTCTGCAATCAGTGCAATTTATGGATAGTGGTTCAAATCCATATACCTAACTCCTATAGTCCCAAATACCCAAGTATTTTATTCTAATGTGGCAATGCTATTAAGACAACATAATAAAAAGTTCTTCTTTGTATATAATAAAGAAGGATGCACTAAAAACAGAGGAGGCGTATACAACAACAGCTTTTTTGTCTACTGGTTAGTATGTTCATCTGAAGGCTAACGGGTTCCTGTCCATCACCATTTTTAATATTTTATCAGTGCTTTTATAATGTAAAATGTATAAGCAACCCTTTAAGTCGGCACCAAAGCAGACTTTTCCACCTGTCTAAACAAATAAGCCACAGAGTCCTGTTTGTTTATCTCAGCTCAATGACTATATTAAGATATAGTCTTTGCAATTGGTTTGGACTTGAGCAGGAAAAGCCAAGGATGCTCTGACCCTGCTTCAAGACTACAACAAGCTGGCAGATAAAGTATTTTTGAGGTACCAGATTTGAATCCGGTAAGGTAAAGATAGACCTTACGGTCAAAATTTCCACAAACTAAATGAGAATGTTACTCTTCAATTGTATGGTGAAAAGAAAATTCATTTCAGTTCCTCCTAATGTTTTACCTCAACAGAGGAAATTGTTTTTCTTTCCTTTTTCTGTTTTTTTTTTTGTTTTGTTTTTGTTTTTGTTTTATATTCATATATAAAAATATCAAAAGCACTTGTTTTCATTCAGGAAACCTAAGCAGAGGGAAAGGGACAAATTCTGGAGGTGGTAGGTTGAAGATATATCATTGTCTTTTTTTTTTTTTCTTGCTTGCTAAGATAACCAAAATCACAGAATGTTTGAAGTTAGAAGAGACCCCTAGAGATCATCTAGTCCAATTCCCCTAGAGCATGTGGCAATAGGGTGACATCCAGGGGGATTTTGAAGATTTCCAGAGAAGGAGACTCCACAACTTCTCTGGACAGCCTGTTACCAGGGTCCTGTCACCCTCACAGGAAAGAAGTTCTTTCTCACTTGGAGATGGAACTTCCTGTGCTTCCATCTATACCCATAAATCCTTGGCCTGTCACTGGCCACCACTGAGAAGAGTTTATCCCCATCCTCCCTATGTTCTCCGGTCGGGTATTTGACATGTTGATCAGATCCTCTCTCAATATTCTCTTCTGCAGGCCAAGCATGCCCAGCTCACTTACTGTGAAAATGTTGCAATTTGAAAGTCGTAGTGGTGGCAGCGAATCGAGTTCCCAAATAGTATGATCAACTATAAGCTCAACTCTGGCAATTTCGGATTCATGAACAGTCTGAGGACCGTAGGTCCGATTGCCTTCCTAGGAGCGAACTGAGTTCCCAAATAGTATAATCTACTATAAACTCGACTCTGACAGTATCCGATTCACGAACAGTCTGTCAACCATAGGTCCGATTGCCTCACCCAAACAAGTAGTCAAGTTCATAAACAGCAGGATTTATTCAAAAACAACATTTCCAAAGCAGGTTTCGGATGTCAGTATAGGAAATTCTCTACTACCGCATAGGGTTTTTAGCTAGCTCTAATGTACAAATGTGCAATCATCACTCACCCTGGAAGATGGGAGAGGGCTCTCAGTCTCGAGTCTCCTCAGGCAGTGTTCTGACCCGAGGGGAGGAAAGAGGTGGGGATCAGCACGTCGACTGACCCAGAAGTTATAATGGAGTCTTCCCTCTTCCTTCTTCTTCTGCTTTCCCTCTGCTGCCTCTGCTTCTTTCTTCCTTCCTACTCCTACTGTCCCTTTTACTAGCTTGCCTTTTATATATTTTCTTGTACATTCATGTGGAGCTTGAGTGGCTCTAGTCATATTTGCTTTCGTTATTCATGGATTTATAAAAGTCTCCCAAGTTAACCAAAAGTCTAGACAGCATGCTCAGTGGGATGGGGTTGTGTATTGGTCTTATCAGAAGGGACTGATCTGCGACCATTGTTGTCCCAGCACCAGACATCGCACTATGTGGCTCATCAACTGTGTGGTACCATCAGGCTATCACCTCTGCAGGGAGTACAACAGAGTTTGGCCACGCTGTCTTCACTCCGCTCCACCCTCCATTCACTCGTCTGCACGACACCATCAGATTATCCCCTCTTCAGGGAAGCCAGCAAAGTTTGACTGTGGTGTCTCCGTTCTGCTCCACTCTTCGTTTGTTCTTATCAGTGTGTGCTAGGAGGGCAGATTGTGTTGCCAAGGGAATCGTGGAGAGGTAGATTCCGCACATACCAGCCATCCTGGATGTGTATCACCCTGAGCAAGCTTCTGCAATGCCAAAACTTCTGTTAGGGCCTAGTTTTTTCTCTAAGTTTCCCCTTTTCCAGGCCATTCTTCCACACTTACTTAGTCTTTCCTCATAAGACAGATGCTCCAGTCCCTTAGTCATCTTTGTCGCTCTACACCGGATCCTTTCTAGAAGTTCACATCCCTCTGATACTGGCAAGCCTGGAGCTGCACCTAGTACTTCACATGCAGCCTCATCAGAGTTGAGAAGAGTGGCAAGATCATCTCCCTCCACCTGCTAGCCACACTCCTCCTGATGCAGGCCAGGATCCCACTGGCCTTCTTGGTCAGGAGGGCACTTGACTGACTCATGGTTAACTTGTTGTCAAACAGAACTCCCAAATCCATCTCTGCGGAGCTGCCTTCCAGCAGGTCAATCCCTAATCGGTACTGGTGCCGAGGGGTTATTCCTCCCCCGGTGCAGGACCCTACATTTGTCCTTGTTGAACCTCACGAGGTTCCTCTCTGCCCAACTCTCCATCCTGTCCAGGTCTCCCTGAATGGCAACACAGCCCTCTGGAGCATTGGCTGCTCCACCCAGTTTGGTGTCGTCCTGAAACTTGCTGAGGGTGTCCTCATCCAAGTCACTGATGAACAAGTTGAACAGCACTGGGCACAGTACTGATCCCTGGGGAACACCACTGGACAGGCCCCATTTATCACCATCTTCTGAACTCCGCCATCCAACCAGTTCTCAATCCACCTCACTCCATATGGTCCACTCATCAAATCCACACTTCTTGAGCTAAAGTTCCTGAAACTTTTTTTTTCTCCTAGATTTTTCTGAAAATGTTATTATAACAGTTAAGACAATAAAACACCTCTACTCATATTCTTCAGGAACCCACTACACTCCTCATGCTCCCATGGAACTTTACTATGAAGGATTTCAGGTTGTGTTTCCATCACTGAGGCTGACAGTTTCCCAAGAAGGTGATTTATCAATATAAGCAGTGACAAATAATTCGTTAATTGCATCAAAACCATGGTTAGATATTAATGGGGACATGTTACAGTAAATAATCTTTGCTGATTCTTTATTTAATAGTGCCTACATTTCTCTACCTGTATAAAGTTGCTCCACTACAAATTTTCAATATCATTTGTAATAAAAACAGTGTAATTTTTTAATTTTGCTTCTGTACAGTGTTCCTGATTTTTTTCCTTATTCATTTTTTCCCTGATAGCTTAAGTAAACAACAAATCTTATCACATTCTGATATATTTACATAAGAACTAATTTCTTACTTTAGTAATAGTAGAAGATGTGGAGTTCTTTTATTCGTTTTGGGGTGTGATTCATCTCAGCTAAATTTAAATTTAAATCTAAATTTAAATCAGACCATTAAATCATTTAGAGTTAGAAGATATGTTGGAAAACAAAATTATAACTTCTTTTAGAATTAAATTGAGCACTAAATTAAAGTATATAGGGTAATATGAGCCTAATTATACTTAAATATGAAGACGTTTTTATGATATGGAATTTACTGATCCTTAGCCTTTGTTGGGTTAATTAGGAAATTCTAAATAGTTCTAGTTTCACATCTGTAAGAATTTGCTCTAGTGATTCTCATTTCATAAAGGAAAGATTACCTCTCATCCTGCTAGAATGAAGAAAACCTCGTTTGAAGAACTGATGTCACAAGAACCACAATCTGAGAGTATCTTTTTTAATTTCATCAGTGCTAAGTTCTCCTTTATCCATTGCAAAATTATAAACAAACAAAAATAAACAAAAGTAATTACTGAAAATTAAAGATGTCCGATATTTTCAGTATATGAAAATTACCATCATATTTGAACATATATTTCAGATAGATAGAATCATTTACATGTGAAGATAACCTGAAAGAATATTTCGAGGCAGCAGTGAATAACTAATGATTAATTAACTGTATGTGGTATCTGAAAAGATACCATACTCACAACCTTTAGAGACTTTAAAGCATTTATATTTAATCTAAACCTCATAACCAATGAAGCCTACAACAGTCTGAAAGTATCCGCAAAATGCTTTTAATCCTTATCATAGTTGTCCAGAGGAGTTTATCTATGGTCTGTACTAAAGATGTGCCAAAGGAGACGGCCAAAGTCAAGAATTCACTCAATGTGAGTTATCATCCAGCTCGTTTATTCAGTCCGAATAGCATATATTTAAGCACAATTCAAAGACAAGCTTAGTTGATTGGTTGTTATATTGCATCTTACAATCTGTGGACCTGGATCATTGGTCACCGTCGCGAATGTTGTCCTCAGGTGGACACTCCTTCGGGCAGTAAGGCCTGCCCCTCATGTCCAGGAGGTGGCAGGTTATTCCGTTACAGAATGGACTTTCTTCAACCCCCGCCAACGCTGATCTCCTGTGACTCTTCACTCAGTCCACAGCTTTCTAGCAGGGATTGTTCACGACAGCTTGCAGCCTCTTTCCCCCAGGAACTCCTCCACAATTCTCCCTTTTTCTTTTTGAACAATCCAAACATGATCAAAAGTTTTTTCAAGAGTGTTTCTAATACATGAAATTACACAACTACTGATTAGCACTAAGATTAATACATAAGCTAACAGTCGCAAACCCTTCCTTCATTAACCCCGAAGACCCAGGTAGGACTCTGAAAAGATTCTCAAGCCATCCATCCAGTAGGCCTTGCTGCTGTTGTGTCTTCAACACCTGCTGTTTCAACAAGGTCAAGCTATCTACAGATGGATTCACTGTGGTCTGTCAGGTTCATACAGCACATACCATCAAACTCTTGACATCCATACCCTTGCACTAGAAGCAAAAAATCAATAGCAGCATGATTTTAAAGCAAAACATTTTGAAGCAAAGCAAATAAACTATTCTGATCAAGAAGCATTTTTTTCTGGCACTTGCACCGTTAGGTTAGCCTGTTTTCCTGACCAATAGGCCATCCTAGAGACCATTCTTAAAGCGTTGCCAGCTACAGCTCTGGGAACAGGATAGGAAAACACGAGAAGTGGTGCTTAGCAGGTCCACTTCATCATTGCAATCTGGTGTGAGGCCTATGCTTCACCTCCTTCATTTTTTAATCTCCATAATATTCACAATATTCCCCCTCTTTTTTTTTTTTTTCTTTTTTTTTTGCTTGCTTCAGAACATGTTTAACAATGAATTGTATTAACTGTAACAAGCATGGAATACAAAGCATAATCCTAGAAAAGATTAAGGCTGTGTGGCCTACATTTGCCTCGTAGACGACCCTCAGAGAAAGTGTTCATCACTCACATCAAGGTCTGGCATGGCACGTGTCCCCACCGCTCAATGCCTAATGGGTTGCAGCCAACAGAGGAGCTCAAGGTTCTTCTTGGTGGTGAACACAGAGGCCAACCCAGTCTTGCCCTTGACTATGGTAGGAGGCACTTAGCCAGACCCAGGCTTTTCAGTTAGTCGTCAAGGTAGTGTCTCACCTGCGTCATCCAGTAGCAAGGTACTATCATAATGCACAGTTCTCAAGATCTTGTTTGCTTCTGCCTTAGTGTCACTCAAAGCTGTTGTAACTTTGCGTGCTCTAACATCTCTGTTACAAGCAACAAATCCATATCCATTGGGGTCGGGTTTATACCGTGATATAGGGTATAATTTCTAATTAGCAATTAACTAGTAAGCATAGATGGCTTATACACAAA
Source organism: Crypturellus tataupa (assembly GCA_034781795.1). Lineage (NCBI taxonomy): Eukaryota > Metazoa > Chordata > Aves > Tinamiformes > Tinamidae > Crypturellus > Crypturellus tataupa. The sequence continues at coordinate 184,408 of JAWLRI010000824.1, read as the reverse complement.
ATCTTAGCCTCTAACAACAACTACCTTTCAAGCACACGTATGAGAGTCAGTAAACACAGTCTGGTTATGACTTTCATTACTTAACACATATATACACATTGTTATAAGCACATGCATTCCTTCCCTACATAAGGTAATGCAGTTTTTTGTATCACTCTGTGGATTGATCTCAAAATGGCACACGCCCTCCTTGGCATCAAAGCAAACATTGCTCGCTTTAAGGGCAGCATCTTCAGGGATGGGTGAGGGTAGAGCACAGATAGACCTTCTCAGTGGTGACGTCCACCAGGGTCAGTACGTAGGCAATGACTGTGCTGAGGACCTGGTAGTGGGTAAAGGTTGCAGGTCCCCACCACGCCCGAAGCTGTCGCTCCCCCTCCATGGCAACATCTCAACACGATCTTTCCGGATCTCGATATCCGTTGTCTCTGTCTCTCAATATACCTGCAATGACACTCTGCACCCATGTCTGGGCCTGGTGCAACTAAGAGCAAGGGACGTATTATTTTGTTCATGTTATTTTGTTCTCCTGTACGATGACGGATAGTTGGATTGAGCAACCATCCCTGGGGCAGCCTGGTAAACGTATATTGTCGCCCCTGCCAAGTAAAGGCAAACTGATCCGAATGCTCCTCAGCAATGGGTCTGGTAAAGAAAGCTTTAGCCAAATCAGTTACTGCATACCAAGTTCCGGAATGCTTCTGGATTTTTTCTAGCAAGGTGACAATACCTGGTACAGCTGTCATAAGAGATAGTGTAATAGGTGTGTTAATTTAATTCTCTGAAATCCACAGTCAGTTTCCACGACCCGTCACTCCTTTCGGTGGGCCAGACAGGGTTATTCCAAGCTGTGGTAGCATCCTCATATCCCCCTAGAATCTTATACTGTAGGGGCATTTTTACTTTTCTGACTAAAATTGTCTGGGCACTAGTATAGTTCTTTGTTCCAAATTGGTAAAAACCATCAGAAA
>JAWLRI010000824.1:169770-180486 GCA_034781795.1 Crypturellus tataupa | reverse complement strand
GCCCGGTGGACTCTTCCTTTATTCGAATAATGTCTTAGGTCTCCTCTGTCTCCTCTTTGGACATTTCACTTCTGGACAGCGAGAATTTTCCGCACAAACACAACATTAAAAGCAATTCGAGAGTGTCTGGCATGACAAGTTGCCATCTATCAGCACACTGCAATAACTACCCATGCTGGTGCTCTGTACTTGCAGTAACACGACTTGGTAAATCACTTTAAATGCTTCAATTAACAGATAAAACAGAGGACTGTGAGTTATAAGACACATATATGATTAATTTAGAGCTGTGCTAAAATCCTAGGCTCTTTTTTTTGGTGTTTCCAATGGTTATTTCTGTTGTTCTTTCAGTTGTCTGTTTTCATTTTTAGATAACTAATAATACCACTAAGATACAGAAAAACAAACAAACAAACACAGACACTTTCTAGTATCCACCTGATTTTTTATTGTTATACTCACTTTTCCAGTGGCCTTTTGGGAGCTAAGGTTAGTTTTCTGTCTTCCTGAAAAAGAACGGTTGTCAGGGCCTTACTCGTAGCTGCTGACATCCTTGCTGAAAGAAGCATGAAGTCTCTGGTGGGGGACTGGTTTCTGCTTCTTGACCTTAGGCCCAATGGCATCTCTCCCCCAACCAGGTGCCTCCCTCCTGGGTGCTACTAGGGGCAGTGTGACAATGGCCCTGCCCCCAGCCCCTGCACACAAAGAGCCATTGTTTGCCAACAAAGGGCAGGGATTGGAGTGGGGGGAGAGGCACTCATTTGTACAATCATGTACAAATGCACCTTTTCCTGGTGTTTTTCCCATCCTTTCACTGCCCCTCTCTGTCAATACCTTTAGACTCCAGGAGAAGGTATGGCATTGAGTTGCCAGTCTGTGAGCCCTTCACTGTGAGGAATAGGATGTTCGTTTTGATGTTTTTTTCCTCATTCTAGGATCCGCTTGAGGTCACTTTTAGGTTTCCAAGTTGCATATGAATTTGCTTTACATTTGTACATTCTTAAAAAGAAAATCTGATAAATAAAAAGTTTTGTCCAGTTCCAGAATGTATCTCTTTAATTGACCACAGATGAGTTGCTTATACCCATGCAGTCTCCAGGACCAGACCGTGCCACATCTCTTGTCATCCCACATCTGCCTTTCCCTTCACCACACCCTGTGGTGTGAAGGGGGAAAAAAAAAAAAAAAGAGAGGCAGAAACAAACAAATAAAAAGAGCAAATGAACCACAGACAGAGAAATTACTGTCACAGATAAATCACGTAAAGCAAGTTGTAGGCAAGTCAAGCAAAGTCTAGACAGAACAAGTTTGAAAAGTCTCAGCCCTGAGGTCTTACATACTCAGTACAAAGCTTATGGCTTTTTATTGGCAATAGCAGTGCCAAAATGCAGGGCTACCACAGTTATCCCTATTACAAGAACAACATTAACAAACACGAACTAGTGGAAGAAAGGGACAACAATGTGAAGAAAGGGGAGGGGAGCAAATTTTCTTTGGCTTGGGGAAGATACAGCTTTGGGGTGACAGAACAGCAGCCTACTAATAGGGTGTCATGAGGACAGTGCCAGGCTCTTCACCTTGATGCTTGGTGGGAGGATGAGACACAGTGGGTATAGACTGAAAAAGAAGAGATTCAGATCTGATGGAAGGAAAATAATTTCAACATGAGGACATCCAAGCACTATAGCAGGTTGATCAAAGAGGTTGTACATTCTCTAGTCTTCACAACCTGACTGTAAAAAGCCATGAGAAATGTGCTCTGTTTCCCTAGCTGCCCCTGCTTTGAGCAGAAGGTCTCCTGGAGTCCCTTCCAATATGAATTATTCTACGGTTATTTGTGTGGGGATAAGAAAAGGGTAGACTTTGTGTTGTTGAAGCTGTGCCTTGTATGGGAAGAAAAGATCATGAATCTTTACAAAAACATGGGTCATACAAAGTAATAGGTTCAGAAGAAGAATATGTGCATTGCAATATAACTCTATGACAGCTATCTAAGAGAAATGCCTAACTTCTGATGACAGTAGTGCATGGCATTTCAGATTAGATCTCTCCAACATTATCATTGCTTCCTTTTCTGTGCTGAAAACCCTTTTTCTAATACGTTCTAGAATTACATTCTCTTTTTCACAGATGTATCATAGGTTGCATGGGATGTGATTCACTTGTGTGATAAAGTCCTTTCCTTCTTCAGTCTTTATTTCTGACCATCACTCCAGGCATTTTGCATTAGGGAAAATATATAAGAGAGACCTCAGGCTGATATTTGAATGAAAATCCCTTTTCTCTGATGTGAATGCCTTAAACACTGAGCCAGAAAAATGCTCTCAATTTCCCTGTGCCAAATGGCACAGTTTCAACATGAAGGGCAAAAGGCTTTCCCTCCCACCTCTGTTTGAAAGGATTATTAAAGCATTTTCTGAGAAATTAAAGTTGTATATCAGATAAGTGAAGCCACTGGAGTGACTCAGTTTTCCTATAAACTATGTTAAGTATTCAAATCACTATATTAATCATTAAGAACAACAACTATTTCTGCTATAAAACAAAATAGTTACTCATTCAGTTACATTCTGAATGTAAAATGACTTCCTAGATATTAAGAGTAACATGCTACTGGTGTTCATGCTAAAGCTAAAGTCAAATACCACGACCTGGCTAGTTTAGCGTACTCTCTTTCCACATCATTTTACTGTGCTAGATGCAAAATTAATGTTTAAACCTATTCTATGACATCTAACTATAACTATAGGGCTCTCAGATACCTAAAGTTATATATTTCACTCTAGGAGGAACAGGGATGAGTATGCATTCCTACACTGTAAATTAGTATCATTTTATTTCCCTATCTCATAAAGGGTTGTGTAACTAAACATTTTTTTGACCTTGTGAGACTCATGTGCTATGTTAATGAAGACCAGGTAAGTGCTGAGAGTAGCAAATAATTTTATTATCCTGTCAATACAGGCTTTTCATATCATCCTAGAGATGTCTAGTGGGCTGTCTCATTGTGGGTCTATGCAAGCGTAAAATCACCCCTTGAATGAAAGGGTTATCTTTGTATTGTCCATGTCAGAAATAAGCAATATATATTGCTATTGATCATCCTTGTCCAGTCTATGAATAGTACTAATGAGGTCTGGAAGGAGTCACCTCTGGCTCTAGTTGAAATAACTTCTAGTTTGTAGGTTTGTGAAAGGGATTATACAGGGAAAAGAAAAACATAGGATTCTGTTCATCCTTTACTGTGTTCGGAAAAACCCTGAATACAATCTAGAAAGCAATTTTATCGTTATTAGAAGTAGACTTTTTTTCTTTGTTTCTGTTTCCATTATGGTAAATGGTTGGTCTTGAAGTCAGTTCCCCAATAATAAAAAAGATTGTTTTTTTTTCTGGAGAGGACAAGCACACTATAGCTGTTGACTCCTGCACAAAGCCTACTAATGTACTGGCAATTCAAATGCTACAGAAAATGAAAGCTGTGTTTTTAGAAATCACTGGATTAAAAGTCACAAAGACTGTTAAGATCTCGCTAGTGATCCCTAAGGACCTTTAAATCTTTAGGTTACAGGTGAACATTATCTTGTCTGCTTTTATCTCTGATCGAAGGAGTCTTTCATATCTACTTGCCTAGTTGTGAGGCTTCAAAACAGTCTAGTTGTTAGAATATTCTGTAGCTTCTTGGATAAGTCAATAAGGAAATATTCAAATTGCAAGTTTCAATACTTTAGCCTGAGGATAAACTTGAGCTGACAATTTTCAGTTTCTGTTCAAATAATTTAACATCTAGGCTAGTACGCAAAACAGGGAAATAACATATAATCATTAGATATTATTACAAAGAAGAGAGCAAACACTTCTTCACAAAGAACTGACCTGGCTTGTTGTACGTGGACAAGTCAGATCTCTTTTTAGCTCTTCCATCAGGCCAAGCTAAGTGCTGACTTAAGCCAACTCATGCTGTGTTTTGATAGAAGAATGAATATGGTTTTAGAATCCATACTAGTGGATCAAAAGACTTAAGTCACATGACTTTCATCAAGTAGGTTTATAAGCCTTTTAAGGAATTACTTTATCTTTGTTAGTTAGATAATATATCATTTGTCTGCACCACTGTTGTTTTTGCTGGTTCAGGTATCATCCGCTCTCTTACAGCAAGGATAAAGCTTGGTTAAAAGCATGAAGTCAGCATCAAACTCGCATCATATGCTCTGACTACCTGGACAGAAATACAGTATGGTCAATATTGTATTAATGTGGAGGAAAGAAGTAGGGATTTTTCAAAATAGCTAAGTTTTTATAAGTATACCTACACAGACCAGAACCTTTCTGTATTTGTGAACCAAGATAAATATGTGCTGATTTTAAACCCATCAAGTATTCTGTGTTTTTTTCTGTACTATAAAGAAGGCATAGCAATAAGGGTTTAGATCAATTCTTTACGACCCTGATTAACTGTTTTTGTGAAAATTTGTAGTCATTTCATTAGGGAAGGTAGGACTATGAGTCTGAATCCCTTCAACCTCAAGAGGGGCTTGAACTCTTGTGCTCTGCATTCTCGACAGGTACACTAATAGGCAGGAAGGAGGTACTGTGGTCACCGTGACTTTAAAAGAAGAGACACAGATGGCTTTTGAAAATTTATAAACTCCATTTAAAGGATTACGAAAGACAAGATTTTTACTGTCACTCAGATAGACCGAGGCCCCCATATGCAGGAAGGAAGTGGTCTCTAAGCTTTTTCTGCTGGCTAGTTCTAAATAACATTCTGAATGCCAGATGGGTTGTATTGCACCATGGCATCTAGTTTCTAATGTACCAGTTCTACAAATTTCAGCACACATCAGCAATTTAACAGAAGAGGAATCTTTAAAGGAATTATAATAGGTCCCAGATGGTAAGACCGAAGAGATGGCAATCTCTCCTGGCATCCACAGGTTTCTAAATTAACTCTAGAATGCACTTTCCTTGTTTAGTGTTTTTAAGCTAATGGTTTCTGCCTTTTGAAGCCCATTAAAATTGTATTTGTTCTAGATTGGTTTTATTTTTGTTTTTGTTGATAGACTGGATTGGTGTGTATGATTGCTTGAAATGAAGTGTATTATTCAACTATTTGATGGATTCACATTTAAAGTCTGAGGGTTTCATTAGACATGTTTTTTTCTTAGTTTTATGCTTAGGAAAGGCTAAGTAGAGGCTTGGAGTTTCAGGACAACCAATTTCCTCTGTAACTATAAAGAAAGATGCTGCTCAAACCTAAAGAGCAGCCTAGGAATTTGTACTTTAATTCTTTAAAAACTCCCTCTAATGTCATCCCTACTAATAAGTAGAACAGAACCAGGCAGAAAACTGTGACTATCCGTCCTTCTCATAACTTGTTCTGTTCTTTAACTTCTATGGAACTGCCATTCCCTCTTCTCTGACCTCTGCTCCTATTAAAAAAGGCAAACAACGAACAAAGCATGTAGCCACCAAAGCTGTGCCAACTAATCATCACCACTGTTTTTATTTGTTTAGAAGTTCCCAACCCTCAGTCTCTTGGTAGTTCTTAGATGGTAAGCTCTGCTGGAGAAGAACTGTCTCTTTATCTGCATTTGTTCAGCACACAGCTCTATTTTCATTGGAGCCTTTGGGTGCTACCACTCTACATTATTTATGATCATTTACAACGACAAAGAAGCGTTATGTTTGAAAAAATTAGTAATATGTAGTGCAGATCAGGTCTGAACCTCTGGGCTTCTGTTTCTTTTGTCACTATTTTGCTCTTTAGATTTGAAATGGCTTTAGAGCTTTTGGGTGTAGAAGATTCCACCAGTGATCCAAACATCTCTAACTCTTCGTGCACATTTTCTGAGTCAGCAATAATTCAGCAAAAAACATAGCAAGATATAACATCTCTTCTTCACTGAGCTTACTACCTTAAAATCTCCATTTTCTAACTTCTAGGTAGCAGTAAATGCACAACTCAAAAGTGCTGCACAGGCATTTTGAAACATACTCAGGTCAGCAGACTTAGCTGATAAAAATGTGGAGTGCAGTGTTCTAGTAGTTGAAGTAGAGGACGATTTGGCCTTAGGTGCCTCCAGGCACCCTGATGGTGTGTGATGATATTCAGAAAATATTTTGAAGCAAAAGAAAAGGCCAACCAAAAGCCTCACTACAAAATTTATCAGAACAAAGACTTAAGAAAATACTGACATTTCAATGAAATAAGTGAAACCTGGCTGATGTTCAGTAGGTGGCATACCACTTGATTTAGTCAGGAGAATACCTACCCATCAAGTTTACCTATGTTCAAAATGTGAATTAGAGATATGCAAACATATTTAACAAAACAAAATAATGTTCATGTACCTATTAGGTTATCTGGATTTACACTCATAAAAGTGTAAAACCTGATATTCGCCATATTTTTAATTAATGTTTAGTGTTTACCATCCATGCACTGTAACTAGCTCTGGTCAAATTAGACCTTAAATGGCTTTCTTATCTCACAAAAGCTTTTGTCGTTTTGAAAAATTCAGAATAATAATATTATGAAAGAATCCAGAACATAAGCTAAAATATTTCGAGACACAAGGTAAAAAAAACCCTGTTAATCTTAATGAAATTTTGTGCAGACTTTTGGGTTTGGGCATTTTTTTTTTTCTTTTTTAATACTATCACGATGTTTCAAAATCCTGTACTCAGTAGATAAAAATGTTCAAACTCCTTTAACTCTCTCAACATAATGATTTTTTCCTCCCCCTAAAGTATACCTGTCATTCTTTGTTACTCATGCTTCTGCTCAGTGATAGTACTAGGCTTTTCTCTCCTTTTTTTAGTCTCTTTTTTTTCCCTACTATTCTCAAAAGTATAGTACATGGGCAAAAATACCTGCCTTCTAATCTCTGCTTTTCCATTACCATACAACAGAGTTAAACTACTCTTTTCCTAATTCTCTTCCTAATACTCTTGCACTATATGCTGAATGCTGTATTTTGTTCCCCTTCCCCCTCCATCCCTACCTTACTTTGTCTTACTAGATTTCTAGATCCCTTTTATAAGCCCTCCTTTTCACCTATCAGTCTTTTCATTCTGTAACAATAGTATACTTTTTAAATATTGCATTAACACATCCCAGTCAGACATATTAAAAAAAAAAAAAAATCTTTGGATGGGCCTTTCATAAGTAAAGTACAGGTGACCTGTACTCTAATGTCCATATTTTTTTTATATATTATTTTCCCCACAGCCTTTTAGACCTGCTGTGCTTGTTATAGCTCTTCATTTTATCTCACACAGATGATATCTTTTCACCTACATTCTTCTTTTGCTCTAATTCTCTGGGCCAGCTCACTAAAAGCCTCTTTAATATTCTTTAGTGATTCACCTAGGAAGACCTTACCATAAGTTGACTTTTTCCTAAGTTATAGTATGGGACATTCCTTTCAATCAAATGCTGATTTATACCAAAACATCAGAATTTACTATAGGATTTTCTGCTGACTTTAACTGGCTTATCATTCCCTGTAAAATTCTGTTTATGTATAACAGAGAAAGGAGGATACTAGTAGATTAATAAAATTCTAGTTTGCCTCTCTGCCATTATTATAATACTTAGTCTAGCATATTTAACCATCTTTATCTTTTTAAATTGCTTTTCTGTCATCCAAATTGGCAATTGCTACATTAGAATGTGATATTTTATGAACCTCCACCAAAAGACAGCTTGTTTTTGTCTTTAAAAAAAAAAAAAAAAGGTGGGAAAATAAGTTTAATAAAAACATCTATTTAGAGGTTTTTTTTTTTTTTTTTTTTTTTTTTTGTAATTCTGCCCATGGATTTGCACATCTACACACATTCCATTACCAAATTTAATTATAAGTAACAATCTTATGCAACAACAATCTAATGAAAGCAATGCTCAAACATGCTTATTAAAGGTAAAAAGCTATGGAATTTAGAGACTTTTGAATAAAAATTATCTGAATTTATAGAATTTATAATTCATTATATAAAGTATAAATGTAATTATTTATATATAATTACTTATATAATATTATATTTATATTACTTATACAATATATAATTATTATATAGTAATTTACATATTATATTTACATAATATTGCAATATTTATATAATTATATAATTTTTATATTTACACATTATACTTTATATAATATATAAGTATATTATATAAATATATAAATAATATATAAGTATAATATATGCAATTTATAATTTATAGAATTTATATGGATGACTTAACAATCTAAGCGATTAAGAAAGTTATGATCTTGCTTTTCTTCCTTAGTGTTATCTTTTTAATGTCACTTGCATTAATTATATCTTGCAGTATTATGTCCATCCTTCCCTGCAAAAGATCAAAACCATTTTTTTAAATGTGAATAATTTTTAAACCACACTAGACTATTCATTCAGTCCCAAATGTGTACTTTGAAAAGATAATCTTTTCAATATAGTAATCTCGTTTGTAAACATTCTGTATAAGATAAAATTCAAGTGCCTACTCACAGCAAAATATGTTTTATTTTTCTTATGCACATGACCACATGAGCATTTCACTGCAAAACTGAAGACTTCATTCCTGACTTTCAAAGAAAACTGGGTGAGCAAAAAAATGCTTGTATATTTGTACTTTGATAGTATTAGGCTATTAAAAGGCTCAGATTTCATATTTGTGACTTCTGCAAAAGATAAGGAACACTATAATGAGCTAAGAATAGTGCATAGACTCCCAAAAAAGGTGTATGGACCTTCTTCTTATTTCCAATTGACAGAAAAGACTGGTTTGCAAAAAATAATAACAAAAAAAAAAAAACTGCTCCCCCCACCCCTACTCCCAAAAGATGAGTAATATGTTAGACTAATTTTTTTGTTTATTATGTCACTCACCATGAGCACAGGTATATCTGGAGTAGTGAAGCATGAGATCCATGCAAAAGGAAGATCTCTATACTGAATACTTTATTTCACTCTAAACTGCACCCAACTGCTAACAATACATAATAAATTTGCTTACTGGATTTCTTATGTCTTAATGATAGAAAAGTATGAAACTCACAAACAAATTAACTGAATTACACTAAAGCTTTTGCAATGACAACAAAAAAAGAGTGCCTCTTATTGCTAGCATCATGACCTCTCTTCAACCAAAAAGTCAATAGAGATTTCTTTATTGACAAAATAATTGGCTAGTCAGTACAACTATTCCTTGTACATCTAATGGCAATGTACAATGGCAATGTAAAATGAAAGTTTTATTATTTTTTTCCACTGAGGTTTAAAATATGTGGGTGATTTTAGGATAACCAAATGTCAGTGGAATTATTTCAGTTCCTTTCTGATTTGTTATTGCTATTACTGCAAAAGTAAAGCGTAATCAAGTTAGCTGTGTGGCATGCCCAGTAGCTATTTTTCAATACTATCTTATTCTTTCTACCTGTAAAAGTCAGAGGTAGAAAACAAATGATTTAAATCCAAAAATATTTTCAATATCATCTCTTTTCTTTGTAAACATTTAAAACCAATAGAAAAATAATTTCAGTGTTCTTAATCATTCAAATTGTCACTAATTATCACCTGTTTTGAATGGAGCTGACACTTTTTGTGATTTGGGTAAAAAAATAGCCAGGTCATATGCCCATGAGAAATTGGTATCACAATGGAAACGACAATAGTAGTTAATGCTTCTATAGTAGTAAACGATTCTCACTAATAGCTCAATGTAACTAGAAGTAATGAGCAATGGTTCACAAAGAATACACATTTTGAAGTATTTGGACTCATCGTATGGTATGTATTAATGCTGGGTATTATTCAAAGTCCTGAGTGTTGTACTGAATTGATGATGAATTTTAGTATCTTCATATTAATTGTCTGTGAAGTGACAAGCCTGGTTACTGCAGAGTCAGTACTGAAGTTAAGCTGTGATAAAATAATATTTTTTTCATACAGGAAAACAGTGCAAAATATTGTAGTTCTGAAATTTAAGAATACACGCAGCTCAGTATTTTAGAAGTTGTGCAAAATCATTTCCTTATGAAGGAATTCTTCAAGAAACTGAAGAAGTATTAATCCATCACTGTTCTTTGTAAAATAAAAAAAAAAAAAAACAGTAGTTATTCTTGATGCTGCACAATAATGACTGTTGTTATTTTTCATATCTGAAGTGAGTCTATTATTGTGGAAATCATGGAAATCCAAAAAAGCCTTAACAATTGCAAGCATTTTACAAATAAAGCAGTAAGACTTAAAGAGAACATTCATTATGCTGTACAGTAGGGAAGCTAACATTAAAGAACTGATAGCAAAGCAGACACAGCACTAACACAAAACCGCGTATTATAGTACTTCTAGGAGTATGCAGAAAGCAAGTAGGGTTATGAGTAAATAAGTACTTACTTGTACAAGTACAAGTACTTACTGAACAAGTAAAGCTTAGTTTCCTGTGAATTTATCACATACTGAAGATTCTCTGACATCAGCTACGGTTTAAAGGCACAGAAGCATTCTCTTCAGAAGTGAAATAACAGTCTTTTTTTTCTTTCAGCCATCTACCTATCTTTTCAACATTTTCAAGGACTTCATATCTTTCCAGAACTGGGAGAGAGGGAGGGAGGGAGATAGTTGGATGGATAGATAGATAGATAGATAGATAGATAGATATCCAGGTTAAGACTTAAATGAGAAGTATGCACGTAAAAAAACAAC
>JAWLRI010000824.1:150717-169670 GCA_034781795.1 Crypturellus tataupa | reverse complement strand
GATAGATAGATAGATAGATAGATAGATAGATATCCAGGTTAAGACTTAAATGAGAAGTATGCACGTAAAAAAACAACCAGTTTTCAATTCTGATTTCCTAATGTAAGTGCCTATGTGCAAGGGTTTGTAGATGCACAAGTGTCTAAAATACTGTTATAGTCAATTGAGATCTAGTCAATAAGCTCAGTGGAGCCCAGACAATATTTCAGTTCACCCTCAAGTAGACAGTGATTCACTTGTCCATGTGTAGGTGTCTAGTGACATTTGCAATGCTTTAGATATCTTCCCTGGCCTTTGACTGTACTTCAGAAGGACCTGAGTCTCTCACAGGTCCTGTGTCATATGTGACATATCTGACTGTCCTTGGCAATGTCCTAGATAGCCTAGGGTAGTTCAAGTGCCATAACACATCACTGTGCGAGCAACTCAATTACACGTCTAGAGGTCAGACAGATGAATAAATCTCTAAACTTAGTGATTGTGCTGAATAGACCTCCTGTGTTCTCTTCAGCTATCCACACTTCACTGCTTGGTGACATTTAAGATGCCATAGGGCACCCTGTTTAGCCTCTAGCTTCCCCCTAGACTGACACAGGTCTTTTCTAAGTAAGTCCTGCATTGTATCATTCAGTGCTATGTGTGCCTCTTTGATACTGAATGGCATCTCAGATGGTGCTGAACACTTACATGTAGGCAGCTCCACTGAGCTCCAGTGACTCTACTGGCCACCTAGATACCTACAGCATATATAGATGTCTGTGTAGATACCCTCATTATTGTGTAATAATATAAAATATCAGTTCTCACTAGAAATATATATGCATGCAAATGTGTAATGAAGTAAGACACAATTCCTTAAGATATAAACCAGAAAGGCTTCACCAATATAGTTTCTAACAATTTCCTGGCTTTTTGCTTATAATAACAACATCGTGAAAGAAACAATTGCAGTAGAAAAAGTTATAAAAAACAATATAAGAAAGATTATAAATAGGTCCACACTCTATCTGCACTTAATCACAGAAACACTGAATCTTTGAGGTTGGAAGGGACCTCTAGAGATTATCTAGTTCACTCTCCTGCTTGAGCACAGAAACCTACAACTCATGGCACAGAGTCGCATCCAGGTGGGTTTTGAAGATCTCCAGAGAAGGAGACTCCACAACTTCTCTGGACAGCCTGTTCCAGGGTCCTGTCACCCTCACAGGAAAGAAGTTCTTTCTCACTTGGAGATGGAACTTCCTGTGCTTCCATTTATACCCTTTTTCCTGTCACTGGCCACCACTGAGAAGAGTTTATCCCCATCCTCCATACGTTCTCCCCTCAGGTATTTGTACATGTTGATCAGATCCTCTCTCATTCTACTCTTCTGCAGGCTAAGCATGCCCTGCTCACTTACTTAGTCTTTCCTCATAAGACAGATGCTCCAGTCCCTTAATCATCTTTGTTGCTCTACACTGGATCCTTTCTAGAAGTTCACATCCCTCTGATACTGGCGAGCCTGGAACTGCACCTAGTACTTCACATGCAGCCTCACCAGAGTTGAGAAGAGTGGCAAGATCACCTCCCTCCACCTGCTAACCACACTCCTCCTGATGCAGGCCAGGATCCCACTGGCCTTCTTGGTCAGGAGGGCACTTGACTGACTCATGGTTAACTTGTTGTCAAACAGAACTCCCAAATCCATCTCTGTGGAGCTGCTTTCCAGAAGGTCAATCCCTAATCGGTACTGGTGCCGAGGGGTTATTCCTCCCCCCGTGCAGGACCCTGCATTTGTCCTTGTTGAACCTCACGAGGTTCCTCTCTGCCCAACTCTCCATCCTGTCCAGGTCTCCCTGAATGGCAGCACAGCCCTCTGGAGCATTGGCCACTCCACCCAGTTTGGTGTCGTCCTCAAACTTGCTGAGGGTGCACTCTGTGCTCTCATCCAAGTCACTGACGAACAAGTTGAACAGCACTGGGCACAGTACTGATCTCTGGGGGAACCACTGGCCACAGGCATCGAACAAGACTTGGCTCCATCTACTATGACCCTCTGAACTCTGCCATCCAGCCAGTTTTCAATCCATCTCACTGTCGACTCTAATCCACACACTTCCTGAGCTAGTCCTTTGGAAGCACACTAGTGTGGCCTTCACCTTCCTTCAGAGGTGATTTATGCTCAGATCGCATAAATCTGGACAAGGGAAGTGTACCAAAACACCAGGGAGAACAGCAATGTTGGCTAGAGCACCAGTAGAAATTGACTTCCGTTGCATTGCAGAGTTTGGTGTAGGTGGGCGAGTCGGGGGGTGGCAACAACGATGAGGGCCCTCCGCGATGGGGACCGCGACGACCGATGACGTGGGCCTCACGATCCCCGGCGAGGGCGCGCTGTCCCGTTCCCGCCTAGGCCGATGTGATCGTGGCCCAGCCCGGGGGCCCGTATCCTCACCTTCCCGGGCGCTGGGAGCCCCGCCTTTTCTTGCCGGAGGTGTGCCGAGGGCCTTCACCTCCGGCCCGGCAACAAGGTTGTCCCTGCAGGCCGGCAGCCTCCCAACTGAGGGGAGCGCCGGTGCCTTCCCCTGGAGCTTAATCTGTGGACCATGTCACAGGCTGTGCCACTGCCTCTGGCTGCCACCTCAGGGCTCTGTCCGGCAGAAGCGCTGGACCGAGCAGCCTCTGAGTGCTCTGCCGGGAGAAAGAGACCCTGAGGAAGCTTGGAGTGGCCATGGGCAGATCTACAGGGATCTCATTTGCTCTGTGGGAGCAGGTGCCAAGGTCCAATCTTAGTAGCGCACAACCACAGAATGAGGAAGGTTGGAGGGGATCTTTGAATATCATCCAGTCCTGTCCCCTGCTCCAGCAGCAACAGAGCTACCTAGGGACCTACTGAGCTACTCTGCAGTAAACTCTGGGACCTTGAGCTATGCGCTTCAGGAAAGCCATATCCCTGCCAGGGCCATGTGTAGCCAGAGTGCTCTTCTAGGGCAGTTAGGCACAGATGCAGACGCTTCCCCTTGGGAAGTAAGGCTGTTTCGTGAGGGATATCCTTCTGAACTGCTGGAAAGAAAGGGCTCCAGGCCCTACTGAACCCTCTCTGCCTTTCACCAGTTGCCTTCCTCTCTCCAGGTCAAGCACATGAGGCAGCAGCCCCGGCCCAGCACCATCCTCCCTGCAGAGCTGTGTGTGCGCTCTAGGCACTCCTTGGTCGAGGGAAGGCAGAGATCCTCTCCAAATAGGTCCGCGTGGTGGCAGATGAGGAACTCCACGAGCAGCGTGACCTGCACACACAGAGCCTTTGAGATGAGCACCAGGCGCTGCAGACGTCCCGAGCAGCCTTTTGTGCCCCACATGCAGGTTTCGGTACCCCCAGCTGCAGCTCTGCAGCCTGAGGTGCCCATCCCAACCCAGCAGACGCAGCCTCAGCTGCAGGGGCCCTGCTAGGGGCTCACTTGAGCGCACCTTGTCATTCCTCGCCCGCTGCACATCCAGGGCCAGCACGCTGTCCGTGTCGAGGCTCAGCATGCTTGGCCCCACGCCAAGCCAGGTTCCTGGCCTGCATCCTGTTGCTCTCTGCACTCTCGCTGATGTGGTGCAGCAGTGAGAGCAAGCGCCAGAGCAAGAGGAGGTTGATGCTAGGCAGCTCTGCAGTCACCCTAAGGGAACACAGGGCAAAGACAAGAGCCAGGCAGGCTGCAGGAGCTGCTCCTCCTTCCTTGGAGCCCCAGCAGTGGCCCTGGGGACACCACTTACTCCTTGGCTTGGCCTCTCCAGTGCAAGAAGCCACTTATCATGGAGATTGGCCACAAGCAGCTTCGAGGGGATGTTCCTCAGGAAGTCCTGAAAATACAAGGCCCTTGGATGAAACTCTCACTCCTAGCAGTGGCAGACAGGAGAATCCCTGTGATGGGGACTCAGGAGGAGACAGGTAGCTTTGCGCCACCTGTCCTCAAAGCTGTTCCTGAGCCCTGGCAGAACAGGGGGCTGCACCATGGCATGCCAAGCATGCTGCTGCCAGAATAGGAAGGAGACTCAGCTCCCCTCAGCCTGTGCTCTAACCCTCCAGGTCAGCATTCCTCCCACAGGGGTCTCCTGAGGAGGGGTCAGAGGCAGGGACTTCTCCAGGGGCATGCAGGAAATCAGGGGCAGAACCAGAAGAACTCCACATCCCTCAGCCAAGACAAAAGCTAAGCTGTGCAAAGGCAGAAGCAATGAGGGCAGCTTCCCCTTTGGCTTTTGGAGTGCCAGCACAGTCAGTCTGGGAACTCATGGGGCTCATACAGAGTCACCATGCATTCTCCCATCCCCACATCAGCACAATTCACCTTCAGCACCGCTGCCAAGAGGTACACTGGCTGGCTTGCCAGATCCACCTGCTTCCCAGAGTTGAGGGCTTCCCTCAACTCCCTGCGGGCCTTCTCGCTGGCAGCGATCCTGAAGACGCCCTCCGTGGCAGGACCCTCCTCATGGAGCAGATCCAGGAGCTCCTGAAGTGAGAAAGAGACACTTTTAGCCTTGGTGTTGTGCTCCGCACTGCTTGGGTTCCTACCTGTTTCCTGGAGATTTGCCCAGCAGGTCACTGTAGAATTGGTGGACCAAAGGCCGCATCCCTTTCTCCCCAGGGATGAGAGGTGCCCTTGAGGCTGTGCCTGTAAGCAGGTTGGGCAGAGCGGCAGTCCCAGTTCTGTGCTCAGAGCCTCAGCACAAGAGCTGCAGGTGCTGCCTGGCACAAGGAATCACAGGCAGGAGAGCTCCCTGTGCCGTGGCTTGCTTACCTACACTGCTGGGGGCAGGCTGCCATCCTGCCCGCAGATGAGGCCTAGGAGCTGGCCAAAGATAGCCCCATGGCCAGCAGAGCCCGGCTGCCCTGGGGAGGTCCTGCTGGGAGCAGCTCCTCTCCAAGCGTGGAACCAGGAGGTGACCCCCTTCCTCTGCTTGGCTCCAGCTGCTGAAGGACAAAAGAAAGCAACTATGAGCTGAGCAGAGTGGGCAGACACAGCCAGGGTGCCTTGTGCCCCTTGGCAGAACCCGGTGCTGCAGGCTCTGCCGTGTTGACATGCCTGTGCACAGGTGCAGAGCTGAGTGAGCACCAGGCATGTTCTCCACCTCCACCTCCAACTCCTTGGATTTTCCTTTCCACACTCACCAGGTGGCTGGCAGAGTCCCACTTGAGGCTCTGAAGGCTCCTCCCAGGGGCCGTCCTTGGCACTAGGCTGCAAGAAACAGGGTGACCTTGCAGAGCGGCCAGTACACAGCAAGGCCCCAGCGAATTGCTGCAGCGCTGGGGTCCTTGCCGTGCTCTGCCCGAGCGCTGGACTTGTCTCCCTTGGGATGGCATGCGGAGCCAGCGCCGCGGTGCTGGGGGCGCTGCCGGCCATGACCAGCATCCCCGCTCACCTCTGCCAAAACCAAGGCCTCCACGGCGGCAGCAGTCAGCGTCGTACCCTGCGCGAGACTGCAAAGAAGCTCCTTGAGGAAGTCGCGCCCTCCTGCATCAGCCTTGGCACAGCACAGCATGAGCCGCGCGCTCACTTACAGGCCCCGAGAAGCGGATGAGCTGCATGAGGAGCCACAGGGAGGTCAGGCGGGTCACTCTGGCTCCCAGCACTCCTTGGCTGTGCACAGGGAAGCAAGGGCACACAGGGAGCTATGTGAGCCCCAGAGCAGTCGCTTTGTCCCCTGGCAGCCAGAGCAGCGCTCGCAGGGCCCCTCAGCCCGCAGCGCCTGCAGCTGTGCTGCCGCGAACACAAGCTCTGCACCCCCCGGCTCCTGCTCCGCAGGGTTCTCCTCCTGCAGGACACACACGCCCCGGCCTCGCACTCCCCACACCTGTGACCACAAGTGGGGCTGGCAGCTCCTGCCCCTCGCGCTCCTCTGCCGGGCGCAGGCTGAGCGCTTCCGCCACGCTGCCCCCAGCCATGCGCAGCTCCGCTGTGTCCTTCCCCAGCCCTCCTCACCCACTGCTGAAGGCAGCTGCACGGGCAGCGCTGCCCCGGGCTCCCCTGGGTGCCACCAGCAGCTGGAAGCCCCTGGCAGGGCTCACCTGAGCATGGTGTCCAGCCAGATCTTCTTCACCTCCGCTGACCTGCAGAGCAGAGCAGAAACCACCTCAGCCCCCACTGCTGCTGCTCTTCCTCAGGACACCCGTGTGCCCCATGCAGAGCTGGCCCGTGCTGGCGTGGGCAGGGTCCCCAGCGGGGGAACTGGGGCACAGCACTGGCATGTGTTGCCCACACTCACCCAAAAGTGACCACGCGGAGGCCACACCAGGATGAGAGTCCGGCTGGTCTTGAGGCTGAAGACCTCCTCATCCTCGTCCTGGTGGCCTGGCCTGGCCTGGCCACCGACGCCACCTCCTCGCGGCTCAGCACCCACAGCTGGTTGAGGAGCACGCCAGTAGGTGCAGCCACACCTGCGGGGAGGAGAGCGAGAGCAGCCCTGACTGCTGCGCTCCGTCATGGGGCAGCCCTGCCGGGCCCCGCGAGAGCCATTTCCCAGAGCAGAGCCTGCAGCCTCGGCCAGGGCCCAGTGTGCGGCTACAACTGCTGCTGCTGCCCAGATACGGGCACCCACGTGGGCTTGCAGCTCTATGGGGAAACGGGTGGCCTGGCGGCTGCTGCTGCACTGGAAATGCCCACGGGTGCCCGGTGTGAGGCAGGTGCTGTGCAGGTAGCACCATGGAGGCTCCTCATCCCCCCTGGGAGCCCCTGGGGCCAGATGAGCCGGGGCTTTGTCACGACATGGGTGTCTTGTGGAGCCTTACTTGAAGCTGGCGATGGCCAGGAAGTGCTCAAAGAGCAGCAAGTGCCGCAGCTGCATGCGCTGCTGCCGGGTCACCTGCACTGGGTGGCTGAGGAGCAGCTGGGGGCTCCTGCTGGTGACAAAGGCGCCAGGCGGCACCAGGGAGGCCTCCTTCTTCCTCAGCCCCAGGAGGGCACCAGGGAACCCACAGATGGGGTTCCCACCCCCTGCCTGTCCTTCCTTAACAGAGTCCCTAGCGACTCAAGTGCGGCAGCAAATCGCTTGTCCCATGGTCTTTCTCCACAGGGACTTGCAGATGCTGCATGCATGTGCCTGAGACCACCAGTAGAGCCGGCCCGAGAGACGTCTCTGCTCGTGTAGTCTCGCAGTGGCACACTGCCGTGACGGGGACGCGCGGCGGAGACTTGACCCAAAGCACGTGCAGGGCAGAGACGTCCGTAAAGGAAAGCAAGAAAACCCAACCTACAACACACACCAGGTTTCTGTGCATACCCCAAGGCAATGTGTGCTGCACTCCTAGAAAGGGCATTTCCCCACCAGAAATTCCCAATCCCAGAATCACACAGAGCTCAACTTGGAAAGGATCTTTGGAGACCACCTTGTCCAGCTGCTCTCCTCATTCTGGATCCCTTGCAGTAGCTTTCCTGGAAGCATCACCAGGTGGCTTGGGAATCTCTCCTAGCATAGAGATGAGTACAGAGAGTACACCTGGCTGTACACACATAAGCTGCCAGCTTCTTCAGGAGAAGGCAGTAAGCGACTGTGTCAAAGGCCTTACTAAACTCTAAGGACTAGATGACCTCTTGAGGTCCCTTCCAACCTTAGGCATTCTATGATTCTATGATTCTATGACTTTATGTCCACTGTCTTTTGGCCACTAGGTGGGTCACCTGGTCCTAGAAGATCAGGTTGGTGAGGCAGGACTGCCTTTCATGAACCCATGTTGGCTGGGCCTGATGCCCTGGTTGTCATGCACATACTGTGTGATCTCCCTGAAGATGATCTGCTCCATAACTTTGAACAATACCGAGGTCAGATTGACAGGTCTGTAGTTCCCTGGAACCTCCATCCAGCCCTTCTTGTAGATGGGCATCATGCTGACAAGTCTGCAGTTGTCATGAACCTCTCTGGTTGACCAGGACAGCTCATAGATTATGGAGAGCTCACCACTTGTTTCCTTGCTTTTAATTCCCAAATGCTCCTTTTTACTTTACTTTTTTTCTTTTTATTTTTTTCTTTCCTTCCATATTCCTTTCTTTTTTTTCTTCAATAATCCCACTCCTCATATATTTGGTATATTTTTGTTCAGTTTAAAGACCTACTGAACCTTGATTACCTGCTAAATGGATTCATGATGTCAAACATGTCATGATATGGATGTAGACATGTCAAAACATCTGAAAACACTGTTGACATGAAACAAGTCTTAACATGAAATGCATATTTCATCAATATACTTGTATCTTTGTCTAGCTTTCTACTGTTTTGTTCAAAGCATTATATAACTCATTGTACTCATTTTTTTTTAAATTGTATTTGAAATGCCTTGTTTTTTTTTTTTTTTTTTTTTTTTACTTGGACACAGTTGATGCTCACTTTGGTTGGCTAGAGAATCACAAGTGATTAAAAACTCTAAATATCATCTTTTTCCAAGTTCTTTTGACTGCAAAAGGAATTAAATTGGCCTTTGGTAATGCTGATCAACTGGTTTCTCTGACCTTTTCAACATACCCTGTTTAGAGTTAAGATGGAAAAAGAATAATTGTAATGAGAACTGGCATATTATGACATTTAATATCTGAACAGAGAGCAATGTAAAAAGTTTGACAATAATTAAAGTCAAAGTTATGTTCATTTTCTTGAGTTTATCATATTTTAGACCAATATTAAAAATTTTCTGCAAAAGGTATTACCCTTTAGATGAAGAAATTCATAGTAAGAATACACAAATTTATAGCTTTGAGTAATACTTTGAATAATGCCATAATATTATATTTTGTAGACAGATTTGTGTTTGCCTGTTTAACTCCAGGGAGATACTTCTTCCTTTCTTAATTACAAAAACAAGCTATTTGCATTTCCCAGGCCAATAAACAAGTGGTTGTGATTTATTTAAACTGCTTAAGTAATTGTAACATATATGAGATATGAAGGCCAAGCAGATATTGTAGAATCAATGCACATAAAAAAGTACATGGCATAATGCTGAAATGTAAATAAGCGTATCTTCCCAGTTTTAGGTAGGTTTTCAGACTCTTGTCAGACAATTGATCAATGACCAGTCACTTAAATGTTCACAGAAAGTGAATGCAGAAGGGTCACAAAATAGAGCTGAAGTGAATGTTTGTTTTACTTGCATGAATATTCATGAGTATTGATTGACATTGTTCAATCAATTCCACTAGCTAGAAAATGCATATGATGACCCTAGGGGATCTCTGTAATACAGGGTAACATGGGAATAGCTTTAAGCTGGACCATAGATACCTGAAGCTTGTAAGACATTCTAGCCTAAAATGCTATGAAGATTAGTATTCTGAAACAAGATAGTATCAGGGCAAGGTATATTGTCACTATTAGTGTGAATATTGGAGGAAGCTAATAATGACAAGACACTGAAAATGAAATCCAGAGGTTAAGAAATCATAGACATCTAAGTACAAAACACTGGAAAACAGAAATAAGTGAAACAGTAATGTGTCAGAGTGAAGGCTCTACTCCCTTCTCTGGCAATGAAACACTAACACGGAAAAACACAGTGATGTTCTGCTGATTCTACACATGCAGTGTTTGCAATGCAGTGTCACAGTGTTAGTCACATTTGTGACTCCATTGTGACTCCACATTTGTGTGTAACTCCTTGTGCTGGTAATTCAAAAATATTTTTGATTGTACTCTGCTTTCTACTTCATTTTGATAGGCAGCATATCCTGTAGTCAGAAACATTTAACTTAGAACTCCTTTCCTTAAATTCTTTGGTTTGCTTTTTTAATTTTGATTATTTGTCTCAGGTACTTCTCATTATTGAAGTCACTCAACATGTATTAGTCCCTAAATTTTACTGCGTATTCCTTCTGTAGTGAAGATATGAATAACTAATGTGTTGAAAGATATATCTGCTCCATTAGGTTATAATTCATGAAATACCTAATGAAGTAAAGTAGGTGTATTCACTCACAAAATCTTTCCAGGTAAATCAGGCTAAACGGCCTGAGGTCATCTAACTATACTCAGTGATAATTTGAAAGTCATGAAAATTGAGAACCGGTAGAAATTTTTTAAAAAAGGGGAAAAAGTGTTGAAAGCAGGCTAAGGAAAAGAGCTTGAGGCATCTGAAGATAGTTATTACTGATGCAAGATAAGGAATGTGCTAAATATAGGTAATGTCAAGTGGTAACTGTAATAAGACAGCATTAAAGCATGGCTGCCTACCTTCTTACAGCCAAATAAACAATTGAAGATATGCTGATGTTTTTTATTTTGTTCATGGCTATCTTTGGCAGGAATATTAGAATTCCTTCTGTGTATACATTTGATAAAATATGGTATTCTAGACATAATTCTTGGAACAACAATAATTAATGCTAAATGCTATTTGTAAACAATGAAGAAAAGGGTAGGGAGATGGGAAAATCCCCAGTGCATGATGACATTAATGTTCATAGGTATTTGTTTATTTTTGAATTACCAGCACAAGGAGTTACAACCTATTAGTCAGATTAAGCATTCATTGCAAAATTGATCATTTACAGTTGAAAGAAGAGAAAAATGATAGTCCTTAATTGTTCTTCAGAGTATTTTGTTTATGTCTCTTTATTCAAAACCCAACTTAGAAAATCTACTGGAATATGACACAATCTAGAGATGGATCATCAGTGACACATATGCAGCTGTGCATATCTGGCATATAGCTGTTTGATTTTTAATATTGTTACGCAGTCAAATTTTTAAGTGAGAACTGATAGTCATGTCTGTAGGCAGTAACTATAATGTTTGTTCTCAGTAAGTGCCTGAACACTTGAACCAACTTTGTTGATTTCATTCTCTGCTCCTAACACTGAGTTACTCTCACATTACCTTCTATTGTCCACAAATGGGGACTTGCATGGAAAAGTTGACGGACACAGATTTTGCTACTAGTTGTGCATTGTTTTTACTTTTCTGATTATCTGAAAATTTAGGATCTCCTCCAGGTTAATCAATTACATAAGAGAACAAGGAGGAGAAATAGGTAGTTCATCTTTAATAATACTAATTGACTGTATAACTGTTACCTCAAGATAGATTTCAGAATTTTAAAATTATAACAAATCAAATTGTTCCTCTGATTTCAGAATATACGCTTGATAGAAAAGGCAAAGATTTAGTCTCACATCTAGCTTCTTGCTCACTTACCATTTCTTAGCTGCCATTAAGACAATCTTTTTACTTCTTTCTTCTGTTCCAATCATTATTTTACATCATTGTAAATAACTTTCTAGAATGTAGAAGAATTTTCCTTTGGAATACTCATCATATTACAATTTCAAAACACCCTGATGGACTTCAGTTTGGGCACAATATAGAACTTATTTTTAAGGCATTTCACTGTGATTCTATAAAGGCATCTACAAAATGCAAAAACAAGTGAGCTGTAGAAGTAATGATTGATGAGCATGTTCCTAAAAACTCAGTATCTCTTAATTTCATCATGATAATTTCTGGATGCTATGGCAATAGTGAAGGAGAAAGAAATAGAGGTGATAACAGCACTAAAGCAGGAATAAGCAATTAATTTATCAATATTTATTTAAGGCTTTAGGATCCATCTGTATAAAATGGACTGGATATACCCAAATTTTGTTGTTGTTGTTGTTTTTTAGTATTCATTCAGCTAGTAACAACAAGCCTTGTATTTTACTAGGTAATAAACTAGTTAAGAATTTAGAAGATTTAATTTAGAATTAATAAAAGGACCATAGTGATATTCATAGTAAGTAGGAAAGTGAGATCTAAATTGATTAACTAGCATTCAGATTTGGCGAATAGTGGACAAGTATAAAAATATTTATGATGCATGGATGGCAGAGCATCATTATTCAGTTTATCAATGAAATTAGTCTTAATGAGGAAGAAGTCTTCTATTTTTCTTTATAGTTTCCCCACTTATTGATTGTTTAGTTTTCAACTCAGAAGTCATTCCTTTCTCATTTCCCTCAAAAAAGTCATGTTTTTAGTTATATAAGCATGAATCTGCAATAATTTCAATGACACTGATAAATTTTCTCCATCTTCAGACTGTTTCACACTACAATAGGATTAGCAAGATAGAATTCTGCTTAAACTATTAAGACTCTCTGTCTTCTCCTTTCCATGACTTGAATTTATTGCCTCTAAGTTTAGGTATTTAATTGAAATACCTCCGTTAGAATCCTGGTTGCCCTAGGCTCTGCATATAGTCAAGGAAAAAAGAAAGTTACAGATAACTTTCTAGGAGCTGAATCATAGCCTGGAGAACTTATCTTTATCTGTTATTCCTGACAAGATTAGGTCAACTCCTCAGACTAGGCATTTATATCTGTTTCCAAGGTTAGGTAAGATGCCAGAAATACTAAAGAAACACTAAATTAAGTCATTATTTTCAGAGCTATTGCTCAATATCTAAAGAGATAGTTGGAAAGAGAGAGAAGTAGGCAGATATCCAAGTTTTTAGTGCTACCAATCTATGTATTTCTTGGAAGGAACCCTCCTACATCATTTAAACCTCCTGCTTCCCAGGGCAGACCTATAAAGACCAAATACCACAGATGTATTAAAACTTATATATGTATTATACTCACTGGGAAAGCCAGCTCTTCATTGCTGTTTTAAATTCTATGTCCTTTGACAAGACCAATAAAGATGGCATGGACTCTGTTACAAAAGATAAATCTGCTGTAGTTCCAGCAACAGACTCTAATTCAGAATGTAGCTTCTGCATATAAAGAATGGGCTTGCTTACATTTTTAAAAAGGACCTGCAGCAAATTATACCACTTAATTCAAGGCTGTTCTAGCCAGCATAATGCTAACAGAGCTTAACTAAAGTCAACAAGAACTGTCTTAGTTTTTTTACAATATTAATTTGAATTCCAGCTCTTCTTCAAAGTTTGCAGGCGGTCCATCCTACCCATGCTTGAGCATATTTCAAATGACAGTTTTGTAATTAAATGTAGATAGTAGTGAATACTCAAAATTGAGATAATATTTAAAATCTCATCATTCCTCTGTTTTTATAAAGCTTCAGTTAAACTACAAAATTCTTTTGGATATATTTTCTTCTTCCTTTTCTTTTTATTTTTCCTTTTATTTTCTATGTCAAACATTTATTTGCAAGTATCTGTTCTTAGATTCAAAAGAGCCAAACAGATATACGAGTGACAAAAAGGTTTAGAATGTTAAACTTGGTTACACTGAACTTGGATGATGGAACCAGTGGGCACTAAGTGCTTGGCAGTGAGGCACTGTGCCATTCCCTGTATGGATGCTGATAATCAAAGCATTTTATGGAGTGAATGCCACTTCAGTTTTATGAGCTTTTTATGTGACGTGGCATATCAAATCTGCCAAGCAAAGGACCATCTGGAAACAGGTCATCAGAATGGACTCTGACACTGTCTGACAGGCAAGAGTGAAGACAAAGAATAGAACAGGGGGGAAAAAAAAGGTCTTCAGGTATCAATAGAGATTAAATCAAACAAACTCTTTTCATTCTATATATTGGAACAATGTGTTACTTAATAAACACAGGCATCAGTTTACTGAAGGGAATTAAAATTCATTTTAAAATGTACTCCCATATGGAAATGATACTTTTAGTTTTGTTCTTTCTTATAAAAGCACAAATCTTTCTGTATATAGCAGAAGTGTTATCCTTTTTCCTTTTCTTACTTTACCCAGAGGTATAAATGTGTTTTTTAAAAGCTTCGCCACTTGATGTTCAGCACACATTGTAGAAATACTCATAAACAGATTTTTGATAAGTGTTCTAAAGCCATTAGGCTACTATAGTTCAGCTGCAAAGATATTACACAATCATATATCACTGCAAAGTAAACTTGTACTCTAAATGTCATCCAGCTATTAAAATACCACAGCTCCTGATAGTCTGTCCAAAGTGAAGACCTATGAAAAGTGGTCATTTCACCACTTGATTGTTGGTTTCTTAAGAAAAATGTATCATTTATATGGGCATTCACATCAGGAATTGTTTATAGATGAAGACTCTTGATACAGAACTGAAATGTTTATATACCCTTTCAGTTGTGAATTTCTGAGGACTAAAGACATGCTCTGGACTTTATATGATTGAGGAATGTGCGTAGACCCCCTTTGAAGAGAGTCACAGTCTAAAACACGAACAAAACAAACCACAGAGGGGTCTAACGATACACCACAATTCTCTAAATAAATCACTTTAGCAAGACATTTACACCAGCTTGGTGTTGAACTGAAATCACTCAGGTGGACATGATTGTAGCTCTAGATTCAGTCTCAGGGACTACTATAAATATCTCTCTGCCTCCCTCTGTCCTCTCTGTCTCTCCCTCCCTTCCTCCTTCCTGCTTTTTAGAACATAGAATAGGAAAATGAGTATTTCTGTGTTTTATACAATCTCAGATGAATTACATAGTAGGTTTTGAGTGAGGATGTTGCTGCAGAGCAGCAAGAGAAGAAGGAAGGATTAACCCAACAATGAAATCAAAATGATGATTTTTAATTCTCTGAAGTTAGTATGGATGAGATATAGACACCTTTTCCCTTTTTCATTATTTTTTATAAAACAGATGAAAGGAAAATGATACCCCTGGGGAATCCAAGGCCACCTTTTTCCTAATACAGTTCTCATTTTTTCTTAATGTTGTGGGTGCTAGTATGAATTATGGGAATGTATTTGGACTGAAAAGTAGGGTGAAAGTGTAATAGCTATGTAGCATGCGGACAACTTGAAGAATGTTTTCCTTTGCCCAGTCGCATACTGTGTATATTGTATTCTGTTCTCCCTTTTATAATTTAATTAGTAATTTATTTTCATTTTTTTTCTGAATACAGTCATTAAACTGATTTATTTATAATGATGATTAAGAATGTGTAAAAAGTCATTCGTACTTCAGTCTTATTACACATCCCGTCACTAAAGGTCAAATGTCAGAATATAAAATTTTTGAAACGAAAATTACAATGGAAATAGTTTATTCAGGAAAGTGAAAAACACTCGAAGAAATATTGAAGTATTTCCTCAAAATGTCTTCAAAATATTAGACAATAATAGTATTTTTAATGAGTAAACCATTATTTGCTGTATGTTTGCTATTTCAAAAATGTACTCAGAATCCTACTGGAGCTTTATTCAACATCATAATATGTATATTCACCTGACTCCTAAGTCCTTGCAAGTAATTTGCAAACCTCAGTTGGACGTCTAAATAACAAATGCACTATATTGAAAGGTTTAGGTTCTTCAGAATAAAGTTGTGAATAGCTGCTGCATGAGCAGAGGATGTTAGGCTTAGTCACCACCGGACTTCATGAGGAACAAACCAAGTGTATTCAGGGTCTTGTCTCTGGAGCAGAGAAACCTGAATCCTAAACTGGGAGCCTCATAAATGTCAGGATTCTCATACACTCAGGAAAGCAGTTAACTCTAGTCTGTTCCAACATGTAATGGGATTTTCTTGAACTTATCAAAGGCATCACTTATACTTGCTGGAATGAAGTGGAGGTACACTCTGGAGAGAAAGGAGGCTCTCATGTTATTTCTTTTTATAGAATATGCTACACAAACTTTTTTTTTTTTTTTTTTTTTTTTTTCCTGGATCCTGGCATACTTGAATGAATTCTTTTCTGAAGAATAGTAATAGTTTTCTGTTCAATGAACATTGTTTGCCTCTTGATTTTGGAAAATATCTAAAGAAACCCTAACTCAGAATACTCCTAACTGAAATGAATTTCATAATGCCTGAACATGAAGGAAACAGTCAAGTCTACAATGCCAAAGTTGATATTTGGATATTTATAAAAAAAAAATCTATTCTTTTTAATGTATAAACTGAATTCCAAGTGTTATGATATTATGCCATTTTTTATCTGTGAGGAGTGAAATCTATATATTCTATTGTCTGGGAGAATTGTCAAAATATTCAGTAGATGGAAGGGCAGGGTAGAAATGTTCTGCATCCCTTATACTGAAGCTATGTGAGGGACTAGAAAAAGGAAAGAGAAAAGTACTTAGTAGTGTAGTGTTATGGTACTTCACCTATGGGGGAAAGTTTGTGTTCTGTACCAGTTCCATAAAGTACTCATTCACCATTGAAGGTGGATTAGATAAAATAAACATAAATCAGGAACCAAGCCACAATCTTTTTCCTCCACATTATTACCTACATCTCTGGCCTATCAGGTCAAATTTCTTCTTGCCAAAAAAACACTGTTTTCCTTTTTAAAATCCTGAATCCTGAATTTCAGTTTTCTGGCACAACCTTTGCAATGAGATAGGAAATCTGCTCCCAGACTGGTAAGTGAAAAGTATTTATTCTCTTGAACTGGCGCTTCGAAGAGGACACGGCTTGCTAATATATTTGAAGGGTACCTTGAGAAACAGCAGCAGACATACCTTTCTGAACTGAAGAAGTCATGGAATATACCTGCCTATATCACAGATAGGACAGAGAAGAGGTATTGACTACTATGATCAACAAAGCCTAGTCCTAAAACAACTCCCAAAACTGAGAAAAAGTCTTTCGTGTGCTCAGGCTGCCACATAAAAGAAGCAGGAAAAGTTTAGGGCATTTCCAATGTTAATCTCTTTCTTTTGATTCTTCCCTTAAGACAATCCAATTCAACAGATATGTTAGAATAGATTATTCATATGTGAGACAGACTGAGATTCCCTATCTAGTTTACCTAATAAGCTATTGGTTCATCCAGCGTATTGTAAATTATCTCTAAAAGAATATTTAATATTCTGTTTTTGTGCTTTTCTCTGACATGAACTCTTAATTTTTCCAAAAGGCAACAAAGGTAAAGTCTGGGGTGGGGTTATTTTCTTTAAAGCTTACTATCCTCTATAGTAAGTCAGGTTAATGGATGACACTGCTATTTTTACTTGAATATAGAGAAATACAGAATTCAATCTTTTTGTTGCCATGACACCGACCAAAAATTGGGTCAGATACAGTGTTAAGGAAAGATTTTAACTGAATTTTAATGTATCTATATGAGTTCTCTCATCATATTTATAGATATTATCACATTTACACTATATGCATATATGTTTCTGTGTGCATTTATACTGGGTATATTTATTAATATAGGCAACAAATTTAATTTCTCCTTGTACATGGAAAGCTTAAAGAAAATACAAATAACTTCTCTAGGGTGAGCAAAGGTTCTGTGTTAGTGCAGAATACCAGCCCAGCAATCCACAGGTTAGACCAGTGGCAATCCATTCCTGATCCAGACTCCTTTCCCATTCCTTCCTCTTCCAGGAAGAAGCACTGGAAATCAAGCAAAAGAAGCTTTAGACTATGAATTGTAGGAAAGATGAAGTCCAGAATGATTCGTTTAGAAAGATTTCTTGCATAAAGATAATATATAGTGGATTCGAAGAAAGACAGAGAGGAGATGTGTAACTGTAGTAAATATGAAGCCTGGTAAGAGGGTAAACAAATCAAAGTAGGGCAGAGAAAAAGAAAGAATGATTTCTTAGAGAAAGTGTGTAAAGAGGTAGGCGAGAGGAAAACCCATATTTGGAACAGTAGACTTACAGCATGGAGAGGATGCAGTGCTGAAAAATAGCAGATTATTAATGACAAAAGAAGAGAAGATGTTTACTTTGTGATATTTTGCTTTTAAGTTAACTCTGAGACCTATGGAAGAAAATGAGACTTACTTGGGAGTTTGACTAGAAGGAATATATTTAATACTTAGTCATTAAGTGGGAGGAAAGGAGGAAAAGAGTTTAGGTGTGAGATGATGCCAAGTGTGAACAAGAAAGCAATAAAAGAAAAGTTGTTTTCTGTTTCCTTCATATTATTAAATGTAATACAGCAAAGGACAAATTGCTAGCACAAGCTTCAACAAAGGAAACTTCACATACTCTGTAGTAACTTAACACTGCAATTCCAAATCACCACTTAACACCTTTTGTTCACTGAAACTTTTCCTTAGATTGGTATCAATGGGCAAATAGCTTCCATAATTCAAGTACATGTTTGCACTGATGATGATATTATTTCTTTGTATTATTTTTCTTTAATGACAATATAGTGTCTTGATGTGTCTTGGCAACATAAGTTTTTTTTAATGACTCAAAATGCTATGACAGGCAGATTGGGAGAATCTCTCATATACAGAGTTACCATATCTTTGTACATATTTAACTTAATTATGTAGTTTTGGGGAGTGGTCTTCGAACGAGGCCTAAACATAATGTCTGAAAACATATTTTCTTCATTCTGCTTTTTATGCAAAGTGTAATTGTCTTCAATACTTATGCAGATCAGGTTTTCTTCTCAAATATAAGGTTCAGAATTGAAAGACAGCAGAAATTGATAAATCTCTTTTTCCTAAATAAAGTGTTTTTTTGTGTGTGGGAAGGTGGAGAAATTCTGGCTAAAGTTAGTTACAAAAGTTGCTGCACGCTGAAGTTGCAGTAACTAATCTCTTGGTGACTTAATGCAGAGGTTTTATGCTCCTGCTTACCTAGCAAGTCATAAAAAAGTCATACCTTAGCCAGCTGCCACATTTATGAGTAAGAGCTCTTTCTACAAATGTGCAGATGGGCAGGTATAGCTATACCTATTTCTGTACAGCAGAAAGTAAATATTTACTCACAGCTGGCAGGTCAACTCAAATTACCCACAAAAAGTTCACTTCAAGTCATTTATTTGAAACAAACAAACAAATAAAAATCTACAAAGAAACAGTTTATGACAGTGGAAAGAAAAAAGTTCTGTTTTTATCTGGTAGACTTTTTTCAAAAATGTGTTTGGTGACTTGATTGCCTGATACTGTGTCTGTATTTTACATGCCTGCCAAAGGAATTGAAAATATTGTAAATAAAATGGAGCAGATACTCAGAAATACACTAAGTAAGGCTGAAATCTGTTCAGGTCTGACGATGAAAAAGAAGTAGGAAACTGAGTCTACCATATCTGCTAAGACAATGAATATTTTGAGTAATTATTAATT
>JAWLRI010000824.1:132544-150617 GCA_034781795.1 Crypturellus tataupa | reverse complement strand
CTGACGATGAAAAAGAAGTAGGAAACTGAGTCTACCATATCTGCTAAGACAATGAATATTTTGAGTAATTATTAATTATTAAATAATAATTAATTATTTAATTAAATAATTAATTATTAAATGTTTGTAAAATACTGGAAAATGTTACATACATTAAATGCTAAAAGTCATCATTAATTAAGCAACATACATTCATTGTACTAGAAATCATTTAAATAATAGTTAAGTGTACAGAGCTGCTAAAAGAAAAGTCTTCCTCACTTTCCACTTGTATGTTAATCTCATATGTAAGATATAAAGTAGACTGAGAATGTAAGGAGGTGTACAATAGGAGAAGAGCAGTGGTTTCCCTGCATATTTCCTAGCTTTAATTTCTGTACACATTGAAATTCAAAATTATTTTCTATAGCTGTTTTATTTTACCCAAGGCATTAATGAGTGATTTTTGAAAGCCTAAAAAAAGGAAGCAAAGCACCTATCTTTCTTTGCCTGTTAGCATCAATGAGAATGAGAAATCTTAAGCCAAATATAAAAAGGGATTTTCATGTTACTATGCTAGTTTTTGCCTAAACTGTAAATTAAGTCTCCAGAACTGGTAATAGAACTCATAGTCTTAAACTGATGCCTAACCTACTTCCATATTGAATGTAATTCTCAACACATTTGTCAGTTGTGTCTTAGAACACTGTCAATAAGAAACAGGAAATGTGTTTATGTATAGTCGTGTATGTTTTACTAAAGTTTACTTCTAGAATAGCAGTCTCTACTCCTACCTCAGGTAAAATTAAACATATAGGTTCTATTTTTCAGGAAAGGATTCTAAAAAGCATTTTGAGGGCTAGTCTTGGGTGGGACACTGCCCTCTAAAGAAAGATCCAATTGCCATAGAAAAGAAGAGTTAGAGGGGAGAAGCTTATCTCAATAACCTAAAAATTACCCATCTAGTTAAACGTGGTGAATGTCTGTTGTGTGCCCAAGATCTCTTTTATGTATTTTAGGTTAGACAAATATTATATTAAAAATATAATCCATAACAGAGATTAGATGAAATGTCTTATTCCTCTAAAAAAGTGCTTATACAACAAAATTAGACTCTTCTTTTGCTATGGCTTGATCTCCTTTTAACCTGATACTGCTTCTGATCACAAAGCAGGATGATCCATATGACATAGGATATTTTTCAATATTTCTGAATAAAGTGCACTGCAATGGTTGCATTTTCTGCCTCTCTTGATGTTAGGTGTGCTCTGGGCATGCCTAGTCAATAGGGCCCATGAGAGAACTTAGCACTGGCAGTGCCCAACCTGTGAACTTCAAATAGCCCTATGAAGAAGGCAGTTGCATCAATTTTCTGTACAGTAGCTTTTGTGCTGAAGCAGACGTTTTTCTGCCTTATAAGAATGCTCCTTAAAATCTTTGGATGTGCTTAGCTCCATGGAAGAGCATAGGTAACTGTTCTTGATGAGTTTCAGGATTCAGTACATGGCTAAAGTCTGTAATAGTTTGGTGCCCAATTGTAATTAGATCAGACACAATTCTTTGCTTTGAGACCTAATGAGATGATTGCACATTAGCCTTCCAGTTCCAGTCCCTTTATTTAATACTGTAACATTTATTTTCAGATATTTTGAACTTGTAGAGTGGGCTTAAGTCACTGATAATATCAAATTCGTCATTCCGTTCCTTGTAATATCTGATGATTGTCCGTAATAGTTCTTTGTTCTTTTCTAAATTTCAGGGAGTAGTGTCTGCAATGTGGCTCTATACAGTTTCTGAGTAGAAAGGAGTTAAAGAGAATTCTGCACAGTATACAAGTCATCTAGCTGGGTGATTTTTCTGTCTGCCTGATCTAATTACTTTTATTACCACCTCCTCCGCAAATAAAGAGTTTAGCTTTTCTTTTTGAGGGTTTAGGAGTGTAGGCATTTGATGTCTGGAAGGAATGCCTTCATTTCAGTTTGAAAACTTGAGCTGTGAATTTATTGAGCCTCACACAGAAGTCCACAATGATGATTGTTTTGGGGAGTGATTAGTGTGGATTTGCCTCACACTGTTCCTGATGAGGAAGATAGGGGTGCATATTTACTTCTCTCTAGCTCTGCGTCTGTGTATAACGTATTTTTTTCTCCCCTTTTCCCTGGTGCATAGTATCTCTGCTTGGTGTATCTAATTGATTTTTTTGTTTCACAGGATTGGAGCTTTGCCAGTCGTCTAGGCTGTGCCTGAAGCTTTTTATAGATCTCTCCTTCCTGCTCCCTTAACTTTCCTTATGAGTCTTTTCCAATTGTCAGCTTTCCTGTATTTAAGTAATTTTTCATTTAATTTTTGTCTTGTTTAAGGGGGAGATGAAAGGAACTACTTCCTTCGTGTTGCTATTTTGATAGTGTTTCAGGGTTAGGCAGATGGATTCCTATTCTTTCTATGGATGATAGATAGATTAAGGCCCTGCTCTGCGGATGTTACAGGAATGTCCTACATTATTAAAGAACAGAATCTGTATTAACATGTGACAGAAACAACTGAATGATATCTAAAGCAATTGATAGTACTGGCACTGGGATGAGACCACATGCTTTTACACAGAAACTGCCTTATGGCATCACTAAGAAGTAGGTAACTTTTAAGACTTGCTGAGTTGTGTGTATAGAAGGTTACTGAAGTTATCAGTTGTGGGAAGAAGGTGATCCTTGACTTGTTCCTTTTTCTTGATTCTTCTTCCTTTTTGTTGATTCTTGACTTTTCCTTTTTTCCTTACAGGAAGGACTCTATGTTCTAACATTTATAATTTCTATCCCTAAGATGGTTCAATATTTTGATCATTTTGGAGAGGGCAAAAAAGTAACAGAAGAGGGTGGAAAAAAAACGAAACTCCAGTCTTCTTTCTCTCTCAGTTGGATGGACTTTTGGAAAGGGGCATCTACTTCATCCTTGTCAGGTGATGTGCAGCAGACAACTACCACAATGTCACCCGTGTTGGTCCTCCCTTTCATCCTGACCCATAAGCTCTCATCTGGCCCCTCACACAGCTTCAAGCAGAACACCAGGCATGCCCACTGCTCTCATCTACTCTCTTGACTTTCCCAATCTGTCCCTCCTAAAGAGCCTGTATACATCCATTGTAACACTCCAGTCTTGTGATCTTTACAACCATCTCTTCATGATCCCAATGAGATCATAGCCCTGCAAGTACAGATCTCTAATTCCTCCATTTGTTTCCCATGCACTAATGTATAGGCACTGCAGAGAATCATCCAGTTGCATAGATTTCTCATAAAATGTAGAAAAACATATATATAGCTCAGGAAAATGTAGCAGCATGTTCATGTTGCTACATGAAGTATAAATGTATTTTTTCAGTTGGACTGAATGACTATGCAAATGCATTTTGAATACCACACAGTCATGTAGCTAACAAATACTAGAAAAATAAGATTTGGCTGAAAGGGAGGTTGAAAGGGAACTGTGGAAGAAGTTTCAGTCAAGTCTACAGTGAAGATTATTAGAAGGAAGGACAAGGAAGGAAGAAAAGAGAAATTAGTTGAATTTATTTCATTCAAACACGTCATCAGTAAGCTGGGCTATTCTTTCTTTCTTGCAGAGGAAAATAGAAAATACTCTTTATAAAGAAAAAGATTTAAGAACAAGGTAGATGAGTATTTATTTTTAAGTATTTATGTCCACTTGTTGAGACCACAGTATTCAAAAAAAAAAAAAGAAAAAAAAGAAACAAAATAAACAAAAACAAAACAAACAAACAAACAAAAATTGTTATTTTATTCTACTCCTATATGAAGCATATGAAATATTTTTGCAAAAATTATAGGTCATTTCAAAGAATACCAAAGTCATTTAGTTAGTTCTGGCTAAAAAATAAGCCAGAGCTGATATGCAGTTGATAGTAACATGTTACTGGAACATTAAAAAAATACTAAAATTCACATAAATTCAAATACAGAATCATTTTATATTTGGTACATGATCAATTGCATGTGAAATAATACACTGATATCATAAACACAAAAAGTCATATAGTATTCATTTAGAAAAGGTAGCTATAAAATTCGAATGTATGCTATAGAAGCAGATGAATAGCAAAGTTCATTGGAGAGGTACATTAGTCATCACTGATATTATGTATTTTTCAGTGTAAAACTAGCCATTTTTCAAATATATAACAATCCTTACCTGTTAAGCCTATGTAATAGGGACAAAAAACACTGAAAAGTGGGCCATCACTGCTATCAAAATTTTCCAGTGTGTACACAGACTGTGTAAAGAATTTGTACTCATGCCACAAATGGACTTTTGTTTTTCTTTTTATCTTCTTAAATTAGGGATAAAAGAAGAAGTGTTATTCTACCCACAGCCTTGTGTCTCATTTAATTAACTCTCCATGAATAAAATTACAGGAAATCCTGCAAAAACAGTTTCCCAATAGTTTTCACTGGCTTTCACAGGATTCCTCCTATAACACTTCTCTCTTTCCCTTTCTTTTGGTTACATTCTCTGGATACATGTAATTAAGAAATCATGATTTGAATGATTTGGATGACATACATAAACTGCCTTCACCTCAGTATGTATATATCAAGAATAAAGTGAGTTAGGTAGACTAATCAATTTCAGAGGACTGAGAAAATCTCTTTCACGTTGCTGTTGAAATGGGAAGATATGATCATCATATTCTTCTCATGTCATTGTATTTCTACTCATATCACCATGATATGAATGAAAGGTACTATGCTGCTTATCTCACCTGTGTTTAAACTAAGGTTTACCCCTACCTCATGATCTCAACCAAAGTCCTTATGCCTGTCAGTGCGAATGATCCTCAACCTTCCCTAATCTGTCATTGCACTGTATTCAACTTTCTTGTTACACCCACAAAACTTCACAGACTTTGTCTATAGCTCTCTGTTTACTTTTACAGTGATATGACATATCTCTTTGCTAGACTTGCATTTTCATCTTTATTTGGCCTTAATCTTTTTTTATGCTTTCCAATGTAGCTCACACAACCGATTCAACCTTTCTCATCTGCCCTCCATAGCTCCTTTATAGCACAATTAAGGGTTTTTTTTCATACGATAGACTGATTTCTGGTCACTGTTAAAAGTGAACTTTGAAAAACATTGCTTGCTTTCCCAGCTCCTGTTCCCTTGCTTTTATTCCTTCTAGATACTATTCCTTCTTTATTACCTGGAAAAAAAATAGAATATTTGAATTGCTACATTTAATCTGTATTATACAATTTAATAAGGAGAATGTGAGGCTAAACTGCATGATGACTTATTTCTGTGCAATTCCATATAAAATAATGGGCGTTGCAAGAAAATTTTTCTCTTAAAAGTTTTGTTCATAGTCTTCCAGCACAAAATCATTTTGTAGCACTTTTCTCTGCTATACTTCACAGAATACCTTACAGATAGATCTATAAAAGAGTGTTATTGAATATAACCTTGATATGTGAAATGGTTACAGTGTCTAAACACAATCACAATAAAAATGGTGTGCTTTTAGCCTTAATTCCCGAATAGTAGAAAACTGAGTTTTCTGAGTTTAGACAACAGAACTTCAGTATGTTGTTTCATATACCAGTGGACTATCAGCTCAATCAGCTTCTGTTTGGAAGTTTACAGGTAAGGAAAGACCAGTAGATTTGTCTTTGTAGTTCTCAGCTATTGCTCCGAAAGATGAAAAATCAGTGGAATATGAAAGATAGAAGTCTTACTGCTCTTATGAGTTAAAGAATTAGAATGGTTTCTGCCAAAGTTACCGTGGAGAAGCAGATATATCTTCCACAGGAATGGAAATGTTTTGAAAGGGCATACTGATGGTGATGAACAACAGAATAATATATGGTGATCTTTAATGAAATCATTTACAGCCTGCACTTTGCTCAGTTAACAATATTATCATGTTTTTAGTAGAATGCTGGGTATTAGAACCCTGATGGTAGCCACCTATAAACAATTAGTAAGAGTAAGAATGCCTTACATAAACCAATGAGACTATAAGTCATTTTATCAGTCAGTTTATCTGAGAAACAGGATCAACAGTTGAACAGAAAACAACAAGAACAAAAAGAATCTTTTTCTAATAATTATTACAGTGTCTGATTCTATTTTTTTTCTTATTCTAACTTGTTATATGATTTTACAGTCCTCTCATGGTAGTTATTATGCATCAATTGACTTGATATGCAGATTAGGATTATTTTGGACAGCCCTGAGACCAAATCAATAAAGCTTACTGGGCACTGCCCCATAACTTTTTGATACACACTGTCACTCTAATTTACTTCCCTATTGAAAAGACTATGATATGATCTGCTGTTTAAATATAAGCAGAGACAATCACAGGGGGTTTCTGAAGAGACATTCAATACATACAGTGGTGAGATGCAGATGTGTGTAGGTAGCCTTGAGTTCTCTCAGAAGCTCTGCAGAGCCTCACTGCGTTCTGCATGCCATCTGCTTCATGGATCATTTCACAAGTACTTTCAGGAAGACCAGATGGCCCATCAGAGGTTGCTTGTTCCAATAGCTTGATATTTCATTCACGAGTTATGTAAGGAAATAAGGCACAATGAATCCCACTCTGTCAGTCAAGGGCTTCTGTTTCAGGTAGCAAGCCTGCTAATATTTAAAAATAGTGATCAAAGGTTAATGCGGGATATATTGCCCCACAATGGTAAATCTCGAGAGGCCTTACACCGCTGCGCGACGGCTGTCCCAAGACGCTCCCGATAACGTGCAGAGAGGGATATCCTGGGGGCGCCTCCCACTGCACGCGCTGGCTGTCCTGAGGTCGCCCCCCGATGGGCTGCATGTTCTTTTTCCAGTTGCAGGCACAGGATGTAAATTGCCCAGCGACAGGCCTCCCAGCCACCCTGAGGGCGAGGCTCCCTCAGTACTTACAGTGGGTAGCAGTCAAGGGGAGTGTGACTGCTGCCCTTCTCTTCGTCTCCTCAGGTCAGTAGAGTATCCATGATAGGGTGCAACCCGTGGGGTACGCACTCCCACCCTCAAGCCGCTCAATTACGCTTGATACGAGTTAGAACGGAGGGAACTAAGAACTTTTATGCAAGGTAAGCAAAGGTTTATATAACCTCAGTTAGGGGAGGAGAATGGGAGGAGAGTAGGAGGAGACTGGGAGGAGTTCAGTGGGAGCGGATGTCGATTGGAGGTTCCCTGTCGCTGGGCGGGCGCCCCCACCCTCGGGGTCCTCGGCCCCCACCCTCATGGTTCTGGCACCTTCCAGAAGGTGCCAGGCCACACGTAGTCAGGCAGGCCTGACTACGCGTGCGCAGCCTTCAGGGGTCGTACAGGGGGCACCGGGACCCCCCTGTACACAGCCCTGGTGCGCATGCCTCGAACGGCTGTCATTTAAAGTTCACCAATATATTCTATTGAGGCTCAAAATCCCAATTTTAACCTCCTACAAAAGGTCA
Organism: Crypturellus tataupa; assembly: GCA_034781795.1. Lineage (NCBI taxonomy): Eukaryota > Metazoa > Chordata > Aves > Tinamiformes > Tinamidae > Crypturellus > Crypturellus tataupa. The sequence continues at coordinate 143,164 of JAWLRI010000824.1, read as the reverse complement.
TACCTCTCACTGTGATTCAAATTGAAAAGTGGTCATCATAATCAAATCATAATGTTATATGATTAATGTCAGAAGGGGACAGAAACTAGCTTATTCTTTCAGAGGAAAAAAAAAAAAAAAAACAATGCCCAAAACAAAAATAAACAAAAAAAAAAGTGAGTTCTTACTTTCAATCAGTAAAACAAAGTCAGGTTTCACATAAGTAAATAAATAACATAAATTGAAGTAGTGATATATAACTGAAATAAATGCATCTGGTTTGCAAGCCAAATTTAGCGCAGATGGAGGGCTTTGTTTTTATTCATTTCCATTAAAAACAACAACAGTAAGCAAATGAAAAACCTATATCCTGCAAAAGGATAATTGCAATTGAGTTAGTAAGGTTACTGCAGCGTCTGCAACCAGTAATGCAAGTATTTCTATCATTGTTTCCTCCTGCCTTTGATTATCAAACCTGAAAGACTCAATTTCTCCTTACATCATATAAAGGTAGGCATTAGGGCAAATCCTGATCAGGCTTCTCTCCAGGTAACAAGAGACCTTAAGCACTCTCAGCTTTCACATACCACCTTGAACTTAGCAATGTTCACTATCATTATAGTTATCAATAATGATACCAAGGAATTCTTCAAGGAAGAATAGATTGTTTTATCAGAGTTATCTTATTTTTATCAAGCCTTTTCACACTGTCTTGGCATCCAAAAATAGTTCACAGTGACTGAGGTTGATTGCCAGAGAGAATATTAAGGGATAAATCCTGTATGTATTCTAGGGCTGTATTTCGCTTGAATGACTTTATTTGCATTACAATAGGAGAAAAAATATGCATATCTGTGCATAAAAATACTAAGAAATAAAAAACAGTGGGCAGAAGAGCATTAATACAAACAGATCAGGTGCTCTTACAAACAATATTGTAGTGAGAAAAAGGAAGTTGAAAATGGTCATTTATTAAGAGATGGAATATGATTTAATATAACTCCTAGGAAATGTAATCATAAACAAGAAATTTTTCTCAGTAAAAGAAGCAGTGAGCAGCAAAAGGCCTGGATTTCCATGTTTGACAGAGATAATTTGTATTATACAGTACCTCAGAGAACAGAGAAACCAGAACATCAGTTTCACAATTAAAAATATTTTTTTAAAGTGTTTATTGACTATAGGTGTGTCTAGAGAGAGTTTTAGAAGACGAACGAGGCTTAATTGTCTTCTGTGCTTCATGGAAGTGTAGTAACAGAGCAGAAGAATCAAAGCTGCATGAGTAACAAAACCAGCATGCAGCTTCAAGTCATTACAGACCCCATTGAGATCCCTCTTGGTGGTATGGCTAAATCTGAAACTAGACAGAATATATGAAATAATTGACTCTTGCTACGGTTGGTTATCTATTTATAGATCAGTTTATTTCTGAAAAACTTCAAAAAATGAAGAATTCATTTTGATAATTGCAAACATCCAAATACAAAGTCATTCTGTTAAGAATGCAATAAAAGCTGTAGAGAGGCCTAAAGAGAAGACAAGGGCAATTTAGACTCTAAGAAAACAGAAAATATTTTCCCAGTTTAAACTGATATTTATTTATTAAAAGTAATTAAAATTGGCTGATTTGTGCATGCACATAATGACCCCCGCATTAATGCAAAAAAAGAGCCATATCTATTTAAATATAAGCCACAAGAGCAAATTCCTGGGTATATACAGAATAAGTTTTTTAAAATCTTGACATCATTTTAAACTCTTTCTCTTTTATGTTAGTTGAATAAATGAGAAAATATCCCTCTGAGAAAAGGAAGCTGGATTTTTGCAATGCTATTTCACAATGAATCACCTAAAGTCTTGACCCTGCCTTTTGCACAAAGCAACTGGTGGATCCATTGTGGGCTAGTTATGAAATTTGGTAGTGAAGGCTGAGAGATGGGTTAAAAGGATAGGAGTGAAATTTTCCCTTCCTGGAATAGTCTCTACATTTAGCCACATATTATTGTTAGAATAAATTTAAATGCTCTGGAGCTTATTATTCTGCTGAAGGATATACAAGACATTTTTATGAACGTCAAAAGGTCATTTTAAAGTCATAAATAGACTTTGTGATATTGCTCAGTTTATGTTTTTGTTTTTATTTCTGTTCTAGAAAGGTACTTTGTACTTGAGAAAAACAGATGTCACATTAAACAGCTCAATATGTTCTACAAAATTTTGAAGTATGTTACTTGACTCTTCCTGAATCCGACACTAACTTTTGTATGTTGTGTTTTTTGTTTGTTTTATTTATTTTTAATAAACTTTACATGGTAGGGATAGAAGAAGCTCAACCTCATGTGTCTTAATTTTGTATCAAGAAACATAAAATAGGATGTACATAGAAATTTTTAACAGTTTGGTGAAAATGCTTCTCTGTTATAACCTTATTGATTATAACCAATTTATATGCTGCTTTTCAGATATTGTGGGATATTCTTTATTCCAATGTTATATAGAAGATAAGTGTTAATATATCTTGAGAAACATCCTAGAAATTTCATCAAGCTTTAGTTTGGAGAGAAAAAAGGGAAGTTTAACTAAACTTTTCTTTGAAGCTCTTCTCCCAGACAGGAGTTAAGATTCCCGAAGGATATCACTAATCCATTTACTTCTTTCTTACTTCTGATTCACACTGATATAGGTTGGCTGTTTGGATGAACTAAAGGAAAGTGCAAACCAATATAACCTCATAGAAAGCCATATATCTAGGAAAAACAACACAGATCTGTATTTTGAATTACAGACACTAAGAAGGACGTGGCAGTTTTTGAGACCTATCAGCTGGATTTATATATATATATTCCTAATCCAGTATTATGGTCAGTACCAGTAATGCAATCCTTAGCGCAACTAGTCTTTAGAGGAAGAAATTAAAATTATATCTGTGCTTAAATAAGTATGGCCAATTTCTGTGTGGTTCTGATGCCCGCACTATGTTAAGCATGTCAGTGAATTGGAGCAGGTTCAGACATAATCAGGAGTTCACCAAAGTATTAAGGGTATGTTTTGTAATACAAATCTCAAGGACTTAACCTATGCAATTTTTTAAAAGGGCAAATGCATTCAACGCTCTTTCAGTGTTTTCTCAGTCAACTAAACTCATTTGTTCAGCAGGCAATGAGCAGTATAGGCCTGTACAGTGACCCTTCATGAAGATTCTGTTAAAGGAAGTTATAATATGTATAAAATTGGGTAAAGGAAAAAAAGGTTTAATAAAAACTTTATTAGAATTTTAAGTTTTAAATAGTGACAGATAAGAAATAGCAAGGAAAGCAAACAGTTCTTCTGAACTCTTGCCACTCCTGTGGTTCATGAAGGAGTCTTTAACACTTCAGCAAAGTTTCTACATGTCCCTCTGGTCTTAAAGAAGAGGTGAGGCTCACTGCTTGCTGGTTCTCTCAATCTCTGGGACATTGTTTGTCCTCTCAATTTCTTGCTGTGATTCCCTTGCTAATGACCTCCAGAAACACCAGGCAGGCTGCAAACACTTCCCTGCTAAGCAGGCTCAGTCACTCCCTTGGGGCTGGGCACTGCGTGTGGTCCCTGCTGACTGTGTTGGGAAGGAATACGGCAGGCAGCTGAGAAGTCATGCAGTTCATCACACAGAGATGTAGGGCCTGTGGCTAGGAACTACATAAACTCAGACTAAAAATAGACTCACTAAAATACAAAATATTAAAGTACTTTTCATTACCCAGTTTCTAAATCAAGTTTTTTTCTTTTTTTTTTTTTTTGAGAAAATGCATAATATTTAATACTAAATAGTTAAAATTTCAATCATAATGATGGATTTTTCATTTGCACTTTCTAGATTTTTTGTTATTGTTTTCACTACTTGTGAGCAGTGCAAAAATTTATTTTCTACAGTACATGTATCTCCTTTTTTCTGTAATCATTTATACAAGTCCAATTTGAAAGCAGCAAACTACTGTGCTTGTTAGTACTGTAATGCTTACTTGAAAGGGGAGAAATAGTATAGATATAACCTCGCACAGAACTTATCCCATAGACTTCACAGAATGTCACATCATTGTGTGTTTTCTATGAACAGCAATAAATCTGTTTAATACGGTCAAATGCTTGCCAAAATAGCTGAATATTTTAAAAGGTGACTATAAAATAAAGCAATAAATGAATCTTCAATTTAAGTTGCAATATCTCATGAAAGAAGGAGACATAAAACAAGATTTTAATTTCTTGAGAGTAAACTTTTATAGTTTACTACAGACACAAATTGTCCCCATGGAACCTTGTAACTACATGTTATTGCTTTTTGATGTACATGAGATTATTATAAGCATAATTCTTTCATATTACCCAACCATGTAACCCTCTGTGGTTAAAATAAACTTCTGATGAGCGCTCCCCCTAGAATATATAGTGTTTCACATCATTTTTGACATGATTCATGAGAAAACTGTATCACACTTTCTTAAAAGAGCCAGGACTCCTAATTAATAAAAGAATATTCTTTTTTTCCCCCATTTAAACATATTTTTTCCTAATTACTATTCATTGCCATGCTGCTGAGATAGCAAAAATCACAGAAAAAATATCCACAAAATATAAGTATAAATAAGTTTTGTGGTGATAAAATTGGGGGAGTTTCATTGGCTATTAAATACTTAACAAGAATAGAATCCTGGTTTCTTATCTACAGAAAAATTTACATCTTAGAAATACAAACACTTTATAGACTTTCTAATCATCAGACAAAAATATTGTCCAAATATGCCATTTTAAATAGTCTCTTAATCAAAGAGAAGGCCAGTCAATATCTGTAGGCCAGCTATTGAAAGAAAAAAGGGAAACAGGCAATGGACTGTTATATTATCCTCCTCAGTGTTCTTGGTGCAAAATAAACAAAAACACAAGAATATTTAACAGCACTATGAAATTGTAACTAGAAATGTCTACTTTGAAAAGATTTCTTATCCAAAAGTCAGTACTGTCAGAATTTCTTTTTTATTTATCTATTTATTGCAAATTTTCAATGTATTTTTGTGCTTTTGTTTAAGACTATCATCAAAATGTGAAGGCGGGCAAGTCAGGAGGTGACAGCAACGAGAGCCCTCCGTGACGGGGACTGCAGCGACCAATGACGTGGGCCTTGCGATCCCCGGAGAGGGCATGCTGTCCCGTTCCCGCCCGGGCCGACGTGATTGTGGCCCACCCCAGGAGCCTGTGTCCTCACCTTCGCGTGCGACGGAAGCTTTGCCTCTCCTGGCTGAAGGTGTGCCGAGGGGATGGGGCCTTCACCTCCGGCCTGGTGACCAGGTTGTCCTTGCAGGCCGGCAGCCTCCCAACTGAGGGGTGTGCCAGTGCCTTCCCCTGGAGCTTAACCTGCGGACCGTGAGCCCCTCACGGCTACCCACAGTCCCCTCGAGGACAAAATGCAAAAGGAACCAATAATGGAATAAACAATAGGCTCCTGGAGGCCTATTGTCGCAATACCAGCACCAGGGAAGTGTCGCAAATAAAGACCACTACCCAGTAGTGAAAAACAGCAACATTCCAACTTTATTAACAGAAGATTTAACTTTTATATCAAACACAGTAGGAGGGAGATGGGACGAGGGAGAGCTACCATTGGTGGGGGCCACTGTTGATCATTTTCCTATTGGAGTCGCTCCGTGGCGGAGGCTTCTGGTTGGTCAGAGCTACTCGCTCTGACCCCCTCTCCCAGGAGCGCCTGGCCCCCACCTCCGGGCTGCCAGAACATTCTATGTATTCTGTGTAATGAGTTTCCTGGTGCCCGCGCAGTGTGCAGGGCACCGGGGTCATCTAGGGGCCAGCCCGGGGCCTACTCAGGCCTATATGGCTCCCCATTATCCCCAACAAAAATGCTTTCAAACTTTTCTTTGGCTGGACTTGGTATCCATTAATGTATATAAATATGCCTTTTTGAATTTTTAACAAGTATATACACATAAAGTCTTCATTCCGAAAAAAAAAAAATAAAAAAGAAAAGTAAACAATCCTATTTCAAAATCTATGATATCAAAACAATAGCATTTGTTGCCACCTTTTACCTCCCTTTTCCACCTTTTCTTTGAAACCAACGGCAGATATGCTAGGTAGATTGCTCCTGTTTTGCAGCTACTGCTAACAGGAACAAAATGTACAGTAGTTTTTCCATTACCAGACTCTAAACAGGTACATTTTATTTTCTTGTGAGTGCTCACTGTCTCCTAGGAGATTGATCAGATTGCAAAGGGTATGCGAAACTGAAAATCAAGATAGAAGTTATTAACTCTCTGAGGCTGTTCTTAATCTCTACCTTTCCCTCAAGCAAAGCAAGGAGCCTGAATCATAAGTACAAGAATGTAAATATGAAAAGGTAAGAAAAATTAATCTGATCATCTTTTATACACCTAATACAAGGAAAGAATAGGAAGACAGAATGAAATTCAAGAAAGAAGAAAAACAAAAGGAAATATGGAATATTTTATGGCATAAAAACAATTAGAGTGTAAGGAGAGTATTTACCAGATCTCATAGAAAGCAATAAGTTAGTATCACCAAAATGGCAGGAGTTTTGAGACCTTAGCATAACTCAAGTGCTGCTGGTCTGTTCCAGTGTATCAGATACCTGCACTGTTATTCCCTGAAACAGGGAAACTCCAGACCTCCACACACCTTGACCACCAAGCTCTTGGGCTATGAAATCCTCAGGATAACTAGTGCTCAATGCAGTGTGAGTCAGAGGATTTGGAAATTGACTAGAGGGGACACCTGGAAACCATGGCATTCGGGGTCTAAGATCCCCAAAAGGCTAGGGGAAACATCTGGAAAAGAAGGATATTTTTTTTTATTTATTTTTTTCAGAAGTTAGTAGAAACCAGAACTTTCTCACAAACACATTTCTGTTTGACAAATCAATACTTCCCAGTGAAAAATTACTCCATTTGGGGAATTTTTGGCTGTGATTATTAAGGCTCGTTTTAAAGGAAAAATAGAAAGAATAGACACCTTAAATATTAGCTGTTCCACTCATTTTTTGATGTAAAAGGCTCTGAAGTGTGAAAGAATTAAAAAGAATCACTTGTCAACTATGCTGATGCATTATTATGTTTTTGAGAAAGTTTATGCCAAAAAGTTGGATTTATCTCCCTTTTTGCACTGAAGTAATTTTTCACTAATCATATTAGCTCTTCTAAGAAAGACATATTTTGCAAAACATGTGGTCTAATTTCCCTCCTGTTTGCATTGTGCTCTCTTTTTCTCTCACACACTTGCACACAGAGAGCCCGAAGTACATCCAACACTCCCCCACTCTCCCAGAGACTTAACTGACAGCTAGTCGTGTTCCAGAATCCACCATTTTATAAAAACACTACATGTTCCTTTCCTCCATAGCACTGAATGACTCAAAAAGGCTCTCCTTCAGCACAGCTGTCACCCAACTGCCATACATCTCTGCCCACTTGCCTCGGTTGCGGCGGGCGGGGTGACGAGAAACTGGGAAAGATGAGTGGGTCGAGGTGGTTGATTTCTGTCTAGAGGAAACTATATAGAGAACTGTAGTGTCCTTTTATCTGTCAATGATGTAACAGAGTCTGACATGCCTAGCAGTAGGCAGAAGCAGCTGTCAGTAGTAGTAAAATTTATTAGTATCTTTTTTTGAATAAGAGGGCTGATGGACTAACACAGAGCAGAGGGGAGCTCTGCCAACTCATTGGTTTGCTTAGAGGCTGAGGCTGCTGGTAGCCCACCATGGAGTGGTGTGCAGCACTAAGTATATATTGATTAATTCAGCGGCACAACCCACTGACTGTCAGTGATAAGAGAAAAGGCTGATCCTTTACCTCTTCTTGTAGCTGTGAGACAGAGACCAAAACCTGCTGATTTTAAAAGTCCTCACCGGGCGTAGCTAGGCTTTTTCATAAACAAGACAAGGAGAAGATTTTTTGTGTGCTTATTGTAAAGTTAAAGCAAAAGCTTTCACTTTATAACAAATAAAGAAATAGAAACAAATAGAAACAAATAAAGAAAAAGAAAAAGAAAATGATTTAAAAACAACACAAATATTTCATGATCACCTAGTAATCATGGAATAATTACAGAATAAGAAAAAAACAATTTGATGAGATTGTACTGCTGTTGTTACGGATCTAAAGTTGGTATAATCAAAAAAGGGAGAAATTAATTATCCACATTTATAAAATGAACACTAGAAAGTGGTAAAGCAGTAATGAGCAGGAATCAGCCTCCCCACCCCTTTTTTTGGTAGTTAAAATCCTCACATTAATTCTTAAGATATGTAAGTTGCAGTCTTTGCTGTTTTGCCTTTTTTTTTTTTTTTTTTTTTCCTATAGCAGTTCATGAACACAAAAGTAACTATAGTAACTCCATGGTAACAACTGGAAAATGATAACATCTTAATGGTGAAAACTAAATGTGTTACAGAGGAAGAATCAGGACACAAGAAGAGAAAGCAATTTTTAAGAATTTATACCTCCAAGCATCATGAACATGATTGCAGGCAAAAGCTGGCTTAGTACTTCAGGTTTATTATCTTGAAGAGTCTATAGTGAACCTTTTCAAAGTCTTTGCCAGTAAACAGAGGAACAAAAACTGAATTAACAACTACATGAACTTGATAATGGAGCCAAAGAACAATTTCTAATTCAATCAATTGTTAATTGATATTGTACTACTAATGTTAGAGGAAAAAAAAAAAAAAAACAGTAGTGAATTAGGGGAATGCTTGTCAGTGGTTTAGTTTGCATACTCTGTGGTCCTACAAAAACACTGAAGTTTTACAATGAATTTTTGTACTGCCCTGCGCTTTTCAGTTGGTGGAAAATGTGCATCTTTAAGAAGATCAGCACAAATTATGATTTTATTCAGCCATGGTCTACAAAATGCATTTCAGTGGATCTCATGCAAAGCATTTGTTGATCCTAACATCCTAATAGGCTGTTTGCACTGGCTTGACCACATGTCAGAAAAAAAGTGTCAACTCTTCTGCTGTCCCTTTTATGTATTTGATTCTGTCTTTTGTTCTACCCTCTCTTTGGGGTAACAAAGGCTACTATTTAATAATTTTATAAATTAAATGCATGAATTAAATTTCAGTTGAAATATTGTGTTTATTTTCAAATCAAAAAGGAAAGGAAAAGATGCAGTTTTGAATCATAAAATCATAGAATGCCTAAGGTTGGAAGGGACCTCTGGAGGTCATCTTGTCCAATCCCCCTGCACACACAGGGCCACCCAGAGCATGTGGCACAGGGCTGCATCCAAAAAGGTCTTGAAGATCTCCAGAGAAGGAGACTGCACAACCTCTGTGGGCAGCCTGTTAATCCTTTTCTTATGTGGAATATTCTACTCATTTTAACAATCTCACCTTCATAATTATGCAAATCTTGATGGTTACAGTAAACTTTCTCTAAATCATGTTATTCATTCCATCACTCATAACTTTAGTTCTTTGCAACTTCCTGCAAAGTATTTGGTACTGGTGGCTATTTAATAGTACTTATCATTGAACCTCTGCCCTGATCTGTTCTCTCAGCAAAATTTTCTCTTGAAATACCATAGTTATACATTTTTCAAATGAATGATAATTTGCTTTTCTGTATTGGGAATGTTACACAACTTTATATAGACTGCATGGGAGGAAATAGCTTTCTATCTCTGACTCATAGCTGACAAGTTGCTCTTTTCCGCATGTGGGGGTCTCCTGAGATATTTAATGGCAGTGCTAGTTCCCAATAGGGAAATTATAGATAATCCTATGGAAATGTTACCTACTCTTATGAATGTTGCACATACTATTAACCCGCGCTCCGGTGGAATGAAAAATAAAGATAACGAAAATAATATATGGGGAGAACTAAAAATCCGCCCTGGCCGACCTCCAAGAGGCGCGGACCCGAGCCCCAGCCGAACTCCAAGAGGGCCCGGTGAACGAAAGATAAGGATAAACAATAACGCCAACCCAAAAGAAAACCCCACCCGGGATCCTATCGGGGTTTCCCCGGCTCCGCCCCCGGAGAAGGCCCGACGCCGAAAAGACGCGAAATAAAATAAACTAAAATAACAAACAGTGGAATCCCGAGGGTCCGACGTGAACTTTTTATCCCTGGGTTTACCCCCCTCCCGGGGCCCACAGGCTTTATTCACTCCCCCCAGCCCTGGGCCCTTAAGCGCAGCTCTTACCACCCGGAGGTCCTCGGGAGACAGCAGGTCCTGCGGGTGGTGCTCAGGCCGGAGAAGTGCCGCTAGCAGGGCTTCGGCGCTTTAGGTAGCCCCCCTTAAACTGCTCTATAAGAGCTCAGGGAGTCACCCGTTGCCAGGATACGCAGCAGGCCCGCGCCCTGACCCGCCCTTCGGTTCAGGTAAGGAAGAACAGGCACGAGTCAGAAGCTCGGTGGCAAAAGGCCCTCGTTTATTAATAACACAGGTATTTATAACATTCGGAAGGGGAGGAACATGGGTGGAGTGAGGGACGGGATAGGTTGGGGGTGTTGGGGGATTGGCTGGAACCCCGTTACTGGGCGGGGTGCCAGGAGCAGCAGACTGCTCCTGGCCCCCACCTTTGGGTTCCAGCATCTTCTCCCTGGAGGCCTCCAGCACGTAGCTGGGTCCTCC
>JAWLRI010000824.1:101218-114095 GCA_034781795.1 Crypturellus tataupa | reverse complement strand
GGATGCCTGTTGCAAACTTTCCTAAAACTTTTCAGTATTTAGATCCTGTGTATTCAGGATTTGGGTATGTCATTAGATTATTTGATGTTTCAAAAAAAACTCATTCCACCTTTCCTTCAAGCCCCAGTGAATGGACAGGAAGTTATATAGCTGATGTTCAAATTGTCTCCCAAAGAGCTTCCAATTGACAACATAAAGGAAGTAGCATACATTTTTGGGTTTTTTTGTTTGTTTGTTTGTTTTCTGGCTCTCAATAATTGCAACATCCAACAAAATAATTCCTTCTTCAAGCACTTCTCTTTCAAGCAGTTGTGGATACTAAACTAACAACAATATTGTGTATCTTCAAAAACATTCACTTGTTTTTATGCTTAGCCTTCTATATGTTTACTTTGCTAAGAATATTCCATGTCAGCAGTGGTATTGCTAGATATAGAAGTGATATTTTATATATACAAATAGCAAGTCTTGACTATAAGGCACAAAAGTATAAAACTTTGACTGAAGTTCTAAAGTACCATCGTTTTACATACTTAAGTGATGAAAATTATCCCCACTTGATACATGAAGAAAAACTCATGACCATTCTTTCTTTGTAAGAAAAATTCAGAATTTAACAGTGATTGTATGTCACAGGAGAAACCTTTTTTTTTTTCTAATAAAATAAGTGCAATTACATTTTTTTTTTTTTTTTTTTAATCCAGTGAAGGTGATGACAAAGCCAGATCTATTGATTTGTATAAGCTATAACACAGATCCACAGGAAGCAACACAGAAGCAGCAAATGAATGAGATAGATAGATAGATACACATTAGGGCAAAATTCATCTGGTGACTTGTACAGGAATTTTCCTTTCCATGGGCTTGGTGTGGTCCTTCGTACAAAGGTGACTTCTACTTACAAAATATATGAAATATAACTATGTAACTTTTACTTCTTTAACTTTCCAATTGGTAGAAAAAGTAGAAAGGCAAATAAAAAAAATGAATCTTGTGTGACATTACTATGTTTCTAATATACTTGGATTCAGATTTTATATTGTTCTGCACAGTCAGAGCAAAGATACCCCTAGAACATTCCAGATAATTATAGTTAAAAATGTGAATTCATGCAGAATGGTAAGGCTCTGTAGCTGATGGAAATACATTGAACTAGAAAAGAGACAGTAATTTAAACTATAACAATCTAGGGATAATGATTGCCTGGAACACAGTAGAAGATGGCAGTTTCCAAAGAATCTGTGTTCACTGTCACAATTTTTAATAAGTATGTAAGTCACTTATATGAATATATAGAAATATTCATAGATATTTGTTTCAAAATTTTCATATAATACAAAGTCAAGAGGAGTGTTTGGAGCACTACATGATTGTGTGACATTCAAACAGATGGATGCACTGGAGAAATGGACCAACAAGAACCTCAAGAAGTTCAGTAAAGGAACTGAGGAATAATCCATATCCTTGAGACTCACTAGTTGAAAAGCTTCTTAACAGAAAGAAATTAGAAAAGAAGGCTAACAACATCATGGGCTGTTTTGAGAAGAGTGTTGCCATCAGGATAAGGGAGGTTTTGCCTCCCCTCTACTTGGCTCTGATATAGCCACACCTGGAGTGCTGCATCCAGTTCAGGGCTGCCTAGTATGGGAGACATAGACATGCTGGAGTGAGTCCATCGAAGGGCCATGAAGATGGTGAAGGGACTGGAGCATCTGTCATATGAGGAGAAATTGAGAGACTTGTGACTGTGTAGTCTGGAGAAGAAACATCTCAAGAAACATGTTTATGTATGTGTAACATTTATCTTTGCTATTGAAGACTTAGAGATTTGATATTGGCAAATTATTGATTTGGACTTTTTATTCATCTGCAAAAAATATGTTAATCAGTTTCTTCTTCTTTTTAAAGACACACTTTTTTTTCAGTTTTGTTATAGCTATTCTCCAGTTTTTATTTTTGTTTCTAGCTTAATTTCTGTGATGTCCATTGGACGGTGATAATGTTGGATCCTGAGTGCAAATAGATATGCTGGCAATTTATCTCACCATCACTTGCTCCAGTCACTCTGAGAGGTAAAAGTGATTTATATTGATTCATATTACAGAAGAAAACAACCGACCAACCAAACCAACCTACCAACCAACCAAACAACAACAACAAAAAAACGAAAGTCATGCTATTTTTAAAATTAACCCATCTGCTCAGTAAGTAGGGGTTACATTTTTTTAATTATTTGATGGATGTAAAGCGAGTTCTATTCTAACCAGAGTCTCTTTGAACTCAGAATCCATGTCGGTCCCAACTCTACACCGTCTGGATGATGGATAATGCCAAGCTACTGGGCACATTTTATTCCCTGGTGTTACAGTGCAGTGGTGACAGAGCTAGGGAAATGCCAAGAGATGCATTCACCTTGCAGATTTTCCACTGAGGACTACCTATGCAGAGTTAGTTAGAGAGACCTGCCTCTTCGCATTGCTATCTATATCATTTCTCTAGTATAAACATATTTATCCCAGATGTTGTGTCGCTGTTGGCATGCTTACCGTGCCTACTTTCTGCCATCTCTCTTGGGGTGCAGTGGCATAGGATTTTATCCGCTATGTATAGTTATGAGCCTAGTACAATTGCTACCTAGGACCCAAGTGATGCATTTCTGAGGTAATAGGAATAATCTTCATAAATCAGTTAATAAAATGTTCTTAAAATTATAAACCTGCTCTCTTATATTTAACTTATTTGAATATATTTATACTCTAGATTTTTAATTGTATTTAAGGTCTGTGAGACCATCAAATCCATTCTATGAAGAGCTCACAGGTTGAAATATTCTCCAGGAGGAAAAGGACATTGCAAACAAAGCAACAAAAATGTATACAAGAAATATTGGGAATATTAAGTAAACAATAAAAGCAAAAAACTGAAGCATTATTAAGCCATTTAATGCTTTCCTTTGTATAGTTAAATCTTCCAAAAGAAGTTGGAAACAAAATGTATGAGAGTCAACAAAACAAATATTGTTTAACAGACAAAAGAGACTCTTTACTAAAGAAGATTAAAGTATCAATGAGATAAAGAAGTTGAAGATAATGAGAACACCTTTATAGTATTTTCAAGGTACAGAACTGTAGGGAAAAGAACATTTGTGTTGACATACAGTGCAACAAATTGTTAATAGACTGCACCAAGGCACCTGCATAATCTTCACAAAAGAATGTATTCCAGATGAATGTTTCAAAGTATCAGCCAGCTGTGTGTCATTGCAATAAACTATCGAATGTGTTGAACCACTTCTAGTTAATAAACATACTCAGATAGGCTTTGAATAATAAGATTAATTTTGTATCAGGAATATTTGTTTCTGTACTTTGCCATATCTGTGTTTTGTTTGTTTACTTGCTTGCTTGCTTGTTTTCATTCTGAGAAATACCAGTGAATTTGAATGGCTTTTCTTCCCCTTGTTTTAGAAATTTGTCTGCACTTTGAGTCAACTTCATTTCTCATGTACCCTAATGTAAAAAGAAAAAAAAAAAGAAAAAAAGAAGAAAAAAAAAAGAAGTTTCAGTCTATATAAACATACTTTCACTCCACATTCACATTTGAATCGCTATGCTATGATTAGTGTTTTGAATTTCTCACTTAAAATGTGCAGCAGATTCTACAGTGTGCTTTTGTTTAGAGAATCTTTCTGCTATGTTATGCTGTCCTATAAACCTAATAAATCAGTGACGATATTTTTAAGATTTAGAAATACATCTAAACATATTGCATTTCTGAGTTCTGTTTAGAGATTACTTAGACTGTATAAATAGTTATTTCAGGTTTCTTATAAATAGATAAATAAAAGAATACCATCATGACTCTAAACTAAAGAAGTTTTTATCAGCTACAAAGGAGGAGAATAATTTGAGACTAAAATGTAAGTCACTTATGTAATGACAGAGCATAGGGTCAGACAACCAATTCAGCTCCCCATATTTTCCCTTTATAAGTAAGAACATATGCAATCTCTACATTTAGAAAAGTATAAAACTCTTCAAGGTAAATTCAAATAATAAAATGAGAGTCTTCACTTTCTATGCTTACAATGCACTGGCAGAATATATCAGCTATACCGGATGGAGAACAACAGGGAGTAACGTTTAGGACTTTCCTCTCCCCTTCAGATTACAATGATATTAAGCTGAGCCTTAAGAATCTTGATTTTACAAAGAAAAAATATAAAATGAGCACAAACTAACTTAAAAATAACAGTATTACAAAAAGTGGGAAATACTTGGAAATCTGTTTCCTGGAATTTACTTGGATGCTGGTAAAAATTACAGAGTGTCTTTTCCATCCTTATTTGCTTCATGCTGTTCAACATCTGAAAAGATTTTTTTTCCAGTAGGGTTGGAGACTTTCTCAGCAGATAAGTGTTTGACTGCATAGGAATAAGTGTATAAAATCCCTAAAATTATGAAAAGGAAAACCAAGACCACCTCAAATTACACAGTGAACAACCATAGAACTCTTTATATGTGTATTTCATTGCTTCAGAAAAATGTGTCCATTTTCCTAAAAGAAAAAAAAAATGCTTTTGTGAATTGTACAGGATTTCTGACGTCACCAATATTTCATTAATGAAAGAAAAAATAAATTCTATAAATGTTCAATCTCATGAAAAAAAAAATTGCTTCTGAAACCATCAAGAAACCATCAGTGAATCTTCACTGATGTGCCTCTTGCATTTGTTATCTAATCAGGAGTCCGATACCTGTTTAGGTAAATAATTAAGAAACAGAAACAGACTGGAATCAGTCCTTTAATGCACACAGGTGTCTCATTTCAACTTTTTTTTTATATATAAATTTTATATCTTAAGTAATTTTACAGTCCTTTCTAAGAGCTACATTATTAATACCAGACTAGCAGATAACTGGGAAAAATGTCTCTGATCATCACTGAAGGTAAATCATCTATATTATACTTTACAGTACTGTGATTGCACTTACATACTAGGGAATGTTCTCTTGCAATTCTTGACTCAATATGTTAAAAAGCAGCTAGTGTTTTGCACTGTCTAAAGAAGTCTGTGTAGCACTTGGTCCAGATTTCCTCTGGGATCTATACCCTGTTCCCCCAAATATAACTACTGTTCTGTGTAGATCTTTTCCTTTTCAGTATCTCTGAAATAAAGGGAATTGACTGAAGTACACAAGCTTAATATTTTTGTAGCATAAAACTGAATATCCAGTGCATCTCTTGCATAGAAAGATTAGGGTAGAGAAAGTCAAACTGGTAGAGTCTTGTCTACACTTCTGTCAGGAGCAGTTAATTATGTCAGGACCATGCAATACTTTCATTTTGTAGAGAGTTCCTTAATCATTCCCAAAGATTTATATTGTAATGAAAATATAAGTAATTCAGACAATCATAGGTGACCTGAGAAGGTAAAGTTTTGTATAGATGTAACATACTAAAACAAACAAACAAACAAACAAACAAAAAAACTCTTTCTTTTGGGTAAAAGCAATCAGACTATATTAGCATGGAGCTTTCTATTAGAAATATGTGATAACAAATATCCTTCTAACCTTTGCTGTGCAAGAACCTGTTTATTTTGACTGAACTTTATGATAGAGGAACCAGTGACAGGTAAGTGCAGTCAGCTATGTGTAGGTTCATATGCCATGCTGTTCCTCTGGAAAGTGGAAAGTTCACTTTCCATTTTCAAGCATGCTTTTTTAAAATATATGTATTAAAACGAACCAAATGGCAGGTAAATTTCTAGAGCCTAAAGCAATTTTGTATTCATCTGACAGGCTCAGTGAAATATCAAGCTCAGCCAAGCAAGGAAGAAGAAGAAAAGTCTTTGCAATTTCTTTAGTCATTTCAAGGGATTAGTTTCAGAATACTTTTTGCTCTTATGTACACAAAGTGACCTCTTCTCTTTTGTCTTCTTCATGTGCACAGGTGCTGAAGATTATGTTACGTTTCCAGAGAATACTCTGAAAAATAACAAGCTCCAAGTTTTCCTGGTCAGCTTAAGCAGATTTACATGTCAGTTTAATGAGACTGAATGATGAGCTGCTATTCCTTGTTGGAGACCATATGGCTGTGATTCTACTAGCAGATTAAACACAGCCTGGAATATTCCTGGGTACTGAAACTCAATCATCTCTACCATTTAGTAATTAAAGAGATCTCATGCTTCAAGTCTGTACCAACTAGATCTCTTCTGATTAATTCCTGGATGTATCTTGGGAACTAAAATATTTTCTAGACCATTTCCAAGAGTTTACAGGGAGAGATATAGAGTGCTTAGTCCCAGTTGTACTCAGGACCTTGGAACATATCCAGGAATATTTAAATTACTACTGAAAAGGTAGTCTACAGGATACCTGAGGTTTTGGCTGGTGATCTTCTGTATTTAAGATTTGAAAAAAAGTTGATGACGAGAAAACTGATCTCAGGAAACATGGAAAAGGCATAATTTTATGGTCTTTCTTTTTCTTTTTTTCCCCCCTAATGGAACTTGAGATTTTTTTTTTCTGTTTGTTAAAAAATTTCTTAATTTCCTTGTAAAGTGTTTGTTTTTCCTTTCCGTTTGTCCTAAAAAAATAGACAAAATAGCTTATAAACAACCAGCCTTTCCTTGTTTTCTGTGCCAGTTTTCTATCAGTTAGCTTTGAATAAAAATCTTCCCTGGCTCCATGACTAAAATCAACTAGCCTAGCCTTTCTATTTAGAAACATCTATTTGATCCTCTCCAATGCTAAATGCAGACTTTAAATATCTGACTGCCTCTTTCATGCAGTTTTACCAACTACACTTTAAACCTGTTTCCTGGAAAGAGAGCAATGGTTAATATGCCTCCTTGGTAACTCCCCATATATACTTTCACTGAAATATGCAAAATGATGGAAAATATTATATAGTATTGACGAAAGAACACACACATATAGTGTTTCCACATGATAAGTGGCCACATAATTATTAAGCTTTTGGTTTTGGTCTTTTTCCCCTGTACAATGAATGATCTGATATATTGCATTCCACTCATATAAGTCTAATATTTTCAGACATCTTATTATCTTCAAAGATGACTCTGTTTTTGATAATTCAGAGCTTCAGGTAAAGAAGCCTGAGCTTGGCAGAAAAGTCAGTATGAAGCACTTTGGTTCTTTTCCAGAGTCTGCTGTATATCTTTCATGCTTTATAGTGACATCAGCATTTTCTACCTCAATATTTATTCTAGAGAGGAAATATTTCTCAAAGCATGTAAACAATGATATCATTGAATTGGCAACTTTGTCAAGGAAGACAAGCAAAAAGCTCCTATATATTGTATACACTGTGTTGACTTAGAGAAATAATTATTTGTCAAGATAAAAATATAAGCCTCTTTCTTTTGTCCCTTTTGAAATGTTTTATCAGATTTTAAAAATACAATGATTTACTGCTTACTGAGTTTTGATAAGAGGCTCCTGAACATGTTGCAAGCTGGCATAATGTAAAGCAGTGAGCTCTAATCTTACCCAAAGATGGTTATTCTCTGGTAAAGCATACATCAGAGCCCTTTCAGGCATCTGACCCTGCTCCTAGAAATACATTTAAACAAACTAAAGAAAAGAATCCCAAAGTTTAATGCTCTTACATATGGCTTCTGCAAAGTCATATAAATGTTGATAGTAGAGTAGCTGGATTAAAATTTGTTCACTAGATAGCTGAAAAGTAGTATCACCGAGGGAGATGAACTAGAGGATCTCTTGTGACCATTATTTACAAGTCCTCCAAGGAACTCTTGGAAACAGAATCCATGAATCAGCAGGTCTGTGTCTTCCCCCAATACTTCACTCAGTACAGTAATGAATAATTTGATGCACTGTCTTTGGGATAAGGCAAAACCAAGATCCTGACAAACTGTATTTTTTCATGTTACTGTACTGCAGTTGCTTATCTGCCTTGGTTTTATTTCTAATTGCTTAAGAGAGTCCTGATTTGGGCTTTTTCTCTCATTCTTATCTCCATCTGTTTATCCAATTTTCAGTGCTAACTTATTCAACTCCAAAAAATGGTGGAGACATTTTCCTCTTAACATTCATGCATTATATATATTATTACATATTTTTTTCATTTCTGCTTTTATTTTGGGAAAAAAAAAAAAAAAAAAAAACATTTATAGCAAAAACAGAACTGCAGGAATATACCCAGACCATTTTTAACACAAATATAATTTTAGTCACCCTAAATGTACACAAGCCAAGAAGCCACAGCTCTGTTCATTTATGTTACAATTGTATAATATTCATTAGCTTGTGCATGAGCCAGGAAGGCATTTCTAAATATTTTGCAGGGGGACAGTGGCAGGAACAATTCACTTGTGCTAGTTAAAATGTATGCTACGACTGCTTATCTCATTGTTTTCCCTCAAAGGATTATTTTGCTAAAATCACACATATTCTCTCTCTCTCTTTTTTTTTTTTTCAGGGTAAGTCATATATAACACATTTTAAGGATGAAAACAATGTAAAATTATGAACTGTATAATTTGACTCTCAACCCAACAATACCCAGGAGTGCTGTAATTTACAGTCATGGCTGTTCGTACATGTGATTTATTTTAAAACATTTTAGGAAATGTGAAAGATTATGTCCCTGTCATATTGTAAGAAGCAAAACATTTGGTTGCTTTTATTCTTTAAATATGTATTTGAATTTACAACAAAGTTTTTTTTCTGATATCTACTAACTACAAGTAGCATTGCCTTTCTACAGGAGTAGACTATTCTTTATTAACATTATGTAAAGGTGTGACATAATTGGATAATATCTGATGCATTCACTAATCATTTGTATTTATTGTGAAAGAGGTAAAGAAATATGATTTAAGAAGAGGATTTAGTAGAAAATAATTTTTAAAACTTTTTCTTAGATTTCACTTATTTCAGATGCAGCTCTAAGAAGGAAGTCATTATGAATTATTTTCTCCTATAGCTCATTTTGGAAGCTGCAAATAGGAAGCAGTTATATAACTGAGTCTTTTTATCCAACAGAAGTCTGCCCCAGAAAGCGTTAATACAGTAACTATGAATAGATATATAATCACAGAGGTGCAGATGGGAAAGGTAGCCCAGTTTCAATGACTGTAGTAGTAACTTTATGAATAGATGTGAATAGATAACTATACAGGACAAAACATGAAATACAGAAAGAGGAGGATGTTATGGTAATATCTTTTTTTTATGATATATAAGCACACTTACAGTTTGGTTCTTATTCATACAATATAAGCATCTCTATCTTTTTCTGTTCTTTAAATATGTATTAATATAGAAGTGAAATTGATGCTGAACTAGAAGGCAGGAAATTTAGATTTCAGAAGAAGATATGAGAACAAATAGCATGACTTCAGATAAAGGACTTCTGTAAAAGTAGATATCTTTGCACAGAGAGAAATGTTTCCCCAAACTTCCAGAATCTTACATACCCTTTATCCCAGATAGTCTCTGTAGTTTCATAGACTCTTTAAGGGAAATCATGCCAGAGCTTTTTACCAATATCGTTAATATGGTCAATCTACTTTAGATCTGAAATACTCTCTTCAAGTATCTATGTTTCTTCTATGACTGCAAAGAGAATATCAAGCGTCTGTTTAGTGATGGGTGTTAAATGGGAAGTATACAGTCTCCACACCTAAATAAATAACGTACATGACTAATCCTTTAGAGGACATTGGTCAGTTCTATCAATATCGTCATCGTGCAGGAAAGTATTGAGAAAGGGGCATCCAAAGCTGGGATCTCTGCTCTCAGAAATCTCATAGGACTCCTGTGGGGAGGGATATAGCCCTCGGATTGCCACAGCCTACATAAGTGAACCTGTATGCCTCCCTACCCTATACCAGTCCAGACAAGTCTACTGTTTTTACATGCCTGCCTTTATGGTGGTGGATGATGCCTAAGACTTTTGATGGAATTAGGTCAGAGCTGTCAAGAGACAGTATTTTTCCCTGATTTAACCCCAAGAACTGTTATGCCTTTAAAGGCGATTGCCCCAGGGCCCATGAGCTACGGAAGAAATCTTCCATCTGGCAGCTAGCTACATCAGAAACCACTTGACCAGTTCCCACCCTTACTATTCTCCTCCTCTGTTCTCTTACCTTTCGCTTATTATACCATTATCCTTCCTACTGTACTTTTTTTTTTTTTTTTTTCAAGAGCAATATCTTTCTACTACTCCATGTGAAGTGTCTTTCTCACTCTATACACTTAAAACATGGCACAGGAAGATAGGATCCTGCATGCAAAATCTTGTCACAAATCCCTTCACCTTGCAGGATGTAATTGATTATGGCTTAATGGCTGCAACATGAGCACCACATACAACAACAGTTCTGGGCCACATCCCACCTGCACCAACCAAAATGGCTCAAAAATGTCCTGAGGATGGGGGAGATATTGGAATACAAGTTTAATTAGGGGCTTATGCTATTGGCTGAGATAATTGTCAATCATGGTGCTGCCACTGATGTAAAGTCAAGCATCTACCAAGTGAGACTGTCAATGATGTAAGTCTGTTGCTGAGGCTTCTTCAAGACCTGCAATCCCTCGAATAAGAGATGTTAACAGAGAGGCTCCCAAGACTTCTCCATGAGTCTGACTATTATCCCCTGGTACTTTTTCACATGGACACTAATGATGCTATGGGGAAACTGAGAGACATCAAACAAGATTTCAAAGCCCTAGGGATTGCTGTCAAAGGCATGAGAGCCCAGGTTGTGTTCTCCTCTATGCTACAATGAGGGGAATGGATTCAAGGAGGAGAAGGTAGATATCTAACATTAACAACTGGCTGCACCACTAGTCTTGGCAACAGAGTTTTGGCTTCTGTGACCATGGGATTCTGTTTGGGAATGATGGGAACCACCTCAGCAAGAAGGGCACACCTCTCTACCAAAAGGCTGGCCAACCTGGTTAGGAGGGCTTTAAACTAAGCAAGAAGGGGGAAGGGGAGTGTCACAGACAGGGCAATCAGTACCACGTAGCCAAAGTCAAATGGCATCCAGTGGGAATATGGTAGTGGGGAAGTGAGGATAGTATATGATATGATTCTAAAGAGTCCTCTTTCATCCCTTCTGGGAAATCTGCAAACTCAATTACTTCCCTGAAATGCCTGTGCACTAGTGTGCAAAGCATGGGGAATAAACAGGATGAACTGGAGATCTGTGTGCATTCCCAGCGTTATGATCTCATCGGAATCACAGAGATATGATGGGACAGCTCACACGACTGGAGAGCTGCCATGGAAGGCTATGTGCTCTTTAGGAATGACAGGCTGGGAAGGTGAGGTGGTGGAGTCGCTCTTTATGTGAGAGAGCAACTGGAATGCATGGAGCTCAACCTGGGGGTGGGTGATGAACAAGTTGAGATGAGCGAGTTACCCTTGTAAAGGTTAAAGGGCAGGCTAATGTGGGAAACACTGTGGTGGGTGTCTGCTGCAGGCTACCTGACCAGGATAAGGAAGTTGATGAGGCCTTCTACAGGCAGCTGGATATTGCCTCATGGTCACAGGCCCTGGTTCTCATGGGGGACTTCGACTACCCTGACATCAACTGGAAGAAAAACATAGCCAGGCACAAACAGTCCTGGAGGTTCCTGCAGAGTGTTGATGATAACTTTTTGATGCAGGTTGTGGAGGAGCCAATGAGGAGAGGTGGGCTACTGGGCCTTATACTAATGAATAGAGAGGGACTTGTTGGAGTTGCGAAGGTGGGGGGTAGCCTCAGCTGTAGTGACCATGAGTTGGTTGAGTTTAGGATCCAACAAGGAGCAGGCAGGGCTGTAAGCGGCCTTGTAACCATGAACTTCAGGAGGGCCCACTTTAGCCTCTTCAGAGACCTCCTCGGAAGAATTCCATGGGCTAGAACCCTAGAAGGAAAGGGGTCTCAAGCAGCACTTCCTCAACGCCCAGCAAGAGTGCATACCTGTGTGTAAGAAGTCAGGCAGAGGGGGCAGAAGATCTGTATGGATGAGCAAGGAGCTTGCGACAATGCTCAAGCAGAAGAAGGTGGTATACAGAATGTGGAAAAAAAGACAGGCTCCCTGGGAGAAATACAGGAACATTGTCAGGGAATGTAGAGATGCGACAAGGAAAGCTAAGGCACATTTGGAATGCAATCTGGCAAGAGACGTTAAAAATAACAAGAAAAGCTTCTTCAAATATATTAACAGCAAGGAAGATCAGGGAAAACGTGAATCCGCTGGTGAACGGGATGGGCACCCTGGTTATGGATGACACAGAAAAAGCAGAGTTGCTGAATGCCTACTTTGCTTCGGTGTTTACCAACGGCATCCCTTTAGAGTCCCAGGCCCTAGAGACAAGAGAAGAAGCCACAAGAGAGGAAGACTTGCCCTGGGTAGAGGAAGATTGGGTCAGAGAGCACCTAAGGCAACTCGATACCTACAGATCCATGGGCCCTGATGAGATGCACCCCAGAGTGTTGCGGGAGCTGGTGGATGTGGCTAAGCCACTCTCCATCATCTTTAAAAGATCCTGGAGAACGGGGGAGGTGCCAGAGGACTGGAAGAAAGCCAGTGTCACACAAGTCTTCAAAAATGGTGAGAAGGAGGATCCTGGACAGACTGGACAACTGGGCAGTGAGAAACCTCATGAAATTTAACAAGGCCAAGTGCACGGTCCTGCACTTAGGGAGGAATAACTGCAGACACCAGTATAGGCTGGGGACTGACCTGCTGGAGAGCAGCTCTGCAGAGAGGGACCTGGGTGTCATGGTGGATGACAAGTTGTCCATGAGACAGCAGTGTGCCCTCGTGGCCAAGAAGGTGAATGGGATCCTGGGGTGCATTAAGAGGAGCGTCTCCAGCAGGTCGAG
>JAWLRI010000824.1:45601-55665 GCA_034781795.1 Crypturellus tataupa | reverse complement strand
TGCTCCTCCCAGCTTCGTATCATCTGCAAATTTCCTGAGGGAGCACTCTGTGCCTTCATCCAGATCATTGATGAACAGATTGAACAGGACTGGATAAGCATAAACCTTAAAGCATCTCACTCTGAGAACACATCAAATACACATTCCCATATCTGGCACCTTCCTTCTCTATACCATAAATGGCAAATGCTAGATGCTTAATATAGAATTCTGCTAGGTGCAGAATATATAACAGCCAGTATACCGAATGAGGGGATGTTCAGTCAGTCCCATAAGCAAAACAAAAGGAAACACAAGAAATTGTGATATGGGGAGGTGAACAAGAGTACCAATAGTCATCATTCTGATCAGACTTTATAACAAAGCACATGAACACAGAAATCTGAAAATTAAACTAAGGAAATTGTTAGGATCATATTGTAACACTGGACTTTATGGACTTTTATAATGAAAAAGCCTGAGATCCGATTAATGCAGTTGTTCAACATTTTGATATATGGCTTTAATAGGAAAGAATCAGAGATTCATTGTGTATAGGATATACAAAACTACTCTTGACAGCTCCCTTTTTTTTTTTTTTTTTTGAAACTGAGAGGAGCTATCCATCCAAGGCATATTTAGAATTATGTAAACATAGGAACCTAAGATCTTTAATTGCAGTCTTGGCACTCGTACATTTTCATGTTTAACTCTATGAGGGAGTGTTCAGATGCATATAGATCTATTTGGTTCTTTAAGTGATAATGAAACAGTAATAATAGCAGGAAGAAGCATCTTTTCTTTTGTTAATTTCTATAAAATAAGAATAAAATTTTACTATCAGAAATCCTCATCAGGATCTCAGAGGCCTCACGAAAACCTGTATGAATTCATTGCTTGCAATAAGACCTCAAATTCTCTTTCTGTAAATCTGAAATGAGCCTTATATTAATCACCTGTACTATCTCACTTAACTCCAAGTACATTTGAATAACCGGGTATTGAGGTAGTACTAGGGTGGTCCTATTTTTCTCTTCAGGAAACTACTGAGTACTACAATATTTATTCTAAGAGGAAAGTAATAAGACCGGATACTGATTTCCCGTATGCATTTGCACAAAAAAGTGCAGAGGTCACAGTAATAAATAATATATAAGTATAAAATATTTCCAAATTAATTTGTTTCTATTTTAGTATTTAAATTATTATATAAACAGATGTAAATGTCTACAGTGTACACTCATTTGAGTTAGTCATCTAGACTCTGTACAGTCAACAGAGAGAAACTGGTACTTTTATAGGGTTATTCTTCCCATTCAGATAAAATATTTTAAACCATATGAATTTCTTACTTGAAAATGCCTTATTCTCTGTAATGAGATTACAAGCACTTAACTCAGGAGAAGATAGAAGTTAAGCAAAATTAATCCTATCCTCAGAGATTATAGCGGTTATTTGTGAACAAGATTCCATTAATAGGAATTTATCCCTTTTAACTGAGGTATTTAAAGTGCCAAGTTTGATTGATATTCTTAAGTGAGGCTGATTCTAGGCCAAAAAATCTTCCTTTCAGTCTGATGAGAGGTGGCTGAACTCATAAAAAATGCTCGAGAATCTGGGGAAAGGTGTTCAGACATGTTTCATAGGGGCGGTATCTTTAATGCCTCCTGATGACCTTTAAAGGTCCCTTATAGCTCTCAGACATATGGAGCACTAACAGTTGTTGGAAAGAGTGGTTACAGATGCAAACAATGGGGGTAACACTGTGCACATTTTTTTTTGAAACAGCATCATGGGGATGTATACAGGCTTATCACTCAAGGTACTTGTGGAAGTAATAGTGAAACTCCTGTAGTCAGAGGCTAGAGTTTGGGGAAAAGTTAAGTGGTTGAGGATTTATTCATGAAACTTTCAAAACACAAA
Source organism: Crypturellus tataupa (assembly GCA_034781795.1). Lineage (NCBI taxonomy): Eukaryota > Metazoa > Chordata > Aves > Tinamiformes > Tinamidae > Crypturellus > Crypturellus tataupa. The sequence continues at coordinate 53,763 of JAWLRI010000824.1, read as the reverse complement.
ACCTCAAAATCGATGAGATAGAAAGGAACTTTCAGAGATTGTCTAGTCCAGTCCCCCACTCACAGCAGGGTCAGCTACAGCAGGTTGATCAGGACCTTAAAATAATTGCGAGTTACATCATTATTCTTGATATGCTTGATCTTGCAATTGTCTATATTAAATTTCTTTCATTACTGTTTCAGTCAGTCTCTATTTTTCAAAATGGTTCTGTGACCCCAACAGGGCTTTGTAGCCTGGAATAACTGACTGGAATAATCTTGTGTTGCTGAGCAATATTATCACCATATTATTTGTATTGAGGCTGTATATCATCATTATATATCTGTTTGGACACTTACTTGTTGGAAATGTGACTAAGAAAAACATTTTTTTTTTTGTCTCTGTAGTTATTTAGACATTAATATTAGATGTGACTTCTTGATCGGAAAGAGATTGCATTCTCTTTTATTAAATTCCAAATAAATGACTAATAAACAAGTCAGTGGGATGTCTCTTAAATTTCTGTCATGTAGTCAACATTGTTTTTTTTTAGAATGCTGTAATTAGTTTGTAATCCAAAAACCTATCAGTTTCTGAAAGAGGTCAGAACATTCATAAGGCCCAGGAAGTCTTGAACAAGAACAGGGAAGGTGTGCTGAGAGTGGAGGGTGACCCCCAGCACAGGTGAGGTCTGCTCAATTAGACTGGTCAGTAAGTCAGAAGAGGAGAACAGGTGAGACACCTCTAGGTGCACACCTCTAGCATCTGAAATGGGGCACCTGGACAAATGGGCAGGGGATCTCAGGTGAGGCTGGCCAGTGCAGTAAAGGACTACAAATATCCTTAGGCATGAAATTGTTTGTTACTATATTATAAATATAGATGAATGTAAATTTCCTTTTACACACATACACAAAAAAGAAAAAAATATCCTCCATTGTTTTTGTTTAGACAGAAAATAAATCTGTCCATTTCTGTAAAAATTATCATTTTAAAAAAATTATGATCTTATTGAAAACAAAGCTAAAGTCAAGATTCAACACAAACACAAATCTTCCTTCTCATCAGAATTTTATCTAACTGATATCCCATTTCATATCTCTAAATTCACCTATATACATAAAAATGTAAATTTGCCCTCATATTACTAAGAAAGGAACGAGGCTATATGCATCATTTATAAATACCCTCATGATGTATTCGAATTGTGCACTGGTAAGCAGCAAGGTAAGATCTTGAAAAGGCAGCTAAGTGATGAGACAGATGGATTATGAGTTCAAAAGGTAGCTGGAATACTAAAAGCAAATTTGCCCTTCAGGGAAATGAAGAAAAACTATTAATAGCATTACTCGTACATCAAATGTGTGCACAGGGTAAAATATATTTGTAGAACAATATCACATGCAGGCTAATGAGGGGCATTAGAGGTACAACAGAGATTGAATGGTGTAGGACAGAGGATCCCAAGCAACACTGTGTACTGCTGGGAAAGAGCTTCAAAGTGCTCCGTATGTTGGCATAAAACTGTGAGCTGCTGTTGCTACTGAATACCTGATTTCACCAGTGCAACTGTGCTGCTGTGACAGCTGTTGCTGATGGCTAGACTTGACAAAAAGGGTTTGCAGATGACAAGCTCAATAAACATTTGTTACCTGATTTTAATAAAACATTAAAGAGAAAAATGGTAGAAATCTTGTTTTATTTCACAGAAATAAAATACCAGCATTTCTTTTGCTGCCCTAGTCGGTTCTGCAGTAAGCCTGTTTCTGAAGGACATTATACATAAATATTAGATACTTATGCACTCATTTTTCTTGTATTTGTTTTCCTGTGCATAAAGTGTCAGTCAGCACTGACTGATAATAATATCAGATAACAAGACATTAAAAATATGAAAAGCCACTTAGTAATGAAAGACTATATTTATATTTTTTACTATAGGTTTGCCCCTATAGTATTGTGCTTGTTTCATAACCACTCTTAAAAGATCACATCTGAAAGCCCACAGAAAGGTTTGTGTAGCAGAAAGCTTGTCAGCTTTTTCAAGCAATCATTGGTATAATTATAATATTACTGCTCCTCCAAACCCTATCTTGCTATATCCTTAAACCATCACAGTTATAATCACACAAATATATTAAATCTCATTGAGGCTGTTAAATTTTATCTAGTTTGGAAATTCATATGCTTCTCATCTTTTAAACTCAAACATGTAGACTATATTTAAACTTTCTGTATTATAGGAGCTTCCTTCTTGCAGTGTATTGTATGCATTAAACTTCCTCTTTTAATACCAAAAGGCTTGTTAATTTTTAAATAAGCCTCTTCTCTGTGAATATTCCCCTATCTCCTTTCAGTTCCAGATCTTTGTCAGGAGCAGTGATGATGACAGGGCTGGTGATGCCATTCCAGTCACAACCGTCAGCTCTAACAGATGACAAAAGCAGGAACCTTTTTGCTCTGTCAGTGCAGCAGCTTTTTTTCTTTAGCTATGAGAAGGGTTTATTATATATATATATAAAGTGTATATTCACTGCCCTATGAAGAGCTCTAATAAATCTGGTACCAGCAGTTCTATTCCAGTTGCCATCATCAATACCAAAAAGACTTTATTTAGGTGAGTTGGACATCTTGATGATATCCCTAAGATCTCAACCAAAAATTATCTACTTGTCCAATGATAAGTAGTTTCCAGAAACTGATAAATTGCATACTATATAAAGAAAATAGATGAATAATACTACAGCACTTCATTAAAGGTGTAATCAAGCTTTAAATAAACATCTTTTCATATACATTTTTTTTTAGCTTCTCTACAAATCTACTCCACGAAAAGGCTTATAATATTGTAACTATTATATGACATGCCTTGTAGCCTTTTAAATGAGCAATACTCAACTTCACATTTAATGGCTATTATAACTACTACTCAGAGGAATGTGTACAATGAAAGAGTTATATAAAAAGCATTTAGTGGATTTTCTGTTCATTTGTTGTCGCCCGTCAGCTCCAGTGCATGCCCGACGCGACACGCGCGAGCCTTCCTGCAATGCGCCAGTAACAGCAAAACCCCTGGGGCTTCACCACGCCCTTGGTTGGTACACCACCCCTGCACCAACGGGGCTTCACCGCACCAACTGCCGCCCACCACTCCGCAACCGCGACCCGCGGAGCTTCCCCGGGCTTATGCGCACCACCCCAGGTTCTGTGCATAGTGCCCTTCCAGTAATCCAGCCATGTCCAGATCTCCCCGGGCAAGCACATCCCGAGCCAGATTCCTCCATCCAATAGCATTTACGTCATGCAATTCCATGCCATCATGCTTTTCCACCACCATAACAGTTCCCCCATGTGATGGAACCCTAATGTCCTTGCTATTACATGGTAACAGATTAAGCGCACCCCCATTCACCATACCACTGTGCAGCAGCGAGGGTGGCGCGTCCCATGCCCCACCCCCCATACCACCCCAGTGGCGGGGACGGCGCAAGCGACGATGGTCGGTCACATGGTGCACTGGGGCTGCTGTCGTTGGCCCTTGAGGATGGGGCGTTGCTAGGGAGTGCCGGTGACGTGGTGGCCAGGGCGACGGCGGTGGGAGGTGCCGACAACTTGGCACTGGGCGGCAGCTTCCGGGCCGGCTCCGGGCACAGCGTCGTTGACACTGGCGAGTCGGCACGGTCGGGGCGTGGCGTAGATGACGACACGGAGCCCGATTCGTCGTGACGCGATGACTCCTCCAGCTCGCGCCAACAACGCAGCCGCGTTGCCCATGCCACCCTTTCCCGCACCTGCTGCTCTCGTAGGGCAGCCATTATATGCCTGTAGGTAGCCGCCCATCGGCGTGCCGCCATGCCTCCCCCCGAATGTCGCCCAAAATGGCTCCCCATTCGCTCCCATCCTGATGGCAGGAGAATTCCATCAATTTCGGGAAACTGCCCCGCGACTTCTGCCCACTCCAGGAGGGCCTGGATCCTTCTTCTTTCTATCGCGGGGGCCCGTTCCTCAAGAAAACGGCACAGAATTTCCCCGGCTGCCTTATTCTCCTCGCTAGGAGAAAACAGCCTTGGTTAGGCAATATGGGGAACGATGTAAACCCTAACCATAAGTTAAATAAATATACACCCACATAGGGATAGCGCACTTACTGGGCTTAGCAATGAGCCTGGAGTCGCTAAGCTCCAGAACCCACCACTCACGACCTACCCCCGCGGAACCCCAGTAAGCTCCCGGCCTTCCTGCGCGTACTCCACTACAACCGCCTATTGCAAGAGGGTCGCAGGGAGCAGAAAGAAACCCCCCATGGTCCTTCTCCAACCTGAAGCCCGCAGCTTTGCTCAGGCACGCTCCCATTCTTGATTCCGGAATTTCGAAAATAAAAGCAAGCTGCGACGCAAAGCTGCTCCGGTGGAATAGTTGTTGGTCACTTGTGATCCCATGGCGAGATGGCATTGCCGGAGATCACATCGGGGTCACCGGTCGCCCGTCAGCGCCGGTGCACGCGCAACGCGATACGCACAAGCCTTCCCGCAATGCGCTGGTAATGGCAAAACCCCTGGGGCTTCACCACGCCCTTGGTTGGTACACCACCTCTACACCCACGGGGCTTCACCGCACCAACTGCCACCCACCACTCCGCGGCCGCGACCCGCGGAGCTTCCCTGGGCGTATGCGCACCACCCCAGGTTCTGTGCCTAGTCGCGGGGATCCACTCGCGTGGGCCCCTTCTACCCCGGGGGGCCCCAGGCTGCGGGAGCTTTTTCCCCGGACACCAGCGGGTAACCACCCTCCACCCTCAGGGGGACCGAGGCACCCCCTTTACCCTTCACAGGAGCCGCAGATGCGGGGGAGTCAACAGCCGCTGCTCCCATATAGTGTCAGTGTTAGGGAAGATCAGTGAGGATTCCTGTCCGAGAGGCGTGCACGCCAGCGCCGCCTGGATGAAGCTACACAGTAGACCAGACGACACAGAAAACCCAGACGAGCTCAGTCTGATCCTCGAGAACCGCTTTAATGGCGGGGGGACACAAACTTTTAAAGGGTAAGGTGTGGGAGGAGAGAGAGGGAGGAGTAAGGGAAGAACGAGGGTCTGATTGGTGGTATGGTAATTGGGGGGCTGCTGGCCATCGGCAAAGCCCCGTTACCGGGCGGGCAGATGGTTGGGGCAGATGGCTCCAGCCCCCTCCTCTGGGGTTCTGGAACCTTCCAGAGGCCCCTAGCAACTGCTCGGTAAGGCCTGCCGGCCTGACCGAACATGCACCACACTTGGAGTTCACACAGGGGTATCGGGACCCCCCTGTACAAGTCCCAAGTGCGCATGCCCAGTCCCAGGTTATACAAAAGGCACCATTGATCTTAATGGGGTGTCTTAATCCCCAAATTCAAACCCTTACATTCATTTGCAAGGCTTTTGTTTTAAACTTCTTTACTGCATTCCTACAAGAAAGAAGTCGAGCAAGGTGGGCAGGAGATCTGCGTGGATGGGCAAGGAGCTGTTGGGTAAACTTAATGAGAAAAAGAGCATGTACATGATGTGGAAGAAGGGCCAGGTCACACGGGAAGAGTATAGGAACATTGTCAGAGAATGCAGGGATGCAACAAGGAAGGCCAAAGCCTGTTAGGAATGAGAGTTAGCAAGAGATGTCAGGGGCAACAGGAAAGGCTTTGATAAATACATCAGCAGCAAGAGGAAGACTAGGGAAGATGTTAGTCTCCTACTGAATGGGGAGGATGCCTTAGTGACAGAGGATGCAGAGAAGGCAGAGTTACTAAATGCCGCCTTTGCTTCTGTCTGTACTGCTAAGGCTACTCACCATGAACTACAGAGCCTGGACACAAGAGAGAGATCCGGGAGAGAGGAGGACTTTCTGATGGTTGAGGAGGATTGGGTTAGGGAATATTTAGGTAAAATGGACATCCATATATCTATGGACCCGATGAGATTGCACCCAGGAGTGCTAAGGGAATTGGTGGGGATTATTGCTCAATCACTCTCCATCATCTTTGAGAGGTCATGGAGAGCTGGGGAGGTGCCTGAGGACTAGAAGAAAGTCAACATCATTCCAGCCTCCAAAAAAGGCAAGAGGGAGGAGCTGGGAAACTACAGGCCTGTCAGCCTCACCTCTGTCCCTGGAAAGGTGATGGAGCAGCTCATCCTAGAGAGCATCTCTAGATATGTCAAGCAAAAGAAGGTGATTAGAAGTAGTCAGCATGGAATCCCTAAGGGGAAGTCGTGTTTGATGAACTTCTACGATAGAATGACAATGGGAGAGCTGTGGATGTTGTCTACCATGACTTCCACAAAGCTTTCGACACCGTCTCCCATAACATCCTTGTAGGAAAACCAAGCTAGTGGGGGTTAGATGAATGAAAAATGAGGTGGATTGAGAAATGGCTGAATGGCAGAGCTCAGAGGATTGTGATAAGTAGGGCCGAGTCTAATTTTAGACTCATGGCCAGTGGTGTTCTACAAGGGTCAGTACTGGACTCAGTGCTGTTCAACTTGCTCATCAGTGACTTGGACGAGGAGACAGAGTGCACCGTCAGCAAGTTTGCAGATGACACCAAACTGGGAGGAGTGGCCTGACTCCCGAGGGCTGTGCTGCCATTGAGAGAGACCTACACAGAATGGAAAGTTGGGCTGAGAGGAAACTCATGAGGTTCAACAAGGACAAGTGTAGGATCCTGCACCTTGTGAGGAATATGCCCAGGCACCAGTACAGATTAGGGGTTGACCTGCTGGAAAGCATCTCCGCAGAGAGGGATTTGGGAGTCCTGGTTGACAACAAGTTAACCATGAGTCATTAATGTTCCCTCATGGCCAAGATGGCCAATGAGATCCTGGCCTGCATCAGGAGGAGTGTGGCCAGCAGATGGAGGCAGGTGATCCTCCCCCTTCCCTCAGCTCTGGTGAGGTTGCACCTGGAGTATTGGGCGCAGTTCCAGACTCCTCAGTATAATGACATGGAACTTCTAGAGAGGGTCTAGCATAGAGCAACAAAGATGATTAAGGGACTGGAGCATTTGCCGTATGAGGAAAGACTAAGTGAGCTGGGTCTGTTTAGCCTACAGAAGAGAAGACTGAGATGTGATCAATATGCATGAATATTTGAGGGAAGAATATAAAGAGGATGGGCCCAAACTCAGTGGTGGCCAGTGACAGGACAAGGGGTAATGGGTGTAAGTTAAAACACAGGAAATCTCATCTCCATGTGAGGAAGAACTTCTTTCCTGTGAGGGTGACAAAGCCCTGGAATAGGTTGCCCAGAGAGGTTGTGGAGCCTCCTTCTTTGGAGGTCTTCAAAACCCACCTGGATGTGACCACATGCTCTGGGTGTCCCTGTTGGAGCAGGGGGGTTGGACTAACTAGAGGTTTCTTCCAATCCCAACCATTCAGTGATTCTGTGATTCTGTAAAACATACTTAGTAAAATATGCAGAAGCTAATTAATTTATCTAAAATTTCAATATGAAGATTTAGTATTTAGTGGGCAGGTAGCTCTCGATATAATTAACAGCTGTCACTTTGGAAATCAAAGATAAAATAACTTGGAGTCATAGCATTTTAAGGCAGCAAGGATATAAGTAGTAGGACATCAAAGTGCCATTTACAGATCACCAGATCTGTCCCAGATGCTTTGGGTGAAATCAGGTTCAGCATCATATTAGTGTCCTGATAGAAATCTGTCAAAAAAAAAAAGATGTCTTTAGGAGGCAAGAACCTGTTTGAAAGGGCTCTTGATGATCTCTTTCCTCATGAAGGCAGGGAGAGAATCATGAGATGGAGGCACCAGATCAACCGATGATAGTAGGGGACTGTAGGGGACTGTAGCAAATCACTGGCACTGCAGTCAGTCTGTTCTTACTTTCATGAGAAATTGAAATGCTACACTAGGCGCTGAAGGTAGCATGGCAATTGGAATCAGTGGTCCCTTCTTTTATCTTGCTTTGTAAATATTACTGATCACTGGTAAAGGCCAGACAGTACATTTTGGTAGAATCCTGTCCCAAGCTGTATCTGGCAATCATAAGCATTAGAACCTTTTGAAAGGTTCTGAAACTGATATTAAAATATATTTGTTTCCTACATAGACATTTGGCACATTTTTTTTCAGTAGTGGCCAGTGGTAGAACAAGAGGAAATGGCCACAAACTTAAACACCAAAAGTTCCACAGGAACTTAAG